>QEPC01002839.1:503677-533197 GCA_003113815.1 Sphenodon punctatus | reverse complement strand
GGTTCGTTGAAAAGGAGAGGTACAGCTGAGTATCATCAGCGTATTAGTGACAACGCACCCTGAACCCTCTCATGACCTCCCCCAAGGGCTGCATATATACATTAAACAATAATGGAGACAGAAGAGAACTCTGCAGAACGCTGCATGGTAAAGCCCGGGGGCAAGATGTCTCATCCCCCAGCACCACCTGCTGGCTTCTCCCTGAGAGGAATGAATGGAACCATTCAAGAACGGTCCCATCCAGACCCCCCAGGTCACGCAGCCATCTCAACAGCAGCCCATGGTCCATGGTGTCAAAAGTGACCGAGAGATCTAGCCGGATGAGAAATGTTGAACATCCTGCATCCATCTCCCGGCGGAGATTGTCGACCAAGGCCACCAACACCGTCTCGGTGCCATAGCCGGGACGAAACCCAGATTGAAACGGGTCCAGGAAACCGATGCCATCTAGATGCGCCTGGAGCTGGATTGCCACCGCCCGCTCAATAACCTTCCCTAAAACGGGAAGGTTAGAGACAGGTCGGTAACTGGCGAGAGCATCCACGTCCAACGATGGCTTTTTCAGCAGGGGGCGCACCACAGCCTCCTTGAGGCTGGGTGACAACCTCCCCTGCTGCAAGTACGCATTCACTACCCCTGCCAGCACCGTCCCCAATGTCTCCCTGGAGACTTTCACCAGCCAGGACGAACATGGATCAAGTTCACAACAGGTGGCCCTCACAGTTCCCAAGACATCCACCGCATCGGCCGGCATCACTTCCTGAAACTCCCCCCACAAAGATGGACCAGACGGGGCCTCCATCACCTCATGCTCTCTACCTACTGCCCTTAATCCAGCATCAAAGTCGCTCCGAATCTGAGCGATCTTGTCTGCGAAGTAGGTGGAAAACTCCTCACAGCGGGCTTGGGACAAGTCCCCATCCAGGTGGAGGGAGGCCAGACTGACCAGCCCCCACACCACTTGAAACAGCTCCGCCGGCCGTGACTTCGCAGGCGCTATGAGGACAGCAAGGAACTCCTTCCTTGCTGTCCTCACAGCCTCAACATAGGACCGCAAATGGGCCCTATGGAGAAGTCGGTCGGAGTCAGATTGAGTCCAACACCAGCGTCGCTCCAGCCTTCTGCCTACTCGCTTCATACACCGCAGCCTCTCAGTAAACCAAGGGGCCCTGCGGTGACGAGACCGAGGCAGAGGGCGTCTCGGAGCCACCCTGTCAATGGCCTTCTCTAGCAAGGTATTCCAATACTGGACCAGGTCATCGATAGAGTGACCGTCCAGGTCCAAGGATATGATGGCAGAGTGAGCTGACAGAGGGAGTCCCAATATCCTCTTCCAAAATTGATTGACCACTGGAAGTAATCTTTTTAGGGCCTGGACATCATAACCCCAGATTTGGACACCATACAAGAGCCTTGCGAACACTTTAGCCTCAAATATCCTCTGAACCGCCCTAATACATTGCTGCCCAAAACTATCAAAAAAGCATTGAATAGCCCGGGCTTCTATTTGGGCCTTAATCTTAGTGGATAACATATGGGCCTGCCATGCTCCATTGTCTGCCAAGGTAACCTCAAGGTATTTATATCTCCTCACCTACTCGAGACTATGACCCTGTATTGTCCACCTACATCTCTTAAAATGCTTTGCTATTATCAACATTTTTGTTTTGCTATAGTTAATAACAAGATTCTTGTCCAGACATCTGGACACAAACTCATTCAGAGATGTATTCAGGTCCTGTTTAGTGAGCGACACTAACACAATGCCATCTGCATACATCAGCAGATGGATTGTAACTGAGCCGATCCTGGGAGGATGAAATCTCTCTACATCTTTAGGATCGCTTATTAAAGAATTATTTATTTATTTATTTATTTATTTACTTACCAGATTTTTACCCCATTCCTCCTAAAAACAGCTCGGGGTGGCTTACAACAATAAAATAGTACATATAAAATATATCTTTAAATGATTTAAAACATATAAAAAATACAATTCAAAGTATTAAAACAGGGTCCAGGAACTCAATAAAACAATAAATAGGGTAGGGGAGATAAAACCCTCTAACCCATCCTCCCCGCCTCCCCAAAGGCCTGGGCGAACAGCCAGGTTTTACAACTTCACCGGAATGTCAACAGGCTTGGGGCCAGGCGAGCTTCCTCGTCTTAACATATATATTAAACAAAATTGGAGTAAGCAAACACCCCTGTCGAACCCCTCTAAAGGTTTGTACTGGGGCTGACAGTCTGCTGTTCGGTGGCATTCTAACCCTCAATAATGTCCCAGAGTATAAGAATTTTATCAAGGCTAATAGCCTCTCATCTATCTGCAAGCGAGCAAGGTCAGACCACAATTTAGATCTGCTAATGGTGTCAAAAGCAGATGACAAAATCGATGAATGCCAAGAACAACTTACATTTCGGCCTGGGCATGGTATGGAGACTGCGTTGGTGGCCTTGGTTGTTGATCTCTGTCTGGCGTTGGACCAGGGTTGTCAGACCTTACTGGTCCTGCTAGACCTTTCGGCTGCGTTCAACACAGTCAATCACAAGGCGTTGGTGACTCGCCTGTGGGACCATGCCAGGATTGGTGGTACGGTCTTGGACTGGTTTCATTCATTCCTGGCCGGGAGAACTCACCGGGTGGTCTTAGGGGAGTGTACGTCTTCCCCGCAGGACCTTACGTGTGGAGTCCCATTGGGTGCCATTCTGTCCCCCCCCCTTTTGTTTAACATCTATATGCAGCCATTAGGGGAGATCGTGAGAGGGTTTCATGGCATGCAGCGTCATCAGTATGCTGATGACACTCAGCTCTACCTCTATTTTTCCATCGACCCACGCCATGCAGTCTCTTTATTTTCCCAGTGCCTGCCAGCTGTGGGGGCTTGGATTGAGCCATCTGCAGCTGAATCCTGACAAGATGGAGGTGATGTTGGTGGGCGAGGGCTTGGGGGGCCTGGGAGTGGTTGAATCTCCTCTTGTGGGGAGGGGGTTCGCCCTCCCACGGTCTCGCAGGTACGGAGTCTGGGTGTGCTCCTCGATTCACGGCTCAGCCTGGAATCTCAGGTTGTGGCCATGGCGGGGAGTGCGTTTCAGAAATTATATCTTGTCCGGCGGCTTCGGCTGTATCTCTCAGACTCTGACCTCACCACTGTCATCCATGCCTTCATCACCTCGAGGCTGGATTACTGCAACGCGCTCTATGTGGGGCTGCCTGAGAAGCTGGTCCGGAGGCTGCAGCTGGTGCAGAATGCCGTGGCCCGTTTCCTTACTGGGGCAGGCCGCAGGGAGCACATGACACCTGTGCTCTGGGCTCTGCACTGGCTGCCTATAAAGCACTGGGCTAGGTTCAAGGTGCAGGTTTTGACCTTCAAAGCCCGGCCCGCACCTATCTGTGGGATCGCCTCACTCCCCACGTGCCCGTGCAACCCCTGAGATCGTACATGGGGGCCTTTTTGGAGGTTCCCCAGGTGAAATGGGTAGCCACTGATGTGAGATCTTTTTTGGTGGCTGCGCCCGTGCTGTGGAATTTGCTCCCGGAGGAGGCTCGGTTAGTCCCCACCCTCCTGTAATTTCAATGTTTGTGTAAGACCTGGCTGTTCTCCCAGGCTTTTGGCGAGGGGTAGGGGTAGGGTTGGAGGGTGCGGGTTTGGGAGGGAGGGCGAGTTTTATGTTTTGTTTTAAAATTTGTTTTTTTTATTGTTCAATTTGTTGTGTGTTGTTTGCCACCCGGAGCTGCATTTTGGCAGGAGGGGCGGGATACAAGTTTCAAATAAATAAATAAATAAATAAAATTAAATATGCCTGGTTCCTAGGTCCCCCAAAGGACTATAGAAGACTCTATTAAAGAAAAACAAAAAACACTTTGTGCCCCATTGCCCCACTGTCGCCTAAGGCTGCGCGCACTCCAGCATTGCCGAAAGCACTGATCTGGTCTAATGGGCTTGGGCTGGACGTGACGCAAGCGGGATCCCCACTGCTAATGGGGCGGCTGTAACAAGCAGTGCTATAGGAAGCGCAGAGTCTCTTGGGGTAACAGTTCACCAACTAGTCCCAGGATATACAATCGCTCCCTCGACCCCCTTGCTGGTAGCTCATGAAGCCGCTTTTGGCAGTATCTCCCACCATGGTCCCACCATTCAGCCACACTCTCCACTGCCACTCTCCATAGAACGCCCTGCCGTAGGCACTGATATGGTCTAATGGGCTCGGGTCAGACGTGATGCAAGTGGAATCCTCACTGCTAATGGCACAGCTGTAACAAATAGCTCTATAGGAAGCACAGAGTCTCCTGGGCTAACAGTTCACCAACTAGTCCCAGGCTGTACAATTGCCCCCTTGACGGTAGCTCACAAAACCGCTGTATATGAAATTTGGCAGGGCTGTATATCACACTTTCACAATCATCTCTGAAAAATATCAGAAAGATGTGATAAAGGGTCCCAATGTTATATGTCTGCACAGCATATGCAGAGAAGGATTCTCTGCCAGGGATTCTCTGACATGTCACTGTGGTATAAGATTGGTTTGTGATGGCAATTGGCCAGCAGAAATGTCAACCAAATATCCTCATTCTGTGCTGCAACCATCCCAACATCTCTCCCCCACTTATTACTGGGAAGTCAGAAGCATCTGTTTAGGAAAGAGCCAATAGAGATTCTCTTATGTCCTCTCTGTCACAGTAGAGATGGTCGAACACGGCTCAGAAGTTCGGACCGAACTCGGTCTGTTCGGTCAACCGAACCTAACTTCCAAACCAAACTCGAATTTTGAACTGAACTGAACAGAACCGAATTTCCGAACTCCATTCTGTTCGCCCATCCCTAGTGGCAACACACACCAAAAAAACTGGTTTTGAATGGCCGAACTTGGTTCGGAAGTTCGGAATTCGACCGAACTTGGTCTGTTCGGTCGACCAAACCGAACTTCTGAACCGAACTCAAATTTCAAACCAAACCAAACCCAAATTCCGAACTCGAATTTCAAACCAAACCGAACCAAACCGAATTTCCGAACTCTGTTCTGTTCGTCCATCCCTATGTCACAGTGCTGCAGGATGTGAAATGTGATGATAATTGGCCAGCCTGGATGTGTAAACTCTGTTTCCTGATTGCTGGGATGCTATCCCCAAAGTCCAAGTTATGTCCCTTCTATACCTGCCTGAGGGCTGCCCTCTATGCCTGCCTCGAAGCCACTACCAATTGGTCCTGTAAAGCTGGAAGCATGCAGTAATTGGACAGTGAATGTGTCTGTCAGTCTTTGGGGTTTCTCCACATCCTCCCTCCTACAGCCTCTCTCCCCCTGCCGTGCCAGGTGCCTGTCTCTGACTAGCACAGCATGTGCTACTATTTATCTGGATAATGGTCTTCAAGGGGACAACTTCAATTGCTTATACAATTGGGTCCCTTTCTCAAATTGTCCTGTAGTTTGGCAGAGATGACAGGGAAGGTATGTGATACATTTCTGCCAAATGTCTTGTAAACATGATAGGATATAAAAATGTTACAGCTGGAAATGTATTTTCAAATTAATGTCTTATGCCATCAGGACCCTTTATCTTATCTTTCTGGAATTTGTCAGGAGAGTTACGCTTATGGGGGGACCTAATATTCATAGGTGTTATGCAAAGTGGATGGAAGATAAAAAAGTTGTAGCCATGAATGTGTATGGAGCTTTTATTAAAATCACAACATTCAATTGCTTTTAAAATTGGTTTCCTTTATCTAATAGTTTTGAAAAGTGGTACACATAGTGACCTCTGTTGGGGGTACAATCACCCAAGTATCATAAGAATCAAATGAGAACCAAAAAAGTTATAGCTGGAAATATGTTTTTCAGTTTTTTCTCTTTATTTAAAAAACAAAAAGTCGTATTCATTTCTGTTTTCATTATTATTTGTTGTTTTCCTTATTGCAATAACATTAATGAAAATGACAATTTTCATAATCGTTATTATAATAAAAAAAATAACATGCACACCCCTACCTTCAATGTAGCCAGATAAAAATAATTTCCTTCCAGTGACAAGTGCACCCTGTCAGAGTAGTAAAGTTCTGGGAACCTATGGGTAATCCCATGGTGAGAAATTTGTTTCCCACCCCTTATGCAAATGAACTTTCCTATTTCCCTATTGATGTTGCGCTGGGTTTTGTCAACTTTCCCAAGGCGTAGTGCCTTGTCCCATTTAATCTGAGCCACCAGGTCTATCCATAGGATTGTAGCATTGGGGAACAGCTTCTTGACCTTTAGGTCGGCCTTGACCTTGACCACTAACCTCACCCATTTTTTCTTTAGTATGTCATTCTCCCCCAGGTGTATTACCACGAAGTCAGGTGGTCGACGAGCTGCCGCTTCCCTGAGGCTGGGCAGCATCCCACTCTGCCCCACCCAGTGAATCTCTGCTTGGGCAAACAGTACCAACTGGGATCCCCAGCAGGTCTGGTCCACTGCCTTCCGAGCCCAATGCACTAATCTGTGGCCGATGATCCAGATCAGGCTTCTGCGGGTGAAACTTGCAGTACCTGGGTGCACAGGCAGGATACAAAATTTGTGTGCTGGATTGCAAACATAGGTTCGGTATGTCTGGGAGCACCACCACCCCACTGCCCATATGCCATGTTCCAGGAGGCCAGCTGCTACGGTGAATGAAGTCACCCCTATTCGAAAGGAATGGGAGCCATAGTCAGAAGAGGGGAGGCTAAGGCGCTCCATAGCACCACTGTAAATTGGTATCTTGGGAGGAGAGGAACCACCCACATGCCTGAAAAAGACCCCCGGAAGAGGAGGATGGGCCCCAGGTACTCCTCAGTGGCCTGGACCAGGTATAGATCAAGGAAACAGGCCCTGTAAAGGGTAACCACCTTGCCTCTGCTTCTCTGATCCATCGTGGATCGCCTTAGTCACAGGAAGAGCGCCTGGCTCATGGAAATTACAAGGGTGGGTGGATGTGTGTGTGTATATGTATATATATATATATATATATATATATATAAAGGTTCCAGAAAATAACAATAATGAGCAATTGAGCTCTCTGTTGGAAAGATTAAGCTACAAAACATCAATTGAATTGACCTGAATTCCAGGGTATAAACAAATTGATTAAAGTCCTGATATTCTAGGTTGGGATGTCTACTGAAATGATGAAATTAGACTACGGAGGTGGCGGGGAATCAGTTATTTTTTCTCTTGTTTAAAATAAGAAAGG
Organism: Sphenodon punctatus; assembly: GCA_003113815.1. Lineage (NCBI taxonomy): Eukaryota > Metazoa > Chordata > Lepidosauria > Sphenodontia > Sphenodontidae > Sphenodon > Sphenodon punctatus. The sequence goes on along the minus strand of QEPC01002839.1, from coordinate 525,993 downwards.
AAAGGACTAGATTTAGAATCAAAGAGAATAACTGAGCATCTCTGCACAGGTGGAAAACCATAGAGTTTACTAGCAGAATTCATACTACCAAGTCAATTACAATTCATGAGCTTCCCAGATCAAGAAAGAAATCATTTCTTTATCTATTCATCCTCTTTGGGTGTAATCCTCATCCAACCAGGTTTACAATGGGGCGATGTGCACATAAGCCATAGGGATGTGCGAACAGAACCAAGTTCGGAAGTTCAGATCGGTTCAGTTCGGTTCGAAAATTAAGTTCAGTTCGAAAGTTCGGTTTGGTCGACTGAACTATTCGAGTTCAGTCGAATTCCAAACTTCCAAAACGAGTTTGTACATTCAAAACTGGGGTTTTTTGCCTTCCGAACTGGTTCAAATTCGACTGAACAGTTTGGTCAAATTCAAGTTCAGTTCAAAAGTTTGGTTTAGTCAACCAAACTATTCGACTTCAGTCTGAACTCCGAACTTCCGAACCGCATTCGCACATCCCTAATGAGCCATGTTCCAAAGTATTCTGCTAGATGTAAGTGGGTGCCCATTCCTTATTCATAGTGAGAGGTGTTGCTGTGAAGTGTAACCACTAGGGGTGAGAATTTCAGTTCCCCCAATATCCGAAACTGCTGGTATTTTGCTGTACTGGAAGTTTCAGATTAACCCGGTAATCTGGGGTACCGGTACCGGTTCCCCGTGCTGGATTTTTTTACATTGCGGCCATTGAAATGAATGGTCACAATGTACAAAAAAACCAACAAAAAAAACACACTTTCCCTCCCCCATCCAGGCTGCGCAGGTGGAAGGGTGGACACCCCCCACCCACCTTGCCCAGCCTGGATCTTTTAAATTTAATTTTAACCCAATGTCCGGCTGCTACTGCAGGCTCCGGGCTGCTGCCGCACCAGCAGTGGTAACCTAGAGCCCGCACCAGCAGGTACTAGCAATCCCTGGGGTGGTGGGTGGTTTAACACCCCCCACTCCAGGGATCGCCCTACCCCCCCACCCAGGGATCATCTTACTTGTCCTCCAGGTGGCAGCGGTGGTGGCAGCTGCACTGCGCAGGTCCGGCTTCAGCACTAGTGGCTGGCTTCAGCACTTCACTAGGCCTTCCAGGGAAACCACCCCCCACCCCAGGGATCATCTAGTACCTGCTGGTGCGGGCTCTAGGTCGCCGCTGCCAGCATGGCGGCGGCCTGGAGCCTGCACTAGCAACCGGACTTCGTGTTAAAATTAAATTTTAAAAAATCCAGGCTGGGAAGTGTGGGTATCGGGTGTCCCCTCTTCCATCCGCGCAGCCTGGGAGGGGGAAGGTATTGGTTTTTTTTTCCATTGATTTCAATGGGGACAGTTCCCCATTAAAATCAATGGGGGGAAAACGGTACCAGTATACCGGTTTTAATCCGGTAAACCGATTTTTTGTAAACTAGTAACCGGTAAAACCAGTAACCAGTTTTTTGCCTGAAGTACCAACCCTAGTAACCACAGACAGTGCGTTGCTGCCTATGTGGAAGTATGGAACATACTTTTGCATTCATTTAAATATAATGCATGCTTTGACGTGCAACTTACATGTGTGCAAACCCTTGTGCACCTGGACAAATGAGGGCTGCTCCATTTGACCCCGATTAAAGGTCTGCATCCACATGACGTGCAGATCAAACTCACACTGCACAGTGCATTCATGGTGCCACCTGCCAGCTCCACTACTGTCCGAATGTGCTACCCACCAAAGTCCTTCACTGCTGCCACTACCCTGTCTCAGCCAAGTTGTCCACCACAGTCAAAGCCCTCTCATCGATATGGCAGAGGACAGGGGGAAAGGGTTTGAGTGTGGCTGAAATTGGGTAGCTCTACAGAGGCCGGGTGGTGGTGGCAGTGGACTCCAGTGGTAGCGCAGTTGAGCAGCAGCAGAAGTGGCTGGTGGCACCATGCCCACACCATACTTTCATGCTGTGTGTACACACAGCGAGAGTTTGGTATGTGCATCACAGAGTTCTCGGCTCATTCTTGCAAATGAGAATGAACCGAAAATTGCCCTGACGCTCACAAAGAAAAGCTAGAATCTTACCCTCCCCCCACACCTGTTAAAAAACCACAACCTTTTACTCACCTGGCTGCCCCCTACAAGTTCAGGGCTGCTCTGGGACTCCCCTCAACCCTCTCTGCTTCTCTGCAGGGGCAGGCGAGTTCACTGTTTTGTGCATGGGCTGTGGCCATTTTGCTCATGCACAGAACTGCTGCCTTTTTCCAAAATGGCAGCAAAGCTACTGCCTACCACCATTTTGTAAAAGGATGTGCATGTGCAGAATAGCCCCAGCAGCCATTTTGCACATGTGCAGTGATTATTATTATTTTTTATTTGAAATGACTGCTGGACTATTCTGGTCATGCACAGCCCTTTTCCAAAATGGCACCAGCAGCATTGCTGCCAGCAGACCAACTGCCCTTTCCCGAAATGACGGTAACACTGCTAGTGCCATTTTAGAAAAGGGTGCTCATGTGCAGAATGTCACCAGTGGCCATTTTGCACATACACAGGACAGCCCCAGAGGGCATTTTGTGCACGCACATTTGTTGTTATTTTATTTTTTATTTTTAAACAAAAATGAATTAAAGCAAACTTATTTTGTTTGCTTATTCATTCATTCTCAGGACTTTAGTTACTAAAACGAATGGGACTCCATTCATTTTAGTAACCTAAAAAAAATCCCAAAACAAATGCACACTCCTACTCACAACCCCAGCTGACGCTTGGAATTCTTTGCTCGTCTTTGTTGCTGTCTGAGCTCAAAGAATTATATTTTCTCTCAAAATGGGGTCACTCATACAAAAAAGTTTGTAAATCATTGATCCAGTAGTTTTCCCACTAAAATAATTTAATTTTTTCTTAAAACTAGCATTTGTTGCAAACATTTGACCAAATATTACTTTTTATAATTTTCCAAAAAGATTGCCTATAGGAATAACAAGAGCATGCTATCTCACCAAGATCAACTAAAAAGGAGCTTTATAGTGTATCTATATTGTAAAAGGAACTATGACATCTTTGAAATTATTGAATGTAGCAAAGAGTAGATCTGTGGGAGGCTGGATGACTCAAGGGAAAGGTGATGGAGTATGGAGCCTTTTGCTTCAAAATTACTGGTTTGAGTTTTGTGCAGTGATCAAAAGTTGTTACCATCTGATGGGTTTTGTATGATGGCCTACTTGAAATAAGTACATGGCTTCAGATGGTGAGCACTCTGCTTCTGTGATGCTCTTGAAGATCTACTTTAAAAATGTGAGCAGCCTATTGAAGTCAGAGAGTTCAACACCTTCTAGGCTCAATCCCCTAGCTATCAACAAACACAGTGGAGTCTTAAGTCAGATTAAGGGGGATAAGAAATGCAACTGATTCAGCGTAGAATATGTTGGCTATTTGGAGAATACCTTGAACTTCACAAAATGTACTATGGGGTTTGCAGGGGGAAGTCCTGCCCCCTATTGTTCAGTTGTGCATTGGGAAAGAGAAGCTGCCTCCCATCTGCTCCCCTCTTATAAATGGAGAACAGTGAGCAAGAAATCTAAATCAATAAATATTTTAAACAAGTCATGTATATTTTCTGTGGGGCCCACCTGAACACAAATGTAATGAAACTCAAGACAATTTTGACAGCAGTGTGGGATTATGGTGGCTTCTTGTGGTCTGGGAGTTAGACTAGAGGATCGAGTGTTCTCTTCCAACCTTGGCTCTCTGACAATGGGCCTTTTTACATGAGATGCCCCCATGCAATGCATACATGAGTGCCTGCATGGGCATGTGTGGGGGAGTCCCACGTAAACTGCAGCCAGTGGGTGTGTGTGTGTGTGAATGCTCCTGCACAACACTCATCTCCACCCATTGCCCACGCACAGAGCAACCGGTGAAAATGGCAGTTGCTCCATGCGTGGAAATGGGTGTGCGCCCATGAAACCTTCTCCCATGCGCTGCCCCAGCACCATAGTGCACACCCACCTTGGCTCTATGACAATGGGTCTTTTTACATGAGATGCCCCCCGGCAGGACAGGAATCTGCCCGGTCGTCCTTTAGACATGCCGGCAGATTCCTACACGGTATCAGGGAGGGGGCAGGACTGCACGGCGCGACATGCGGATGCACAGCCCCGCCCCACGAGCTCCTCCAGCCCCCGCCCCCTGGGAGACAGGTGGGTGCAGCAGCCAATCCGGTCACTGCACCTGATCCCACATCGTAGTCTGGGCCACGATCCAGCTGGCAGAAGGTAACAGATGTTACTTTCTGCCGATCCCAGACCATGGCCACCGTGACCACAGTTTGGGCCCGATCCCACCACGATTCTGGACCTCCGGGCAGCCGGAGGTCCAGAATCGTGGTCAAAATGATTCCCGCCTGAGGTTCACCATGGTGAACATCTGGCGGCAATAATTTAGATGTTACAGGACTTTTGGTCACCACAGGGGTTTCACTGTGGCTGACCGTGGTCTCGTAACTTCTAAAATTACCCTGGGTGAAACACGGCTTGATGGCTGAAGCTAAGATAAAGTTCCCCTGTAGCACAGTCAAACCTGCCAGACAGCAGGCTCAGAGCTCTCTCAGCTCACCAGCTAATCCACCTGCACAACCTAAGAGTGGGAGCCAGCCTCTCATAGTCACCCAGACTAGGAAGTGGGGCTCACTTTATATGGCCCTGTGTGCAGTGCTGACTCAGGCAGCACAAGAGCTTGATTGAGTTTAAGAGGTATAGGGACCTGAATTACTATAAGACTTCTGTACATGGCTGTTCTATGTCAGCTTCTAATGTGTTTTCAATAGAACTGGTGTAACCCTCTTGCTAGAAAGAGAAATGGCTGCAACTGTGATAAGCCCTTACCTTGCTACCTACCAGTTGCTAAATACAGGTTTCAAGATTTTCCAGGACTGTGTCACTAAAGGGGACTTTCAAAAAAGATCTCCCAAAAGCAAACTTCCACAACAATCATATTTGTATAATTATATTAACCATTTAATAGATTATTAAATACAAGTATCACAATTAAGCAGTAGTTTGCGGTTACTGAGGCAATAACAAAAAAGCAAAAAACAAAACAAAACAAAACACCCAAAACAAATCTTATAACCAACCCCTAAGATTCAGTGATTGTCCTTTCATCTTTAGAGAAACACAGACTGGGTATCACCTGTCTCGGTTGCCTCTATGTCTGTGGGTTGTCCTGGTTTTCCTCCCACTAACTGGCAGATCTTATGTCTTCTTGCAGAGCTGGCTAGTAGTCTCCAGAATCTCTTCTCTCTGTGCTCTCCTCACAATTCAACTGAAAAGCAACTGGAGAAGCAGGACTCAGACGATAAACATGGGAATACAGATCAGAGCAACTAAATGCCCTGGCACAAAAATAGAAGATCTGAAGTAATACAGGAGAGCCATCTCTACACACAAAATGGTAGCAAAATCATAAAATATCTTATTATACTTAGCATAAGCAACCTCCTCGCTTTTAGATCCAGATTAACCTGCTTTAAGCTGGTCAGGGCCTAGCAAACATGTGAGTAAAGGTAGACTTTCTTCCTCCCCCTCCCCTCCCCCTCCCTTGTGAGCTCTGCCTGCTCACTCACCCCTCCTTCTGCCCATAATGGAACTAAACTAAACCAAAGTTTCTGGAACTTTCCAGAAGTAGTAGTGTCTGAGCATGTGCATCCCAAAGAAACAAAGAGTGCACCCCAACCATCTTGATCAGCACTAGACCGCTTAATTTAATACTACCCATTTTGGTGTAGGGGTTACATTTGCATTCTACAGAAGACATAAATCAACCAAAATACCTAATAATTATTTTGTTGTTATAAATGTAAAGCGGAAGTGGATAACCATTGACATTCAGTAAGGCACAACTTAGAAAGATCTAGATTTAAGGGCTACATGTCTAACAGAACTGATTAGAGATATATTTTATCAGAGTAAATAATTTTGCTTAGTTTGAAACCTATCTGCCTTTAAGTCCTTAAGAAAAGAGACTCAAGTAGCCAGGCTTATTGGCAGAATTGTCTTTTTTCCATTGCCACTGAGGTCTGAACAAGAAGCTACAGGAAGTTGGTTTAGGTCTACTATTAAGGTGAGGGGGATCCTCACTGTTGGAACAGTTCTGCAATGGAATGAAGTTTGTGAAATCTGCTCTCCTGGAGGTTTTAAAGAAAAGATTAGACAGACATCTACCAGGGATTCTTTAGGTACAGAGTATCCTGTCTTGTAACAGGGGTTTGGACTACATGACCCTCAAAGGTGACCTTGCTGACTGAGACCATTGACTGAACAGCTCCTAGGCATCCACTCTCTGAATCCCAATAACACAGGTCCCCCTGGTTTACAGAGGACCTGCGGTGGCTGAAGCATGAAAGGCGGTGGTTGGAGCACCAATGGGGCTGTTCTTGTACTGAAGCTGACCAATTGCAGCATAGAGTTAATTTATGAACCTATGCTATGGCTCTGCAGGCAGCAAAGAAGAGGTTCTTTTCTGCTCTCATAGTGTCTTCAAAGTCAGGTCCAGCTGAGCATTTCTGGGTGGTGAGGGGGCTGGTCAGTCTGGTTTCCCTCCACCTGAAACTGGAATTTTCCAGTGCTCGCTGTGACATGTCTGCCGACTGTTTTCTGGACAAAATCACTCGGATTCACCACAACTTGGACGCTGCGCTTGCTGCAGTAGGAGAACCAGAGGTAATTAAAGTCCTGTCTTGTCCTATTTTGTTGGATCGGTTTCATTGAGTATTGTCAGCTGATGTGAGGGATGACCTTGGGGCTCTTAGAACCACCTGTTGTGAACTGGACCTATGCCCATCCTGGCTGGTCAAGGCCAGCTGGGAGATGCTAAGACCGTTGCTGGATGGGGTGGTCAATGCCTCCCTTAGGGAGGGCAGAGTGTCAGGCTGCCTCAAGAAAGCGGTGGTGTGGCATCAATTCAAGAAACCATCTCTGGACCGTGACTCCCTGGCCAGCTATCAGCCAGACTCTAACCTTTCCTTTTTAGGGAAGGTTATTGAACAGGTGGTGGCTCAGCAGCTTCAGGGGCATCTGAACTGTGTCAGTTTTCTGGATCCCTTGCAGTCAAGCTTTCATCCAGGGTTTGGCACTGAGACTGCTTGTGGCCTTGGTCAACAACCTCTGCTGTGAGTTGGACAAGCATTGGTTGACCCTGTTGTTCCTGTTAGATCTCTTGGCTGCATTTGATACTGTTGACCATGAGATGTTGGTGACTTGTTTGCGGAACCGAGTCAGGGTGGGTGGGACTGTTCTCAAATGGTTCCATTCCTTCCTGGCCAAGAGAACTCAATGTGTGGTACTGGGTGACTGTTCATCATTTCCCCGGGACCTCATGTGTGGAGTTCCGCAAGGTTCCATTCTGTCTCCTCTCCTGTTCAACGGGTACATGCAGCCTTTGGGCAAGATCATCAGAGGATTTGGTATATGGTGTCATCAGTATGGCATCAGTATGCTGATGACACCCAACTTTACATCTCCTTTTCCGTTGACCCAAGCCCGGAAGTCTTGGTGCTTACCTGGTATCTGACGACTGTGGGGAATTGGATGAGGGTGAGCTGTCTGAAGCTGAATCCCAACAAGACATAGGTGATGCTGGTGGGAGGGGCTGGGATCCACCCTCCGTTGGTCTCTCAGGTTAATTGTCTGGGGGTGCTCCCCAGGTGGATTCACAGCTCCACCTTGATGCCCAGGTGCCAGCTGTGGCAAGGGGCACATTTTGCCAATTACACCTAGTACGATGGCTTCAGTCATATGTCTCGGATTCTGACTTAGCCACCATCTTCCATGCATTCATCACCTCAAGTCTGGACTACTGCAACACAGTCTATGTCGGGCTACCCTTGGTTAGGGATGGGTGAACGTGGTTCAGAAGTTCGGAGTTTGGCATGAACTCGGCCTGTTCGGATGACCGAACCCGAACACGAATCCGAACACGAATTGACTGAACCGAACTCAATTCCGAACATCGAAATGACCAAACAGCTCTGTCAGTTTGGATCATGTTCGGGTGAGTTTGGGTGGCAAAAAAAGGGTAACTAGAAAGTCAAACATGACAGGGAGGGGTAGTCAGATGAGGAGCAGACTTCCAGGCACCAGGAGTGGAGAGGCTTGCAAGAAACAAAACTATCTGCCTCCCCCCTTCCCAACACCTTCTGAGCTAGTCACTGTTCCTGAACAGCAGGCGTTTCAGAAGTCTCCCTCTCCCAGCATTTCCCAGCTCCCCAATCCATTGCAATCCTCGTCCCATTTCACCCATCTACCCCCATATTCTCATTAATTTATTTAGCTTAGCTTAGATAGATTTAGTGTTTTTTTTTTGTTTTTACCCCTCCCTGTGTTCCCTGTGTTCAATCCTCCTTCCTCCCTCCCCCCTCCATTGAATCCTTTCCCTCTCCCATATATTCCATCCCGGCCCAGATTCCCTTCCCTTCCCCTGTTTTTTCATTTAGAGTAGGATTATTAGATTGCTTTAAGTTTTATTTCAGTTTTGTACTGAAATGAAACTTAAACCTTAAACTGAAACCTTGTGCTGTTTGTGATTCCCCCCACCATAGATATATAGATAGATAGATTAGATAGATAGATTAGATAGTAGGAGGAGTTAGCTTAGTGATAGAGATAGTGTTAGTGATTTAGTTTTAGTGTTTTAGGAGTAGACCTGTGTACTTATTAGATAATCCATGTAGTTCATAGCATTTTGAATAGTTAATAGCAGTTAGATTTAGTGTATATATATATATATATATATATATAATATTAGATTAAAAAATTAAATTAAAAAACGCATATAAAAACAAAAAAACAAAATAAAAAACCAAAAAACCATATTAAAAAACCCCAAAAAACCCACCCCATAACAAAACATTTCCCAAACGGCTGAACCCGAACCCGGAAAACTAACCGAACCAAATGACCAAACCGAACGCAGTCAAACCAAACGGCCGAACCTGAACCGCGAACTGTTCGCCCATCCCTACCCTTGGTAATGGTCTGGAGACTCCAGCTGGTGCAGGACATGGTAGCCCATCTCCTTACGGGGACGGGTCACCGTAACTATGTCATACCAGTGCTCCGGTCTTTGCACTGGCTTCCTATACTCTTCCAGGCCCAATTCAAGTTGATGGTTTTGACCTATATGGCCTGGGCCCCGCCTAACTGCAGGAATGGGTTGCCGATAGCACATTACACCAGTGCTTTGTTTTCTGCACTAGCTGCCTATAGTGTACTGTGCTTGATTCAAAGTGTTGGTTTTGACTTATAAAGTCCAAGACTGCCTCACTCCCTGGATCCTGGACTGAGCCCTGCAGTCAGTCGGGGATGCCTCCCTGAGAGTCCACCAGGTATCCCAGATGGTGATGATAAAGGGGGTGTTCTCAGTGGCCACACCGCGGTTGTGGAACTCCTGATGGAGGTCCATCTGGCTCCGGACCTCCCCTCTTTCCGAAGACCGTGTAATACCTGGCTGTTTCACCAGGATTTGGCAAGAGGGTCGGATGGGGGTGGGTGGGTTGTGGTTCTGCCCATGTTATGTGCTTTTAAATGATATTTATATTGTATATTTATTGTGTGTGTACATAATTAGGTACACCTTATTATGTTGTAAGCAACCCTGAGCTGCTGTGGCAGAAGGGGGTGGCTAAGAAATCCAAATAAATAAATAAATAAATAAATATAATTACCTTCCCATGGTTCTGAATCGGCCCCTGCGATCAGCTGGGAGCACCCTCCTCAGGGTTCCCCGAGTATCTCAGGTGGTGATGAGGAAAAGGGCATTCTTGGTGGCCACGCTAAGGATATGGAACTTCCTCTTGATGGAGGTCCACTTGGCCCTGGACCTTCCCTCTTTCCGTAGACAGTGCAAGACCTGGTTGTTCCACCAGGATTTTGGTGAGGGAGACGTGTGATGGGTGGGGGTTGGGACGGTTTCTAGCTCCAGAACAGGGTATTTTATTGTAATTTTTAAATTTATTGATGTTGTTTATATATTTTTATGGTTGCAATAGGTTGTAAGCCACACCCAGCTTCTGTAGGAGGAGGGGGTGGCCTAGAAATCTAAGAAAATAAATCAATAAAACAAATAAAGGTCCCTAACAAGTCTTCAGTTCTATTAATCTATCTAAGCCTATTGCTAATAGAGAAAAGCTCTATTATATCCAATACTAAACTGTTGGGGAGTCAAACAGTGTTCAGCCAGCAATCAATAGAATACGTACACACACACAAGAACAAGGATACAACCACACTGCTTAAAAAGAGCTATGTAGCCTTTAGTTCTCATTCATACCAGCTGGCTTCACTGGCACTGACAAAGAGAATCTGGTGCAGGGTTCCCAAAAAATCTGGAGGCCCAATACTTATGGTCCTTAAGTAGTCACATTTCCCTTAGTCACCAATACAGAACTGGTCATTAATTAAATTGAGGTAGCACATGAGATCAATTAACCCTTCTGACCATTTCCATCCTGTTACCCTGGGGTTTATGTGCCTACAGGTATTTAGCATAACAAAAGAGAAACTAGCATTCATTTACTAAGACTAAAACTTTGATTCATTGACATCGGGTATTTTCAGATGTTATGTGGTCCCGATTCACCACAGTGGATTCCCGGCAGGGGTGAACCGAACAACCACCCGCCCCCCCGTGGTCAAAAAAAGCCCCGAACAGATGTTACGGGACCGGGACCACAGCAAGGAATCGGCCTGGCAGATCACGGGCTGGGGCAGCGCAACAGACGTGACGCCGATTCCCGGCCGTGGTCATAACACCCAGAAGACGCCGGGTCAACCCGTCCCAGCTGCTGCTGCTGCTGCTGTCCCTCCACCGCCTCCAGGCGCAGCACGACTGCCTCATCCCCCACCTGTGCCTCTACCACCTCCTCCCTTGCTCTCTCACCCTCCGCTCGCCTCTCCCTTCCATCTCACTCCATCCTGCCCTGTCCCCCTGCTGCTGTGTGCCCTTTAAATTTCCCTCCATTCCCTGTGTTGATGCTGGTTGCCTGGCAGTGACGCTGCCTGCTTTGTCCCTGGCTGGGAATCATTTTCTTTGATTCTGACTGGCGATTGCTGTCCAGACGTTACTTTTTGTTGTTTCCTGCTGGGAATCTCTTTGACCACGCTTTTGGAGATGGTCCGGCAGGGAGCTCTGGAAGCGTGGTTGATTTTGACCCCATGTGGGTATTGACTGTGGTGAACATCTGGCGGCCGCTGAACAGACATTCAGGGTGCTTTGGCCCCGCTGCAGGACTGACCGTGGTTCACTGTGGGTACCATGGGTTGAGCGTGATCTCGTAATGTCTGAAAATACCCATCATTACAAACAGACCTTTGGGAAGGTGAGGACATGGTTTGAACAATTTAATTCACTCAAGGAGGTTCTTATCTTCACTCAAGGACTTTTTGAGTGGCTGATGTGTTCATGCTAGAGATGAAACAGGTACCTGGTTTGGAACACACATGTTAAAATGCAGTTTTTGGGATCTGAATCGGTACCCAAATACAGTTAGAATATTCAAAATACTGAAATACTGGTATACCAAAATACAAATTTTCCCTAAATAATCATGAAATCCAGGATTAAATTGGGGATGAAATCAGGATTTCAGTATACCAGGTGTTGGAATTTTGATATTTTAGTATACTGATTTTTGGTATTTCTGGTACCTAATCAAAAAATTATTTGGGTACCCCAAAGTACCTGAAACATTCGGTTCAATTTGAACTCAAATATGAAATTGCAGACCTACTGTTAGTAATTTGTAACTTATCTCTAAAATCTGTCACTGTACCTGAGGACTGGAAGGTGGCAAATGTAACCCCAATATTTTAAAAATGGATCCAGAGGTGATCCTGGAAACTACAGACCAGTAAACTTGACATCAGTGTTGGGCAAAATGGTAGAACCTATAATTAAGAACAGAATCAATGGGCATGTTGATAAATGGGAAAGAGTCAACATGGATTTAGCAATGGTAAGTCATGCCTTACTAATCTGTTGAAATTCTTTTAGGGTGTAAATAAGCATGTGGACAAGGGAGACCCAGTAGATATAATGTACCTAGATTTCCAGAAAGCTTTTGATAAGGTCCACATAAAAGATTCTTGAGAAAATTAAAAGTCATGGGACAGAAGGTAGTATCTTACTATGGATCAGTAACTGGTTAAAAGATAGAAAGCAAAGAATAGGACTGAATGGTCAGTTTTCACAATGGAGAGATGTAAAAAGTGGTGTGCCTCAGGGATCTGTATTGGGACTGGTGCTGTTTAATGTATTCATTAATGATCTGGAAAAGGGTGTTAAGAGTGAGGTGATCAGATTTGCAGACGACACCAAGTTATTCAAGGTAGTTAAAACACGAGCAGACTGTGAAGAACAGCAACAGGATCTTACGGCACTGGGTGCCTGGGCATCTAAATGGCAAATGAGATTTAATGTGAACAAGTGCAAAGTGATGCACATAGGGAAAAATTACCCAAACTATGAGTACACAATGCTTGGTACTAAGCTAGGAGTTACCACTCAGGAAAAAGATCTGGGAGTGATTTTGGACAATCCACTGAAATCTTCAGCCCAGCACACAGCAACAGTCAAAAAAGCAAACAGAATGTTAGGAGTTATTTGGAAAGGGATAGAGAATAAAACTGAGGATGTCATAATGCCTCTATACAAATCAATGGTGCGACCGCACCTGAATATTGTGTGTAGTTCTGGTTGCCCCATCTCAAAAAAGACATAGCTGAACTAGAAAAGGTACAGAGAAGGGCAACGAGAATGATAAAGGGTATGGAACTGCTTCCGTACAAAGAGAGGCCTGAAAAGCTGGGTCTATTCAGCTTAGAGAAGAGAAGACTGAGAGGGGACATGATAGAGGTTTATAAAATCTGGAGTGGTATGGAATGAGTCGATAGGGAATGGTTATTTACCCTCTCAAATAGTACTAGAACTAGGGGGCACTCCATGAAACTAGCTGCTGGCAGATTTAAAACAAATAAAAGGAAGTTCTTTTCACTCAATGCATAATTAACTTATGGAATTTGTTGCCAGAGGACATTGTCAAGGTCAGGTTTTAAAAAAAGACTGGATAGGTTCTTAGAGAGTAGTTCGATTAATGGCTATTAACCAAGTAGCTTCTTACTGTCGGGAGCTGGGACTGAACAACAGGGAATAGATTGCCCATTGTGACTGTTGGTTCTTCTCCCATGCTATCTAGGTTGGCCACTGTTGGAAGATGGGATGCTGGGCTTGATGAACCATTGGTCTGACTCAGTATGGTACTTCTTATGTTCTTTTGCTGTTGTAAGTTATTCTTTTGATTATGTGATGATTGAAAAGAATGAAAAGTGCTGACACAGGCACACCAAAACATAGCTTCAACCAGTTGAAACACAGGATGCCTTGTCCGTATCACGCTACACATACTGAGGTGAAAAATATTCTAAACCTTGGAGGATGACCAGATATTTTTGAGAAAATGCAGAGTGTTTGTTTTGGCCAAGATCTTTCATAATGCCAAAACTCAGGGAACATCTGCCCTGATAGCTTGTAAGAATATTATACCACTTAAAAAACATATTTTGTACAACAGATTTGAAAGAGAGAGTGTCACATTTGCAGTTGTATGTGCCACTCTTTCTTGCTCCTACACCTTTCTCTATTATCTTGTAGAAGGCTGGAGGCATTTAATAATACAAAAAATAAACAACTGTTCGTTAACTTTAGCAATTCAAAGACATAAAAGAGAATTTGAAAGGGAGATGAATCTATGAAAGGTTTTTTGTTTTGTCTTTTTAAAAACAAGAATCAATTCATCTCTTTCCCATGACACAAACTTTATTGCTCTCCTTCACTTGGTGTAGAGTCCTCCGAGTGCTAAACTTCTTTTTCTGCAAGTGTAGTTGCTTGTTATAAAACCTTTGTCTCTCAGTACTTTGACAGCACATCAGCCAACAAATCTCACCAGTGACAAACCCTAATGATTGAAGCACATATCTCGATTCCTCTCAGTCTCAATACATTTCTGATTCAATACAGACTTTACTGATATTAGCTCATCTTGCCTTTTACTGTCTCCTTTCATCCATCAAACATAAAATACATGTCACTCCTACAGTCATCAGAACTGAAAAGACTAAAGTGATGAATGTAGAAAAATTAGCTTTGGTCCCAAGTTTCACTGTAAACTATGTTCTCTCATAGCATGCCCATTTAATGCAAATTGGTCGGCTTTCCAGCAGAAATACACTATGCTAACTTTATTAGCAATGCCTGAAAAAAAAAAATGAGGCGATGATACTCTGAAAAAGATCAAATAGGCATCCAGAATCCTGATCCACTACAAGCATGTCTCATCTAAGCAATGAAACAGCGATCATAAATATATGCTTTACTTACAAATATAACCATAAACTGATGTTATGTTTGACTCTACAGGTGGTCAAAACCTGGAATTCTATATTTTTATCAGTATATTACATATACTACTGTAGTTGGTTGCCTATAGCGTTCCGAGCCCAATTCAAGGTGCTGGTTTTAACCTTTAAAGCCCTACATGGCTTCAGCCCTTCCTATGTGAGAGACCTCCTCACTCCTTTGGTACTATGGTGATCCTTGCGGTCTACCAGGGGTGCATTCTTGGAGGTTCCCCGGGTTAACTGGGGGCCACGATGGAGACAGCATTCTCGGTGGCCGCACCATGGCTGTGGAACTCCCTCCTGGAGGAAGCTCGCTTGGCCCCATGTCTGCTGGCCTTCCACAGAGCCTATAAAACCTGGCTGTTCGCGCAGGCCTTTGGGGAAGGGAGTGGGTAGGGTGGGAGGAGAGGGTGTTTTTTTTCCTAGTTTGACTGTTTTACCCTTATTTAGTTTGGTTTTAGGTTCATAAGAAGTGCCATACTGGGTCAGACAAATGGTCCATCGAGCCCAACATTCTGCCTCCGACAGTGGCCAGTCACGGGGGCCTGGGAGAAGCACCCAACAGGTCACCATGCCATCCATTCCTNAAAGTGGTGTGCCTCAGGGATCTGTATTGGGACTGGTGCTGTTTAATGTATTCATTAATGATCTGGAAAAGGGTGTTAAGAGTGAGGTGATCAGATTTGCAGACGACACCAAGTTATTCAAGGTAGTTAAAACACGAGCAGACTGTGAAGAACAGCAACAGGATCTTACGGCACTGGGTGCCTGGGCATCTAAATGGCAAATGAGATTTAATGTGAACAAGTGCAAAGTGATGCACATAGGGAAAAATTACCCAAACTATGAGTACACAATGCTTGGTACTAAGCTAGGAGTTACCACTCAGGAAAAAGATCTGGGAGTGATTTTGGACAATCCACTGAAATCTTCAGCCCAGCACACAGCAACAGTCAAAAAAGCAAACAGAATGTTAGGAGTTATTTGGAAAGGGATAGAGAATAAAACTGAGGATGTCATAATGCCTCTATACAAATCAATGGTGCGACCGCACCTGAATATTGTGTGTAGTTCTGGTTGCCCCATCTCAAAAAAGACATAGCTGAACTAGAAAAGGTACAGAGAAGGGCAACGAGAATGATAAAGGGTATGGAACTGCTTCCGTACAAAGAGAGGCCTGAAAAGCTGGGTCTATTCAGCTTAGAGAAGAGAAGACTGAGAGGGGACATGATAGAGGTTTATAAAATCTGGAGTGGTATGGAATGAGTCGATAGGGAATGGTTATTTACCCTCTCAAATAGTACTAGAACTAGGGGGCACTCCATGAAACTAGCTGCTGGCAGATTTAAAACAAATAAAAGGAAGTTCTTTTCACTCAATGCATAATTAACTTATGGAATTTGTTGCCAGAGGACATTGTCAAGGTCAGGTTTTAAAAAAAGACTGGATAGGTTCTTAGAGAGTAGTTCGATTAATGGCTATTAACCAAGTAGCTTCTTACTGTCGGGAGCTGGGACTGAACAACAGGGAATAGATTGCCCATTGTGACTGTTGGTTCTTCTCCCATGCTATCTAGGTTGGCCACTGTTGGAAGATGGGATGCTGGGCTTGATGAACCATTGGTCTGACTCAGTATGGTACTTCTTATGTTCTTTTGCTGTTGTAAGTTATTCTTTTGATTATGTGATGATTGAAAAGAATGAAAAGTGCTGACACAGGCACACCAAAACATAGCTTCAACCAGTTGAAACAAAGGATGCCTTGTCCGTATCACGCTACACATACTGAGGTGAAAAATATTCTAAACCTTGGAGGATGACCAGATATTTTTGAGAAAATGCAGAGTGTTTGTTTTGGCCAAGATCTTTCATAATGCCAAAACTCAGGGAACATCTGCCCTGATAGCTTGTAAGAATATTATACCACTTAAAAAACATATTTTGTACAACAGATTTGAAAGAGAGAGTGTCACATTTGCAGTTGTATGTGCCACTCTTTCTTGCTCCTACACCTTTCTCTATTATCTTGTAGAAGGCTGGAGGCATTTAATAATACAAAAAATAAACAACTGTTCGTTAACTTTAGCAATTCAAAGACATAAAAGAGAATTTGAAAGGGAGATGAATCTATGAAAGGTTTTTTGTTTTGTCTTTTTAAAAACAAGAATCAATTCATCTCTTTCCCATGACACAAACTTTATTGCTCTCCTTCACTTGGTGTAGAGTCCTCCGAGTGCTAAACTTCTTTTTCTGCAAGTGTAGTTGCTTGTTATAAAACCTTTGTCTCTCAGTACTTTGACAGCACATCAGCCAACAAATCTCACCAGTGACAAACCCTAATGATTGAAGCACATATCTCGATTCCTCTCAGTCTCAATACATTTCTGATTCAATACAGACTTTACTGATATTAGCTCATCTTGCCTTTTACTGTCTCCTTTCATCCATCAAACATAAAATACATGTCACTCCTACAGTCATCAGAACTGAAAAGACTAAAGTGATGAATGTAGAAAAATTAGCTTTGGTCCCAAGTTTCACTGTAAACTATGTTCTCTCATAGCATGCCCATTTAATGCAAATTGGTCGGCTTTCCAGCAGAAATACACTATGCTAACTTTATTAGCAATGCCTGAAAAAAAAAAATGAGGCGATGATACTCTGAAAAAGATCAAATAGGCATCCAGAATCCTGATCCACTACAAGCATGTCTCATCTAAGCAATGAAACAGCGATCATAAATATATGCTTTACTTACAAATATAACCATAAACTGATGTTATGTTTGACTCTACAGGTGGTCAAAACCTGGAATTCTATATTTTTATCAGTATATTACATATACTACTGTAGTTGGTTGCCTATAGCGTTCCGAGCCCAATTCAAGGTGCTGGTTTTAACCTTTAAAGCCCTACATGGCTTCAGCCCTTCCTATGTGAGAGACCTCCTCACTCCTTTGGTACTATGGTGATCCTTGCGGTCTACCAGGGGTGCATTCTTGGAGGTTCCCCGGGTTAACTGGGGGCCACGATGGAGACAGCATTCTCGGTGGCCGCACCATGGCTGTGGAACTCCCTCCTGGAGGAAGCTCGCTTGGCCCCATGTCTGCTGGCCTTCCACAGAGCCTATAAAACCTGGCTGTTTGCGCAGGCCTTTGGGGCTGTCTCTTATACACATCTAGATGTGTATAAGAGACAGTCCTTGGGGTGGTCAAGGCCACCTGTTGTGAACTGGACCTATGCCCATCCTGGCTGGTCAAGGCCAGCTGGGAGATGCTAAGACCGTTGCTGGATGGGGTGGTCAATGCCTCCCTTAGGGAGGGCAGAGTGTCAGGCTGCCTCAAGAAAGCGGTGGTGTGGCATCAATTCAAGAAACCATCTCTGGACCGTGACTCCCTGGCCAGCTATCAGCCAGACTCTAACCTTTCCTTTTTAGGGAAGGTTATTGAACAGGTGGTGGCTCAGCAGCTTCAGGGGCATCTGAACTGTGTCAGTTTTCTGGATCCCTTGCAGTCAAGCTTTCATCCAGGGTTTGGCACTGAGACTGCTTGTGGCCTTGGTCAACAACCTCTGCTGTGAGTTGGACAAGCATTGGTTGACCCTGTTGTTCCTGTTAGATCTCTTGGCTGCATTTGATACTGTTGACCATGAGATGTTGGTGACTTGTTTGCGGAACCGAGTCAGGGTGGGTGGGACTGTTCTCAAATGGTTCCATTCCTTCCTGGCCAAGAGAACTCAATGTGTGGTACTGGGTGACTGTTCATCATTTCCCCGGGACCTCATGTGTGGAGTTCCGCAAGGTTCCATTCTGTCTCCTCTCCTGTTCAACGGGTACATGCAGCCTTTGGGCAAGATCATCAGAGGATTTGGTATATGGTGTCATCAGTATGGCATCAGTATGCTGATGACACCCAACTTTACATCTCCTTTTCCGTTGACCCAAGCCCGGAAGTCTTGGTGCTTACCTGGTATCTGACGACTGTGGGGAATTGGATGAGGGTGAGCTGTCTGAAGCTGAATCCCAACAAGACATAGGTGATGCTGGTGGGAGGGGCTGGGATCCACCCTCCGTTGGTCTCTCAGGTTAATTGTCTGGGGGTGCTCCCCAGGTGGATTCACAGCTCCACCTTGATGCCCAGGTGCCAGCTGTGGCAAGGGGCACATTTTGCCAATTACACCTAGTACGATGGCTTCAGTCATATGTCTCGGATTCTGACTTAGCCACCATCNAACTCCTAGCTTAGTACCCAGCATTGTGTACTCATAATTTGGATTATTTTTCCCAATGTGCATCACTTTGCAGTTGTCCACATTAAATCTCATCTGCCATTTAGATGGTCCTGCAGCCAGTCTTGTAAGATCTTGCTGCAGCTCCTCACAGTCTACTCGTGTTCTGATTACTCTGAATAACTTGGTGTCATCTGCACATTTGATCACCTCACTCTTAACACCCTTTTCCAGATCATTAATTAATACATTAAAAAGAACTGGTTCCAGTACAGATTCCTGGGGCACACCACTTTTTACATCCCTCCATTGTGAAAACTGGCCATTTAGTCCCACTATTCCCTCTCTGTTTATATTTTTACTGTATTTATTGTTTTTTATGGTTTTAAAATGTAGTTTTTAAGCTGCCCTGAGCCATCTGTTGATGGGAGGGGATGGAATATAAACGTAAATATAAATAAATAAATACAAAGTTAGAAACTGGGTAGTTTAATGTTTTGGTTTCCCATCATAATAAGGTGTCTTAAAGTGTCCTGATCTTTAGAGGGAGAGGGATTTTCTAAAACAGACAGGACACGTTAAGTCATCTTGAGTTGGGTACTCAACCATGGAGGCATTCAACAAAGGGCTATTTGGGTATGTCCAATATTTACAATACACCTTGATCTTTGTCCTGTACAGGTTAACAGGTATATACTCTTCAATGAATTTCTCATTCTGCTGGAACCAGTAAGGGCAGCTTAAGAAGCGTGGGGGGAGAATTATGGCAGGGAAGGGTTTGGAAGAGGTCTCTCTTGCCCTTTACTTGACCTCACCCTTCTGCTTTACCTCACAAGTTGGAAAAACCAGCTTCTTTATCCTACCTCCATTCCTCCTCTGTGCTTCATTGGCGGGTCCACTACTTCATTCCCTCTTCCATGTGCTCTTGAAATAGGAAATTCCATGCCATATGAAATCAGAGGACTGGATCCTGTCAGGAGGAGGTGGTGGGTTATGTTTATTTATTTATTTAATTTTTATACTGCCCTTCCCACAAGGCTTAGGGCGGCTCACACAAAATGTTAAAAATATTAAAGTACATACAATAAAAACACCTTCTCCTTAAATCTCCATCCTCCCCCACAAACACACCCCAAAACCAAACCAATTCCCTTCATCCCTGCCTGCCAAATGCTTTTCCAAATAAAAAGGTTTTGCACCACCTCCGGAAGATAGCTAGGCTTGGGCTCAAGCAAGCCTCCTGGGAAAGGGAGTTCCACAACATTGGGGCAGCAACTGAGAATACTCTGCTGTGCACCCCCACCCTATTGATAAGGGTAACAGATGGAAAATGCAGAAGGGTGCCTCCATTGACCGTAGGGTTGCAAAGGAACATGGTAGGATAGGTGTTCTTTCAGGTATATGGGACACTGACCATTTAGGGTTTAAAGGTCAAAACTAGCACCTTGAATTCTGCCCAGAAATCTATAGGTAGCCAGTGCAGACTTTGGAAAATCGGTGTAATGGTAGGGGTGTGCATGTCGTTCTTTTTATTACAATAACGATAACGAAAATTGTCATTTTCATTTTCGTTATTGCAATAGCTAAGCTAACTAAGCTTAGTTAGCTTAGTTATAGATATTTAGTTCCATTGGTTTTATAATAGCAGTAGTTAGATATTTAATAGTAGTTAGATTTAGTGTAATATAGATATAGATAAAAAACATTAAAAATTAAAATATATATATATAAAATATTTGTGCTCTCTTTGGGTTGGAGAAATGGAGATGGGTGGTAGGAGAGGGCGAGGCCACTCTGCTGCCCGTAAGGTAGCCAATGAGGCATGTGGCAGGGGCCGTGCCATCAGAGTGCCAGCAGTGGGCAGAAGCAGCAGCCCAAGCACATCCCCATGCCCCAAGCTGCGAAGGCCTGATGTTGGGTCTCGCTCTCCCAGCACTAAGGGCCAGGGGGTTGGGCGTCACCTCCTGGCAGTGGAAGAGGCTGTGGTGGCTGTGTCATTTGCGGATGAAGGTGATTCAGGGAATGAAGTATCCCAGGGTCCAGCATTGTCCCCCAACTCCCCCATTGTCAAGATTGATCACAGCCCAGCTGCTAGAGGCAGGGCCCGATCCCCGGGCACTGGTAGCAGGGAGCATAGCAGCAGCAGCAACAGCAACTATAGGGGGCAGGGGGAGAGTGCTACTCAGAGTGGGAGCAGCATGGGGAGTCCAGCAGCCTCCATCACTTGGTTTGGGGATGGGGACAGCGATGCAGAGATTTCCGTGGAGGAGGTCTCTGTATCTGGTGCTGATGAGGTAGTGGTTGTCCCTCCACAAGGTGTGTCGCCACTGCAAGTGCCACCGTGTCTGACTCCTGCCCCTCCCAGCAGTGCGTCACCTGGTGCGGACCAGAAGGCAGCGGAGGGCAGAAAATCATGGGTCTGGGATCATTTTAAAGTGGTGCGGGCGGATGATCCCTGGGAGGTGCGGTGCACTTTGTGCAGCAAGATGGTGAAGCGTGGGCAGGTGCTCACCAACCTTGGAACAAATGCCATGTCCAGCCACCTTAAAACATGCCACAGTGCTACTCTGCTCTGCTAAGCAAGCAGGCTGGGTCAATGGATGCTTGCAGGTTCCCGATCCAAGCAGCAACTCATCCTCCTTCATTGGGCAACTGGCCTGCTTCAGTGTCTGCCTCTAGCAGCAGGAGAAGTATCGCTGCTAGGCGGGAGCAGCAGGAGAAGCAGCAGCAGCATCAGCCGACCATTGAGGAGCTGGTGGGGGGGCAGCTGCCAAGGCCATCAGCAGCTGGAGGGTGACGTGGCTTTCAAGAGAAAGCCACGTGCCTGTTGGGTGAGTAGGGATGGGAGAACAGATCACGGTTTGGGTTCGGCTGTTCAGTTCGGCTGCATTCGTTTCGTCCGTTCGATTCGTCCATTCAGTTTGGATGTTCGGCTGTTTGGTGGTTTGGGTCAAATGTTGAGTTCAGATTTGGTATTCAGTTCAGTCAGGCTCGGTTTGTTCTTTAGTTTGGTGCAATTGGGAACTCAAAATGACATTTGGTTTTTGAAATAAAAGGAAAAAAATGAAAAATATATTTCTGGCTATAACATTTTTGTTTCTTATTACTTTTTGATGAAATTTAGCGAGATTATATCCCCAATGGAGAGTACTAGGTGTACCAAACTTTGTAACTATTAGGTAAAGGAAACCTATTTCAGAAGCAATTGAATGTTGTGATTTTAAGAAAAGCTCCATACACATTCATGGCTACAACTTCTTTATCTTGCATCCAATGTTCATGAAACTTGTGCATATTAAATCTCTCCATGTGCTTAATATTTCTGCCAATTTTAGGAAAGAGTGGATAAAGGATCCCAAGGATATAAGACATTAACCTGAAAATACATTTCCAGCTGTAACATTTTGATATTCCATTCTGTTTACAGGATATTTGGGAAGAATGTATCAAATACCTTTCCTGTCATTTCAGCAAATGTGCAAGAGATTTTGATAAAGGGACCCAATTATATAAGCAATTGATTTTGTCCCTGTGAAGATCATTATTCAGATGAATATCAGCATATTCAGTGCCAGTCAGAGGCAGGCACCCTGCATGGCAGGGGGAGAGAGACTGTAGGAGGAAGGATGTGGAGCAACCCCAA
>QEPC01002839.1:479108-495285 GCA_003113815.1 Sphenodon punctatus | reverse complement strand
CAGGTTGCAAAGCTTGAACCCTGCCTCATTCTGCCTGTCTTCTGCTCATGCCACACTGCCTGCCCACCCACTCAGGTTGCAAAGCTTGAACCCTGCCTCATTCTGCCTGTCTTCTGCTCATGCCACACTGCCTGCCCACCCACTCAGGTTGCAAAGCTTGAACCCTGACTCAATCTGCCTGCCTCTCATGCCACACTGACTGTCTGCCTACCCTGGCAACTCTGGGTGATGTGCACCACTGGTCTGGTAATCCCGCCACTGCTGTATGCTGGTCCATGGGTGCTCTACTCTGGCCATTCCAAATGTGCCCACACAATCCTGCTGCTGATGTCTGCTGCTGTATAGGAGCTATTCCCTGGCAAATCCAACCATCCTGGCTCCATGGGAGCTGTGTACGGGCAAATCCTGCTGCTGCTCTCTCTGCTGTTCCATGGGTTCTGTGCCCAGTCAATCCAATGTCTGCTGCTGCTACTGCCAGTGTTGCCTCTGCTGTCCATGCCATGGGTTCTTTGCCTGGCAATCCAATGTATGCTGCTGCTACTGCCAATACTGCCTCTCCTGTCCCTGCCACGAGTTCTGTACCTGGGCAATCCAATGTCTGCACCAGCTGCCAATGCTGCCTCTGGGAAATCCAATGTCTTCTGCCAGTGCTGCCTCTGCTGTCTGTGCCATGGGTTCTGTGCCCTGGCAATCCAATGTGTGCTGCTGATGAAAATGCAGCCTATGCCGTCTGTGCCACAGGTTCTGGAGCCCATCATTCCACTCACAGAGAGCCATCGTTCAACTGCATCAAGAAACAGCCACTCCAGCCCCAGGACCCACAGTCAGGGTTCTTGGGCATATGTTACAGGCAGGGAGAACTGTCCAATATCTAGAAGCTGCCACTCTAGCCCCAGGACCCAACGTCATGGGTCTGGAGTCATCATTCCTCGCACAGAGGTGCTGTCACTCTACCATATCAAGAAACAGCCACTCCAGTCCCAGGACCCACCGTCAGGGTTCTGGGACCTACATTACAGGCAGGGGGAACTGTCCAATATCTAGAAGCTGCCACTCTAGTCCCAGGACCCACCGTCAGGGTCCTGGGGTCATCATTCCTCATACAGGGTGCTTTCATTCCACCATATCAAGAAACAGCCACTCCAGCCCCAGGACCCACTGTCAGGGTTCTGGGGTCTACATTACAGATGGGGGGGACTGTCCAATATCTAGAAACTGCCACTCTAGCCCCAGGACCCACCGTCATGGGTCTGGGGCCATCATTCCTCGCACAGAGGCGCGGTCATTCCATCATATCAAGAAAAAGCCACTCCAGGCCCAGGACAGACCATCAGGGATCTGGGGCCTACATTACAGGCAGGGAGGGCTGTCCAATATCTAGAAGCTGCCACTCGAGCCGCAGGACCCACCATCACGGTTCTGGGGCCATCATTCCTCGCACAGGGTGCTGTCATTCCACCATATCAAGAAACTGCCACTCCAGTCCCAGGACCGACTGTCAGGGTTCTGGGGCCTACGTTACAGGCAGGGAGTGCTTTACAATATCTAAAAGCTGCCACTCTAGCCCCAGGAATCAACATCATCAGTCTGGGGCCATCATTCCACCATATCAAGAAACAGCCACTCCAGCTCTAGGACCCACCATCAGGGTTCTGAGCCCTACATTCTGGGGCCTACATCAATCCTGCTGCTACTATCTGCTGTGCCACGGGTACTGTGCCCTGGCAATTCAATATATGCCTCTGCTGCCAATGCCGCCTATGCTGTTTGTGCTGCAGGTTCTGCCCCAGCAACCCAATGTCTGCTGATGCTGCTGGGTGAACATTACAATGGGGCGGAATGGGAGATCCTGGAACCGACTCCTTTTTGATCAGCTGCGGGTAACGGAGACTTCGGAACAACGCTCGCCTATCTCTTAGGATCGACTGTTCGCACGTCGCTACAGATCATAGTCCTCTCCACTTTGCAGATTTGACTGATGGCGCATATCCAGTTGCTCAACCTGCATTCCATGCTGAGTTCCTTGAGGATATCTGCTCTGATGACAAACTCAGTTTCCTTGCCTTCTGACGATTTGGAGCTCGCCCGGGATGATCTCAATCCTAAAAGAATCTTAAACTTCTCCTTCAGACTAGAATCCTTGTTCTGTGGCTTTGCCATGGTTAGCTTAAAGTGCCAGAGAAATTCCACCCTCTCCAGCCAGCAGGCACCTGCCCCTTCCCAGCCCCCTTACCCCTGTCCCCTCATCATTCTTAACCTGGACCTCAATGCTCTTGGACTTTGACGTGCTGATGACTCCCGTGCATGGGGCCATCAATAAAGTATGTCACACAAGGCATGCAGGTTAGCAAAGTCATGCGAATGGGTGACAATCAGGGGTGAGGGGGATTGGTCACATGACATTATACCCATATGTTTGTGTCTCTGTCACAGTTATTTAGTATGTGGGTATTTAGGTAGGTGACTAAGTGCGGGTGGGAGAGTTTTACTTGCTTTCCTGTCTCACCTCAGTCTCTAGAACTCCTCCCATTTGCCGTCAGTCCACTCACAGAGATGACTCCCAGGCCTTGGCCTATGTGCTGTCCATGCCAAGGGTTCTGTACCATGGCCACCAATGTCTGCTGCTTCCATTGCCAATGACCCTCAGGCCAGGCCTATATGCTGTCTGTGCCATGATGCCATGACATCAAGAAACAGCTGCTGCCAATGGCCCACAGGCCTATATGCTGTCTGTGCCAAGGGTACTGTACCCCAGGTTGCCTCCAAGCTCAAACCTGCCTCAGTCCACCTTCCTGCCTTCTCATGCCAAGGTGCCTGTCTGCCCACCCAGGTTGCTGCAGAGAGAGAGAGAGAGAGAGACTGTCTCCCCACTGGTAGAAGGAGAGACAGACACGATCCCACTCATGTTGTCACCTGCACTATATGGCCAGAGAGAGAGAGATGGGGTGGAGGGGAGGCCAGTTCAAGCTGCCACCTGCCAGAACCAGGAAGAACTCCCATCTGTGCTCATGTGCCCAATGCCCACATCCAGTAGCAAGTCTACCAAAATGAGATGGAATATAACAAAACATATTATATGTGCCTGCCTGCCTGTGTGTGTTCCTGTACCTGCTGCTACCACCTACACCTATCGCACGATTGAATGAAGTGTGTCCAACCATGCACTAATTCTAGGGACATCATTCAACTGCCATAGGTTTTAGGCTGTCATTTCACTGTACCTGAAGCAGCCAGTCATGCCCACCCATCCCAGGAATCATCAACGAGATTCTGGGACCATCATTCCAGTCACGAGGGGCTGTTATTCCATTCTGGGTGCTGCCGCTGCTCATGCCTGTGCCTGACTGGCCAGCAGAAATAGAAGCCCCTCCGACCACCAGCTCCCGCTGCCTGCTTCCCATTGCCAAAGAGCCTGTCTCTCTTTCTCACTGGCACACCCACACAGACACAAGCCCTGTCCCTCCTGGGGAGCTGTCTGCAAGTTGAGACCCTGCTGCTTCCTGGCACATCTTTGGGTTAATACCTTAACTACACTACATGTGGAGCCAGCCAGATACTGCTGATAGGGATCGACAAGCTGTATGAGATTCTGCCACCTTCCAGCCAGAACTTCAGCACATACGGATAAAAGATTGGACAGTTCAAATGAAGCTCATAACAAGAAATATAACAACTTTTATTAAAACTATTTAAATAACAACAACAACATTATGAAACCAAAACCAAACATTGAAAGGAAAATTATAAAGGAAACTATTAGTCTCTGGGCCTGTCCCCTGGGACTTGGGGGAAAGACAAAAGGCATTGGGGCGCAGCACAGGGCTGAGGGGCAGCCACCAGGTCCTCTTCTATATCATAGCCGTGGGCCACGGCAAACTCCACGGCCCCTTCCACGTCCCAATGTTGATGNGGGGGGGACTGTCCAATATCTAGAAACTGCCACTCTAGCCCCAGGACCCACCGTCATGGGTCTGGGGCCATCATTCCTCGCACAGAGGCGCGGTCATTCCATCATATCAAGAAAAAGCCACTCCAGGCCCAGGACAGACCATCAGGGATCTGGGGCCTACATTACAGGCAGGGAGGGCTGTCCAATATCTAGAAGCTGCCACTCGAGCCGCAGGACCCACCATCACGGTTCTGGGGCCATCATTCCTCGCACAGGGTGCTGTCATTCCACCATATCAAGAAACTGCCACTCCAGTCCCAGGACCGACTGTCAGGGTTCTGGGGCCTACGTTACAGGCAGGGAGTGCTTTACAATATCTAAAAGCTGCCACTCTAGCCCCAGGAATCAACATCATCAGTCTGGGGCCATCATTCCACCATATCAAGAAACAGCCACTCCAGCTCTAGGACCCACCATCAGGGTTCTGAGCCCTACATTCTGGGGCCTACATCAATCCTGCTGCTACTATCTGCTGTGCCACGGGTACTGTGCCCTGGCAATTCAATATATGCCTCTGCTGCCAATGCCGCCTATGCTGTTTGTGCTGCAGGTTCTGCCCCAGCAACCCAATGTCTGCTGATGCTGCTGGGTGAACATTACAATGGGGCGGAATGGGAGATCCTGGAACCGACTCCTTTTTGATCAGCTGCGGGTAACGGAGACTTCGGAACAACGCTCGCCTATCTCTTAGGATCGACTGTTCGCACGTCGCTACAGATCATAGTCCTCTCCACTTTGCAGATTTGACTGATGGCGCATATCCAGTTGCTCAACCTGCATTCCATGCTGAGTTCCTTGAGGATATCTGCTCTGATGACAAACTCAGTTTCCTTGCCTTCTGACGATTTGGAGCTCGCCCGGGATGATCTCAATCCTAAAAGAATCTTAAACTTCTCCTTCAGACTAGAATCCTTGTTCTGTGGCTTTGCCATGGTTAGCTTAAAGTGCCAGAGAAATTCCACCCTCTCCAGCCAGCAGGCACCTGCCCCTTCCCAGCCCCCTTACCCCTGTCCCCTCATCATTCTTAACCTGGACCTCAATGCTCTTGGACTTTGACGTGCTGATGACTCCCGTGCATGGGGCCATCAATAAAGTATGTCACACAAGGCATGCAGGTTAGCAAAGTCATGCGAATGGGTGACAATCAGGGGTGAGGGGGATTGGTCACATGACATTATACCCATATGTTTGTGTCTCTGTCACAGTTATTTAGTATGTGGGTATTTAGGTAGGTGACTAAGTGCGGGTGGGAGAGTTTTACTTGCTTTCCTGTCTCACCTCAGTCTCTAGAACTCCTCCCATTTGCCGTCAGTCCACTCACAGAGATGTCTCCCAGGCCTTGGCCTATGTGCTGTCCATGCCAAGGGTTCTGTACCATGGCCACCAATGTCTGCTGCTTCCATTGCCAATGACCCTCAGGCCAGGCCTATATGCTGTCTGTGCCATGATGCCATGACATCAAGAAACAGCTGCTGCCAATGGCCCACAGGCCTATATGCTGTCTGTGCCAAGGGTACTGTACCCCAGGTTGCCTCCAAGCTCAAACCTGCCTCAGTCCACCTTCCTGCCTTCTCATGCCAAGGTGCCTGTCTGCCCACCCAGGTTGCTGCAGAGAGAGAGAGAGAGAGAGACTGTCTCCCCACTGGTAGAAGGAGAGACAGACACGATCCCACTCATGTTGTCACCTGCACTATATGGCCAGAGAGAGAGAGATGGGGTGGAGGGGAGGCCAGTTCAAGCTGCCACCTGCCAGAACCAGGAAGAACTCCCATCTGTGCTCATGTGCCCAATGCCCACATCCAGTAGCAAGTCTACCAAAATGAGATGGAATATAACAAAACATATTATATGTGCCTGCCTGCCTGTGTGTGTTCCTGTACCTGCTGCTACCACCTACACCTATCGCACGATTGAATGAAGTGTGTCCAACCATGCACTAATTCTAGGGACATCATTCAACTGCCATAGGTTTTAGGCTGTCATTTCACTGTACCTGAAGCAGCCAGTCATGCCCACCCATCCCAGGAATCATCAACGAGATTCTGGGACCATCATTCCAGTCACGAGGGGCTGTTATTCCATTCTGGGTGCTGCCGCTGCTCATGCCTGTGCCTGACTGGCCAGCAGAAATAGAAGCCCCTCCGACCACCAGCTCCCGCTGCCTGCTTCCCATTGCCAAAGAGCCTGTCTCTCTTTCTCACTGGCACACCCACACAGACACAAGCCCTGTCCCTCCTGGGGAGCTGTCTGCAAGTTGAGACCCTGCTGCTTCCTGGCACATCTTTGGGTTAATACCTTAACTACACTACATGTGGAGCCAGCCAGATACTGCTGATAGGGATCGACAAGCTGTATGAGATTCTGCCACCTTCCAGCCAGAACTTCAGCACATACGGATAAAAGATTGGACAGTTCAAATGAAGCTCATAACAAGAAATATAACAACTTTTATTAAAACTATTTAAATAACAACAACAACATTATGAAACCAAAACCAAACATTGAAAGGAAAATTATAAAGGAAACTATTAGTCTCTGGGCCTGTCCCCTGGGACTTGGGGGAAAGACAAAAGGCATTGGGGCGCAGCNGGGGGGGACTGTCCAATATCTAGAAACTGCCACTCTAGCCCCAGGACCCACCGTCATGGGTCTGGGGCCATCATTCCTCGCACAGAGGCGCGGTCATTCCATCATATCAAGAAAAAGCCACTCCAGGCCCAGGACAGACCATCAGGGATCTGGGGCCTACATTACAGGCAGGGAGGGCTGTCCAATATCTAGAAGCTGCCACTCGAGCCGCAGGACCCACCATCACGGTTCTGGGGCCATCATTCCTCGCACAGGGTGCTGTCATTCCACCATATCAAGAAACTGCCACTCCAGTCCCAGGACCGACTGTCAGGGTTCTGGGGCCTACGTTACAGGCAGGGAGTGCTTTACAATATCTAAAAGCTGCCACTCTAGCCCCAGGAATCAACATCATCAGTCTGGGGCCATCATTCCACCATATCAAGAAACAGCCACTCCAGCTCTAGGACCCACCATCAGGGTTCTGAGCCCTACATTCTGGGGCCTACATCAATCCTGCTGCTACTATCTGCTGTGCCACGGGTACTGTGCCCTGGCAATTCAATATATGCCTCTGCTGCCAATGCCGCCTATGCTGTTTGTGCTGCAGGTTCTGCCCCAGCAACCCAATGTCTGCTGATGCTGCTGGGTGAACATTACAATGGGGCGGAATGGGAGATCCTGGAACCGACTCCTTTTTGATCAGCTGCGGGTAACGGAGACTTCGGAACAACGCTCGCCTATCTCTTAGGATCGACTGTTCGCACGTCGCTACAGATCATAGTCCTCTCCACTTTGCAGATTTGACTGATGGCGCATATCCAGTTGCTCAACCTGCATTCCATGCTGAGTTCCTTGAGGATATCTGCTCTGATGACAAACTCAGTTTCCTTGCCTTCTGACGATTTGGAGCTCGCCCGGGATGATCTCAATCCTAAAAGAATCTTAAACTTCTCCTTCAGACTAGAATCCTTGTTCTGTGGCTTTGCCATGGTTAGCTTAAAGTGCCAGAGAAATTCCACCCTCTCCAGCCAGCAGGCACCTGCCCCTTCCCAGCCCCCTTACCCCTGTCCCCTCATCATTCTTAACCTGGACCTCAATGCTCTTGGACTTTGACGTGCTGATGACTCCCGTGCATGGGGCCATCAATAAAGTATGTCACACAAGGCATGCAGGTTAGCAAAGTCATGCGAATGGGTGACAATCAGGGGTGAGGGGGATTGGTCACATGACATTATACCCATATGTTTGTGTCTCTGTCACAGTTATTTAGTATGTGGGTATTTAGGTAGGTGACTAAGTGCGGGTGGGAGAGTTTTACTTGCTTTCCTGTCTCACCTCAGTCTCTAGAACTCCTCCCATTTGCCGTCAGTCCACTCACAGAGATGACTCCCAGGCCTTGGCCTATGTGCTGTCCATGCCAAGGGTTCTGTACCATGGCCACCAATGTCTGCTGCTTCCATTGCCAATGACCCTCAGGCCAGGCCTATATGCTGTCTGTGCCATGATGCCATGACATCAAGAAACAGCTGCTGCCAATGGCCCACAGGCCTATATGCTGTCTGTGCCAAGGGTACTGTACCCCAGGTTGCCTCCAAGCTCAAACCTGCCTCAGTCCACCTTCCTGCCTTCTCATGCCAAGGTGCCTGTCTGCCCACCCAGGTTGCTGCAGAGAGAGAGAGAGAGAGAGACTGTCTCCCCACTGGTAGAAGGAGAGACAGACACGATCCCACTCATGTTGTCACCTGCACTATATGGCCAGAGAGAGAGAGATGGGGTGGAGGGGAGGCCAGTTCAAGCTGCCACCTGCCAGAACCAGGAAGAACTCCCATCTGTGCTCATGTGCCCAATGCCCACATCCAGTAGCAAGTCTACCAAAATGAGATGGAATATAACAAAACATATTATATGTGCCTGCCTGCCTGTGTGTGTTCCTGTACCTGCTGCTACCACCTACACCTATCGCACGATTGAATGAAGTGTGTCCAACCATGCACTAATTCTAGGGACATCATTCAACTGCCATAGGTTTTAGGCTGTCATTTCACTGTACCTGAAGCAGCCAGTCATGCCCACCCATCCCAGGAATCATCAACGAGATTCTGGGACCATCATTCCAGTCACGAGGGGCTGTTATTCCATTCTGGGTGCTGCCGCTGCTCATGCCTGTGCCTGACTGGCCAGCAGAAATAGAAGCCCCTCCGACCACCAGCTCCCGCTGCCTGCTTCCCATTGCCAAAGAGCCTGTCTCTCTTTCTCACTGGCACACCCACACAGACACAAGCCCTGTCCCTCCTGGGGAGCTGTCTGCAAGTTGAGACCCTGCTGCTTCCTGGCACATCTTTGGGTTAATACCTTAACTACACTACATGTGGAGCCAGCCAGATACTGCTGATAGGGATCGACAAGCTGTATGAGATTCTGCCACCTTCCAGCTAGAACTTCAGCACATACGGATAAAAGATTGGACAGTTCAAATGAAGCTCATAACAAGAAATATAACAACTTTTATTAAAACTATTTAAATAACAACAACAACATTATGAAACCAAAACCAAACATTGAAAGGAAAATTATAAAGGAAACTATTAGTCTCTGGGCCTGTCCCCTGGGACTTGGGGGAAAGACAAAAGGCATTGGGGCGCAGCACAGGGCTGAGGGGCAGCCACCAGGTCCTCTTCTATATCATAGCCGTGGGCCACGGCAAACTCCACGGCCCCTTCCACGTCCCAATGTTGATGATGGCCTCAGTTTTCCCTAAAATGGGTACAACCCCCCCTCTGCTGTATGACCAAGGGCCAACAAACTTGGACCTGGAGGGCTTGAAAGGACAGCCCCCAGACGTGGCCAAGGGCTGGCAAACATGGGGAAAAGGGCTTGAGAGCATAGCCCCCCATTATGAGCAAGAGGGGGGCTTGCAAAAAAAAGTAAGGATCGGGCCCAGCCACCATGAAACCCAGCAGAAAGTAGGTCACTCATGTGAAATACCAGCCTGAACCTGGGGGAAGAGAGGAAAAAGGAAAATGCCTAGAGTAAAGTATGGGGTCATTAAGAGGCATTCTTCCTATTCAATAGAGCACCGATGACTGGAACTTGGAGCAGCAACCCCCACTCAGGAATCAAGAAATCCAGGGGTTCCCTTTCAGTAGTGTTTGACATGGTTGAACATGAGATGTTGGTGACGCCTGTGGGACCATGCCAGGGTGGGCGGGACTGTTCACTTTTCCAGCCGCAGTTTGTGTTTTCTTTGTAGCCTTTGTTTGTACCCTTGTAGCCTCTGTTTGTACCCCTGTACTCCAGGGAACCACAGCTTAAGGCCCTTGAGTCATTCCCCCCTGAAGTTAAGGAACGGTAGATATTGGGTGGCTCTGTCCCCAGTAGCTATGAGGGGGAGGGGTTTCCTATACTTTCCCAGTCGCAGTCTGTGTTTACAAGCTTACTTTCCCTTCCCTTGCATTTGTTTGCATTTTTTTCTTCATGTTCCATCAGCCAGACGTGGGCTGTGTTTTAGTATTAGCCTGTATGTGTTTCTGTACCTTATTTGGGTCCTTTTTCTTTTATTGTATAACCCAATAAACCTCGTTTAGTTTTATTGAAGCATTTGTGTCTTTTTTTTTCTATTTGGGGAGGGTACATAAAACTGCCTGTAGCATGTACTGTCCTCAGCTTGATCCCTTTGAACACGGGGACCCCCCCAATTTTGACTAAACTTGGCTAATTCCCCTAAATTTAAGGATAGAGCAGATATTGGGGAACCAACCCCCCAATAATCTCATGTGGCAGGGGGTCTCGTGTTAACACCGATGCCACCTGGAGACTGCCTGGTGGTACAGTTCCTGGCATTCCATCTTGGCTGAGATGTACTGGCCGTACACCTCCACCTTCTTTTTCTCTACCTTGAGTGCCTGGAACTGTTCCACCAGGCGGTTCTCCAGGCAGTGTACGCCCGTCATCATTTGGCAGTCAGGCCTCTCAACTACAGCCTGAAAGGCCTTGGCCGCAGCAGACTCCCGGGACCTGGGGGACTCCATATCGGAGCTGGAGGAGGGGGATGGACTTACATGCCGTCACTTTCAGGTTGCCTTTCCCCCCCCCCCCTTCTTCTGGTGCTGATGCTCAGGCGGAGGCTCCACGGCCATGCCTTAGTCCTCCTGCCGCCTCACTCTCATGCTATGTCACTTTTTGATGTGGGCAATAAGCCCCGATGTGGTCCCCTCACGCTGCAGCCTGAATCTTTTCTGGCAGATCTAAAGAGCATAAAAATATAGGAACATAAGAAGTGCCATACTGTGTCAGACCAATGGTCTGTCAAGCCCTGCCTGCATTCTGTATCCACAAGTGGGTGGACTGGGTGGCCAATCCCTCTCTGCAGGGTACTTCCATTCCTAGCAGGTCATAGGGCAATCCATTCTCTGTTGTTCCAGTCCCCGTGCCTTACCTTGCATACGGCGATTCCGTTGCCCTTCTCGAAAAACCTCCAGACATCCGACTTCCTCCACCAAATGTCTGGGGGTGTCACTGGCGACCTCAGCCTAGGGGTCCCCCTTGGCCTGGCACCAGCGCTGGGGCCGGCATCCGATTCCTCTCTGAAATGGGATCACATTAAGAACACCAAAGTAATATCATGATTTTTGATGATGCCTCTAGTCCTCCCTCATTGGGGTGCTAGAGATGGCAACAGGAGATGTGACCCTGGCTGGCATGTGCAAATCCTGCCCTCCTTGGGGTGCTAGGAGATGCTATGAATTGCAACTTGAAGTACCCTTGTTGGCACGTGCAACTCCTGCCCTCATTGGGGTGCTTGGGATGGCAATGGAGAAACCCTGGCTAGCACGTGCAAATCCTGCCCTTCTTTGGGTGCTAGTAGTGATGGCAATTTGAAGTACCCTGGCTGGCACATGCAAATTCTGCCCTCCTTGGGGTGTGAGGGATGCTAGGGATTGCAACTAGAAAGGCCCTGGCTGGCACGTGTAAATCCTGCTCTCCTTGGGGTGCGAGGGATGCTAGGGATTGCATCTAGAAAGGCTCTGGCTGGCACGTGCAAATCCTGTCCTTATTTGGGGGTGCGTAGGGAATAGGATGACAACTGGAGAGTGGAGACACTTGCTAGCCTGGCACATGTTTGGGTGGGGGTGCTGCTCATGCTCATGCCTGACTGCTGGAAGATCCCCCTACACTACAGTACCCTCTCTCTCTGTGGCAGACGTCCACTGCTACCCACTGATGCTGACTGTTTGTGCCTGACTGATGCCCATCACCCATGCACCCACCCACATGCCAGTGAACTCGCTCTGACGGATAGAGCCTTTCTTGTCCTCCAAGTAAAAAAAAAGTTTACAAACCTGGCAGCACCTCCTGTGCCCGCTGCTTGCTCCTCATCCGAGAAGTCAGCCACCACCATCGAAGGTCCAGGGGAAGAGACCTCCTCCTCCGAGAGCACCACGTTGGCCCCCAGCCGTGGAATCAGCACAACAGCCTTCTTCATTTCTTTTTAAACAAGCAGCCAGCCACAACAAAACCAAAACACACAGTCACCCACCACACACCAACACTCACCAACCAGCCAAACAACACAGCCAAACCAAACACAAACAGCCAAAACACACGAACCGGACAGCCACCCAGCCAAACACACACTCTCTCACCACACAGCTCTGCACGCACTCGAATTTCCGGTTTCTGGCACAATCAACGTACTCTCGTGATACTTTTTCTGAACGCCCGAACTGAGCTGAACACGCCCAAACTGAACGACGGAACCCAAACTTGGTGAACGACCCAAACGCCGAACCGAATGCGCGAACCACAACCTGTTCACACATCCCTAGGCTCTGAGGGAGGTTACTGCAACCCTTTATAATGGGAGAGCCAGGCTTTTCTCTCCGTTCAGTGAGAGCTCTGCACACAAAAATGCTCTCTAGCCCTCATTGTATTAAATACCTTTCCTTCCTCATACCCTACATTTTACTTTCACCCTTTCCCTGCCCTTCTCCCCCCTGTACATTATACACAGATAGGTAGTGTAAGTTATATATATATATATATATTATAGACATATAGATTAGATTAAAATAGTTATATAGATAATTGATTAGAAAATAGATAGTTTTCCTTTTTCCTTCCCCTGTCTCCCTTAGATTTAGATAGATATTGGTTGTGTATAGATATTATATAGGTATTTAGGCTAGTCTGTTTTATTATATATATTATTATAAATATAATTTTATCGGAATTGATACCGATACCGATATCAAAAATAAAATCTTTGTTTGAAACTATACCAATACCAATAACAATGATAACAAAAATGACATTGTCGTTAATAACAATAAAGAAAACATTTAAAATAATGGGGAAAAAAATGGAAATGACATGGGGGCCTGGTGCACACCCCTAGTAATGTGGTCCCAGTGACTCATACCCCAAAAGAGCCAAGCCATTGCATTCCAAACAATCATCAAAGACAGCCCCACATACACGCATTGCAGTAATCTAGCCTTGAGGTTATAAAAGCATGGGTGACAGTGGCCAGATCTGAGTCAGAAAGAAAAGACTGCAGCCTCCTCACCAGAGGGTGTTGGTGAAAAAGCTTCTGGCCATCACCACCACCTGACAATCAAGGTGCAGCAAGGGATCCAAAAGCACTCCGAGAATGCGAACCTGAGTGATGGTGTCTCAATCCCCTCCAAGTCACAAGACCAGCCAACCATCATCACTTCAGCCTTGTCAGGATCCAGTTTCTATTGGCTCAGTTTCTATTGTGCCATTCACCAACCGCAGCCAGGCATTTGGTAAGCACTGAGACTGTGGTACCTGGGTCAGATGAAAAAGAGAAGTAGAGCGAAGTGACACTTCACCCCCAAACCTCTGAATGACTTCACCCAGTGGCCTCAGATATACATTGAACAAGAGGGGGGACAGAATAGAACCCTGTGGTACACCACAGGGAAGGTCCTGAGGAGATGATGAGCAATTGCCCATCACCAACTGCTGGGACCTCCCTGAGACGAAAAAGCAGAACAACTCAAGAGTAGGTCTACACCAAATATGCGATACGAGTATTCACAAAGATTTCCAAGGTTCCGAGTACTGGGATTGGGTCTTTGGTTGGAACTCAGAGCCTTTCCAATTACCCAGAACTCAGGATCTCAGAAATCCTCGGAACTTGGAACTCAGAATGGCTCAACAGCAGTGCACCCACTTTAAAATAATTATACCAGTCCAGCAGGCATAACACCCACTAGACATCAGACATGCACTCCCCCCCAAAAAGTGCATCCATTGTGTGCCCACCTATGCAAGGCCAGTCTCCTCCCCACATACACATAATAAATTCTGATTTTGTTAGATCTTTCAGTAGTGTTTGACATGGTTGAACATGAGATGTTGGTGACGCCTGTGGGACCATGCCAGGGTGGGCGGGACTGTTCTTGAATGGTTTCGCTCATTCCTGGCCAACAGATCTCAACATGTGGTCCTGGGTGATTGTACATCTTATCCCTGGGCCCTCACATGTGGAGTTCCTCAGGGATCCATTTTGTCCCCTCTCTTGTTCAATATATATATGTAACCACTGGGCGATATCATGATAGGATTTGAAGTTCAGTGTCATCAGTATGCTCATCACACCCAACTATACCTCTCGTTTTCATCTGACCCAGGCTCAGAAGACTTGGTGTTTACCGAGCCATCTGAAATTGAATCTGAACAAGATGGAGGTGATGCTGGTGGGTAAGGGCGAGGGACTGGAGATTCCCATCACTGATAGGGTGTGTCCCTCCCTGGTTCCCTCAGGTTTGGAGCCTTGGAGTCCTCCTCTATTCACAGCTCTGCCTGGATAATCAGGTGGCAGCTGTGGCGAGGAGTGCATTTTGTAAATTACATTTAGTCTGATGTCTTCAACTGTACATCTTGGACTCTGATCTTTCCACCATCATCCATGCATTTATCACCTCGAGACTGGATTACTACAATGTGCTTTATGTGGGGCTACTTCTGGTGATGACATGGAGGCTGAAGCTAGCGCAGAATGCGGCGGCTTGCCTCCTTATGGGGACGGGTCACCAAGCACCTAACACCAGTGCTCCGATCTCTGCTCTGGCTGCCTATAGTCTTAGGGTTTGATTCAAGGTGTTGGCTATTACCTTTAAAGCACTATATAGCTTGGGCCCCACTTACCTGCTTGACTGCCTCAACCCTTGTGTCCTGGATAGGCACCTATGGTTGGCTGGGGGTGCCTGTTTGGAGGTCCCCCGGGTTTCCAGGGTGGTCACACTCAAGCGGGCATTCTCGGTGGCTGCACTACGGCTATGCAGTAGACTCCTTGCTTACCTGAGGTCCTGTCACCATCTCCCTCTACCCCCCGCGCCTTAAGTAAAATAGTACCCAAATACCATTCAAGGACTTTGTAGTACCCGAAATATGAGAAACGGTTTGGATATGGCAAATTTATGGGGTTTATCTAGATCTAGAATAGGGAGTACATTTGCTACCTGTGGGTAATACCTGCATTTTTAGCAGTCTATAGGGCACCCAATTACCCCAAACTACCAGGTATTACTATTACTGAGTTAAGTGGGTGTTTTTACATACACTTTTCTCCTGTATGTTTGCTGTTACATCCTGAACTTTCTGTGTGTCTAAATCACTCACCCAGATCTTAAACATCTGGCTCTTTGAACTTCTGCATAGAACTTCTCCCAGACATTTTGGGTGTAAAACGTTCTCCTGGTAAACTGCTTTGCTCCAGGCAGCTGTGGTCACTTGGTTTTCATGGCAGCCCCGCACGTCTACAGCTGTGGCTACTTTAGGCTGCCTCAGGGCAGAGAGTGTGCGTGTGCGTGTGCGTGTGCGTGTGCGTGTGCGTGAAGAATACATCCAGAACTTACTTGAGGACTTGTAAACCCAGAAGATTGAAAGATCAGCATTTTAAGGTGTGTGTAAAAATGCCCACTGATTTACCAATTGATAAAATGGTAAATCAGCACAGGAATTGGGAGGAAAGTGAAAAAATCAGTATCAAAAGTTAGAAAACTGTACCAATTTACCATTTTTTGACCCATTATGTATCCTCTCAAGTAGTACCCGATGTCACCGTGTTGGATTGAATAGCACAATTTTGATGGCTATACCCGTCCTGTGGGTACTTGTCTCAGCTTTACCTTTACCTATTTTACCAAGTACTACTACTACTATTGCTAATCATTTCTATAGCACTACTAGTCATTAGGGGTGTGCACCAGGCCCTCATGTCGCTTTTGTTTTTTGTTTTCATTCTCGTTATTCAAAAATGTTGTTTTTGTTATCGTTATTAATGACAATGTTTTGTTTTCATTTTTGTTATCGGTTTCAATATTTGCTATTGTTAACATTACCATTTTAAATAAAGATATTATTTTTGGTATCGGTATCATTATCGATTCCCATGCACAACTAATATCTATCTAAATCTATGGGAGGGAAAGGGAAAGGAAAACTATCATCTAGGGAGGGGTGTTTTAGTTCCCCCACCTACCTGGGTTTTTATATTGTATCTTAGTCCTGTTTTAATGTTTTATAATATTTATGATAATTTTAATTGATTTTATTGTATTTTAATGTTCTGGAAGCCGCCCCGAGCTGCATGGCAGGAGGGGCAGGGTAAAAATCTATGAAAATAAA
>QEPC01002839.1:457982-468953 GCA_003113815.1 Sphenodon punctatus | reverse complement strand
GCTGCCTTTGACACTGTCGACCACTCGCTCCTCTTGGACTCGCTTTACTCTTTGGGCTTCCGCGGCTCTGTCCTTGACTGGTTCTCCTCCTACCTCTCTGACCGCTCCTTTAATGTCTCCCTCCCTGAGTCGACCTCTCCCTCCCTTCCCCTTTCGGTTGGGGTCCCCCAGGGTTCTGTCCTTGACCCTCTCCTCTTCTCTATCTACACCCTGTCCCTTGGCAAAATTATTGCCTCCCACGGATTCCAATATCATCTCTACGCTGATGACACCCAATTCTATCTCTCTACCCGCTCTCTCTCCTCGTCTATCCGCTCATGCCTCATTGACTGCCTCTCTGATATCTCCGCCTGGATGTCCCGACATCAACTCAAGCTAAACATGGCCAAGACCGAACTCCTCATTTTTCGTCCCTCCCCTTCCTCTCCCTCTAACCTGACCATCTGCATCGATGGGGTCATCATCCGTCCTGTTCTCCAAGCCCGCAGCCTGGGATTCATCTTCGACACGCACCTCTCTTTTAAATCTTACATTGATTCTGTGGCCAAATCATGCCGATTCGCAATCCACAACATTGCCCGCATCCGCCCCTTTCTATCTACCTCCTTGGCCAAAATCCTTGTTCATGCCATGGTTATCTCCCGCCTCGACTATTGCAACCTCCTCCTTGCTGGCCTCCCTCGCTCTCACCTGTCCCCCCCTCATTGCAATCCAAAACTCTGCCACCAAGGTCATTCACTCTGCCCGTCGCTTCGACCATGTGCAGCCTCTTCTCCTCTCCCTTCACTGGCTCCGCCTTCCTGAACGTATCCTGTTTAAACTCCTGGTTTTCACGTTCAAATCACTCCACGACCAAGCTCCCCCTTACCCAGGGGCGTAGCTGTCATAGGGACAGACGGGACATGTGTCCCTGGGCCCATCATGGTTGGGGGCCCACAGTGCCCCCTGCTCCCCTCCCTGATAGAAACAACTTCCCCTCCTCCCCCCTATGATAGCTATTAAGCTGTTTAATTTTTTATTTTTTTTTGTGGATCATGGACCCCAGCGCAGCCCGGCTGACAAGGAGGTGGGGCCCCCCCCTGGCCCCACCAGCCCGCCTCACCCCCCGCGGCCCCGCCTGTGACCCCCAATCCCGATTATCCCTCTTTGTCACCGCTTCAAGCCTTAGCACCGCCTCCCTGACGTGTGAGCCATGCACTGCGCTGGAAGCCATTGCACATGTGCCAGCGTCCAGAGAGAGCGGCACAACCATGAGGCAGGCAGGCGGTGACTTGCCGAGGCACACACACTTGTTTGTAGCACGGCGGTGGCGGGCGGACCCAGGCTCGGACAGNACGGCAACCACACTCTATCTTATGGGTTAAGGAATAGAATAATTTTTGGATTATTTTTTCATCCCTGCATGAAAACTTTATAGGCAGTCCAGGTTATTAAAAATGACTCACAATTACCCTCCATCCTTCATAGTTAAAAAGCAAGTATAATCTTTGTAATTAATGTCCACCTTTTTTGTTATGCAGAACTTCTGTAGACTACTTTTGGAATGTCAAAATCATCCATGTCAAAGGCTTGGTAAATTGATCCAGCAACGTGAACATACCAACCTTCTCAGCGATACTGACAACGCATGTCCCTACTGTGCACCTAAGGTTTTTTTGTAAATAATATATAACCTTTTTTTTTTATTGTTTGATTGTAGGACTTGTTATAGGTATTATTGTAGGTGTGCTTTTATGGTGTTTTTTGCAACAATATTGGGTTACATTTTTAGGAAGACCCCGAGTGGCCCATGGCCCTGAGACAGATGTTGGGGGTGTTCCTGTTCCTATCAATGTGGTATCCTCTGTTTGATGCTATCTGGAAAAACAACAGTTTTGTCCAATCAACTAAAGCAGTAGCAACTGCAGCAAATTTAGTGATAAGACATGCTCAATTGTCCAAAGACGATGGCAAGTTAAAATAAATGGACAAGCGCATATTTGTGTGCATTTTGAAAATAAATTGGGTTTTAATTTTGTGTGAAACACACCCTTTTGCAATTGTAATATCACAATTGTATTCAATCCCCACACAGTCCATTACTCAGTCATTAAGGCAGCCTCAGCTGTACAATGGCAACATTTCAATTGTACAGTCACTGATGAAGACAATCCTAGTGATTTGCTTGCTTTTTGGCAAGAGTTTAATACCTTTTGGAATAATTCCAGGTTTTAGATAGAAAATACCGGATTGTTAAAAATAAATGTAAAAGACAAATTAAAGTAGGACTTTGAGTGCAGTGAAGAGGATAATAAAGTTGGGAACTTACCCATATATAAAACAAAAGGGGATTTTTAAAATATGTAAATAATGGGATTGGTATGGAACATGCACATTGGGCACTATTATCCCTAGAGTCTCTGTACATAAACAGTTAAGTTTACAGGACACACAAAATACAGCCAAATGTCACAAGTGAACCAATAATCCTTTAGTGAATAGATCCAGTTCATTTCATCAAATTGTACGTGCCCTGTGGCCTAATTTGGGTGTGGCTGAATTGTATTATTTGTATTGTTGTATTACTGTTGCTTTGTTTTTGCTTTAAATATTGTCAGTTTTGTTCCCTCCAGATGTTAAAGTGGACGGTTAAATGGAAACCTAAACCGGCACCTCTTGACCAAATCTCTATGACTGAACCAATGTATAAACAATTGGATGTGAACTATGTGGGGATTGAACCTCTTTATAAATAAATGTTCACTCATAAATGGGGAACATGTCGGGGGAGTATATCAGGTGTAGTATGTCAAGTGTATGAATGATGGTAGAGGTTAGAATTGTCCAGGCTGAAGACATTGCAGAAACTGCAAGGCCAAAGCCCCTAGGTGAACTCATGCACAGATCTTGATTTGACAGCTTGCATAATTGCAACCGCAAATTGAAATGCAAACGCTTACACAATATTTGCAAGCACAACTAGATTTTGGAACATTAATTGCTTACGCAACAGTTCTGGGTATATGACTAAATACAGACATTTGCAAAATGGGCCAAAGATCAACCAGTTAGAAGGGTGACCACAAAGGCCAGATGCATCCTAGTCGGAATGACTCATGAAAGGCATGGGAGAGCCAACTCTGCCTAGCAACAACATATGCATGGCCTATGTAACCAGAGACCTATAAATATTGGACTGATGTCCTTTGGAACTCGGATGCCTGTAATATCAGCTCGTGGTACAAAGGACATCTCAACATCAATGGACAGGTCCCGGTGACCCCATCACCTCTGTTATG
Organism: Sphenodon punctatus; assembly: GCA_003113815.1. Classification (NCBI taxonomy): domain Eukaryota; kingdom Metazoa; phylum Chordata; class Lepidosauria; order Sphenodontia; family Sphenodontidae; genus Sphenodon; species Sphenodon punctatus. The sequence goes on along the minus strand of QEPC01002839.1, from coordinate 465,675 downwards.
GGTTGGCCACCCTGACAGGAGGATAGGTAAAGTATGAAAGGATGAATGAATGAATGTTGAATATGTAATGTTGCAATGTTATAATTCTGTATATAATAAAGCTATGAGGTTTGCCAATATATCTCCAGTCTATCTCTGATCTCTTGAATTGACCACAGCATCTAAAAGAACATTGTCATATTGGTTTGAGTGAATGTGTGAATGATAATAACCGTGGACCAGGACTGAGACTTAAGCCAGGGTCAGCACCCTGGTGGAACCTCATGTACCCCACGGGTGTGATTGCAAAAACCTTTCCCTTTCCCTACATGAGCCAAATCCTACAGTTGGCTGCCTTTCTGGCACTCTGTAGTGAAATGGACTTCCTTCCCTTTGTATGAATATCAGAGAGCTTGTAACACACTTGGAGTGTGGACATTTAACAACCCCAAAGGGTGCATTTCCCAAAGGAAAGACATCTGCGAGGCGGTGGAGAGCGTGCTCCTGGAAAGAGTGATCCAGCTGGTGGACCAGGAGGCTGTGATGGCCAGCTTCGCAGCTGGAGATTCTCCAACTGCTGTGGACGGCACCCACATTGAGATTCTCTGCCCATCCGATGGGGAGGCCTCGGAGTATGTCAACCAACACGGGTACCACTCCCTGAAGCTTCAGGCAGTCATGGACCACCGGGGGTGTTTCATAGACATTTACATGAGTGTCAGTGGTAGGGGGCCAAGGGGGCCACGTACACACCACACTCCAAATGTTGCCTTGCGCCTGAAGGTACGGTAGGCGCGCTCCCGGGGAGGAGGAATGCCCGTCAGGATAGTGTGTGGGCCAATGCCCCTGACACAAGGTCTGGGCTAGGCCCCTATCATCATAGGGCGCCGAGATTACAGGCAGAGCAAGGCCCTCACCGTGCACCACGACCACAGTTATCCTTTTGCTCGGGGGAGAGGAAGGTATAGTGAGGGGGGGCTGTGAGGAAGGTGTGAGTAAGGCCCCAAGGTTTGCAAGGGAGGAGCAGGGGGTTTCACACACGGGGGACCCCGAGGGAGGGGGCGGAGGTACCACAGGAACCAGGACTGACGCTCACTCACACACTCTCACACAAGCACTCACACCAGGGAAGTAGGGCACAATAGCAGTACACAAAAACACTCTGAATCACACTTAGCTTCTCTCAAGGCGGCCGGTCTGCGTTCAATCACCAGCCCTGAACACCCCTGCCAGCCTTGTCTATAAAGGGCTTGCCCCGCCCTCTTTCTGGCATGCTAGTCTTTCGGAGCGGCGCACTGTGCGTGGCGCCGCTTCCGCTGTCTGTGGAGGGGCACCGCCCTCCTGTGATGCGGGCGGGCCCCCTGTGCTGTCACTACAGCCGGGGAGCACTCTCTCCGTGCTGGGGGGTGTGGCTTCCCCCCGCTCTTCCCTGGCCTTAGGTTGTGTAAGCGGGGCCGCCCTTTCTATGGGGCTGGGGGCTTCTTCGTCTGGCGGGCTCTGCCGCCGCTTGCCTCCACGCTGTGTACCGCGGCGCCGAGCACCGGCGCCACGGACCCTGACAGTACCCCCCCGTCGAGCCCCCCATCCAAGGGGCCAAGAGGGGCCCGGGCGGGAGGGGTGGTGTAGGTGAAAACGACGCACCAAGCGGGGTGCGGAAATGTTTGAAGCCGGATCCCAGGAGCGGTCTGCAGGCCCATAGCCTGCCCAATCCACCAGGTAGTGGAGTTGGCCATATCGCCGTCGGGAATCCAGAATAGCCCGGACCTCATATTCCGGGCCCTGGGGGGATATCAAGACAGGCTCAGGAGGCGAGGAGGATACGAGGGGAGGCGTAGCCTTTTTCAGGAGGGAGACATGGAAGGTAGGGTGAATGCGGACATGGGGTGGCAACCGAACTGTATAGGCTACTTCGTTAATTTGGCGTACAATGGGGAAAGGTCCTAGGTATCGGTGGTCTAGTTTGGAAGAGGGACGTGTGGACGGGTAGTGACGGCGGCTTACCCAGACGTAATCACCTACTTGTAAGAGAGGGCCGCCCTGCCGGTGCTTATCTGCATTTTTTTTGTATTGTTGTCGGGCGTGTTCTAAGGTTCGGCGAGCTAGTGCTTGCGTAGTATGAATTTGATTAGCCATGGCCCCTGCGGCAGGGACCTGTGTCGTAGAAAGATCCGGGATCCCAATCTGGGGGTGGAACCCATAGGAGACATAGAAGGGGGAGTCCCCCAGGGAGGCATTAGGTGCATTATTATGCGCAAATTCGGCCAACGGTAGCTAAGCATACCAGTCGTCTTGTAAGTGATTGACGTAACAGCGCAAATATTGTTCTAGCCCTTGATTGGCCCTTTCGACTTGGCCATTCGTTTGCAGATGGTACGCGGTGGAAGGGTTGAGAGTCACATGAAGGGCTGCAAAAAGGGCTTTCCAGAAACGTGATACGAATTGGGTTCCCCTGTCAGAGATTATTTCCCGGGGCCATCCATGTAATTTCACGATGTGACGTATGAAGAGGAGCGCCGTACGTTGTGCGGACGGCAAGCCTTTACACGCTACAAAGTGCGCCATCTTCGTGAAGTGGTCTACCACAACAAAAATAGTAGTGTGGCCCCGGGAAGGGGGAAGTTCTACAATAAAGTCAATTCCTATTCGTTGCCAAGGTCCCTGAGGGAGGGGAGACAGTTGAAGTAAGCCTAGCGGGGCTCGCCAGGGGAGTTTTGTGCGAGCACAAATAGGACAAGCTTCTATGTAGCGGTGGAAGTCACGAGTTAACGAAGGCCACCAAAAGGACCGTTGCAACAGTTGACACGTTCGCTGGATGCCAGGATGTCCTGCTAAAGGTGCGTCGTGGTGGGCCCAGAGAAGCGACGGGTGACATGAAGCTGGCACCAGGATGCGCCCATCTTTTTTGGATAGTCCGTCGTCGAGGGTATCGGGTGTGTTTTGAAGGCAATCAGGATCGGTGGTACTTGCTTCTTGAAGTTGTTGGAGCTGCACATAAGACGCAGCAAAGACCTTGGATTCCAGGATCGTGCCTTGTGGTTGCTTCTGCACAGTTTTTCCCTCGTGGTAGCGAGATAAGGCATCGGCGAGGACGTTTAATCGTCCCGGGCGGTATTTCACCGTAAAAGAGAAACGGGCGAAAAATAGAGCCCAGAGTGCATGGCGGGCATTGGCAATATGTGCCGTTTGTAGAAAAGTCAGGTTCTTGTGGTCGGTGACCACCGTGATGGGNGAATTTTCCATTTAGGGTCGCAGAATTTTCCATTTTGGGTCGCAGAATTTTCCATTTTGGGTCGCAGAATTTCAGAAATTTTTTTGCAGAAGAATCGGGGCCCTGCCAATAAGATCTGACGACCTTGGTCCAATGCCAGACAAAGATCATCAACCAAGGCCACCAGTGTCATCTCTGTACCATACCCAGGCTGAAAACCAGACTGAAAGGGGTCAAGGAAACCGGTGCAGTCCAAATGCTCCTAGAAAGGGAAGGTTAGAGACCGGCTGACAGCTGGTAGGAGCATCAGCATCAAAAGATGGTTTCTTGAGCAGGGGCTGAACCACTGCCTGTTTAAGGCAATCCGGCACCCTGCCCTCCCGAAGGGAGGCACTAACCACCCCCAACAGCAACAGTCACAATGTCTCCTGGCTGGCTTTCACCAACCAGGATGGACATGGATCAAGTTCACAAGTAGTGGCACAAACAGAACCCAACACAGACTTAACATTGGCAGGTGATACCACTGAAACCAAACCCACAAAACAGGACAGGATGCGGTCTCCATGGCCCCAAGCTCATCCCCTGCAATAACTGTGGTACCAAGGTCATGATGGATACGAGTGATCTTGTCCACAAAGTATTCAATAAACTGGTCACAGCAGACACTGGATTGCTCCAGGTCAAGGTGGAGACAGGTAGGACTGACCAAACCCCTCACCACCTGTAAAAGCTCTGCCGGACATGACTTTGAAGACACGATGAGGGCAGCAAAGAACTGCTTCTTTGCTGCCTGCACCGCCACAGCATAGGCCTTTAAACTGCCCTTATGCTGTGATTGATTGTATTTCTCTCGAGACCGGCGCCACCGGCGCTCTAACTGCCTTCCCTCTTGCTTCAGATCCCCCAGGGCCTCAGTAAACCAAGGGGACCTGCAGGAGACTCGAGAGGACAGCGGATGTCTAGGAGCCACCCTATCAGTGGTGTCGGCCAACAAGATGTTCCAGAAGGCCACAAGATCATTGACAGAGGTACAGCTGAGTATCATCAACATATTGGTGACATTGCACTCCAAACCCTCTCACGATCTCTCCCAGGGGCTGCACGTACACATTAAACAAAAGTGAAGACAGAATCAAACCCTGTGGAACATCGCAGGTCAAGGCCCGGGGGCTCAATGTTTCAGCTTCCAGCACCACCCGCTGGAATGATGGTTAAGGTTATGTTGTATAGCTTGTGTACAGTTGTGGGAATAATGAAGTGTGTGTGCTTATGGACTAAGGGGACAATTTGTCTCTATGTCACTTGGGACCAAAACGGCAACCACACTCTATCTTATGGGTTAAGGAATAGAATAATTTTTGGATTATTTTTTCATCCCTGCATGAAAACTTTATAGGCAGTCCAGGTTATTAAAAATGACTCACAATTACCCTCCATCCTTCATAGTTAAAAAGCAAGTATAATCTTTGTAATTAATGTCCACCTTTTTTGTTATGCAGAACTTCTGTAGACTACTTTTGGAATGTCAAAATCATCCATGTCAAAGGCTTGGTAAATTGATCCATCAACGTGAACATACCAACCTTCTCAGCGATACTGACAACGCATGTCCCTACTGTGCACCTAAGGTTTTTTTGTAAATAATATATAACCTTTTTTTTTTATTGTTTGATTGTAGGACTTGTTATAGGTATTATTGTAGGTGTGCTTTTATGGTGTTTTTTGCAACAATATTGGGTTACATTTTTAGGAAGACCCCGAGTGGCCCATGGCCCTGAGACAGATGTTGGGGGTGTTCCTTTTCCTATCAATGTGGTATCCTCTGTTTGATGCTATCTGGAAAAACAACAGTTTTGTCCAATCAACTAAAGCAGTAGCAACTGCAGCAAATTTAGTGATAAGACATGCTCAATTGTCCAAAGACGATGGCAAGTTAAAATAAATGGACAAGCGCATATTTGTGTGCATTTTGAAAATAAATTGGGTTTTAATTTTGTGTGAAACACACCCTTTTGCAATTGTAATATCACAATTGTATTCAATCCCCACACAGTCCATTACTCAGTCATTAAGGCAGCCTCAGCTGTACAATGGCAACATTTCAATTGTACAGTCACTGATGAAGACAATCCTAGTGATTTGCTTGCTTTTTGGCAAGAGTTTAATACCTTTTGGAATAATTCCAGGTTTTAGATAGAAAATACCGGATTGTTAAAAATAAATGTAAAAGACAAATTAAAGTAGGACTTTGAGTGCAGTGAAGAGGATAATAAAGTTGGGAACTTACCCATATATAAAACAAAAGGGGATTTTTAAAATATGTAAATAATGGGATTGGTATGGAACATGCACATTGGGCACTATTATCCCTAGAGTCTCTGTACATAAACAGTTAAGTTTACAGGACACACAAAATACAGCCAAATGTCACAAGTGAACCAATAATCCTTTAGTGAATAGATCCAGTTCATTTCATCAAATTGTACGTGCCCTGTGGCCTAATTTGGGTGTGGCTGAATTGTATTATTTGTATTGTTGTATTACTGTTGCTTTGTTTTTGCTTTAAATATTGTCAGTTTTGTTCCCTCCAGATGTTAAAGTGGACGGTTAAATGGAAACCTAAACCGGCACCTCTTGACCAAATCTCTATGACTGAACCAATGTATAAACAATTGGATGTGAACTATGTGGGGATTGAACCTCTTTATAAATAAATGTTCACTCATAAATGGGGAACATGTCGGGGGAGTATATCAGGTGTAGTATGTCAAGTGTATGAATGATGGTAGAGGTTAGAATTGTCCAGGCTGAAGACATTGCAGAAACTGCAAGGCCAAAGCCCCTAGGTGAACTCATGCACAGATCTTGATTTGACAGCTTGCATAATTGCAACCGCAAATTGAAATGCAAACGCTTACACAATATTTGCAAGCACAACTAGATTTTGGAACATTAATTGCTTACGCAACAGTTCTGGGTATATGACTAAATACAGACATTTGCAAAATGGGCCAAAGATCAACCAGTTAGAAGGGTGACCACAAAGGCCAGATGCATCCTAGTCGGAATGACTCATGAAAGGCATGGGAGAGCCAACTCTGCCTAGCAACAACATATGCATGGCCTATGTAACCAGAGACCTATAAATATTGGACTGATGTCCTTTGGAACTCGGATGCCTGTAATATCAGCTCGTGGTACAAAGGACATCTCAACATCAATGGACAGGTCCCGGTGACCCCATCACCTCTGTTATGGGTTGGCCACCCTGACAGGAGGATAGGTAAAGTATGAAAGGATGAATGAATGAATGTTGAATATGTAATGTTGCAATGTTATAATTCTGTATATAATAAAGCTATGAGGTTTGCCAATATATCTCCAGTCTATCTCTGATCTCTTGAATTGACCACAGCATCTAAAAGAACACTGTCATATTGGTTTGAGTGAATGTGTGAATGATAATAACCGTGGACCAGGACTGAGACTTAAGCCAGGGTCAGCACCCTGGTGGAACCTCATGTACCCCACGGGTGTGATTGCAAAAACCTTTCCCTTTCCCTACATGAGCCAAATCCTACAGTTGGCTGCCTTTCTGGCACTCTGTAGTGAAATGGACTTCCTTCCCTTTGTATGAATATCAGAGAGCTTGTAACACACTTGGAGTGTGGACATTTAACAACCCCAAAGGGTGCATTTCCCAAAGGAAAGACATCTGCGAGGCGGTGGAGAGCGTGCTCCTGGAAAGAGTGATCCAGCTGGTGGACCAGGAGGCTGTGATGGCCAGCTTCGCAGCTGGAGATTCTCCAACTGCTGTGGACGGCACCCACATTGAGATTCTCTGCCCATCCGATGGGGAGGCCTCGGAGTATGTCAACCAACACGGGTACCACTCCCTGAAGCTTCAGGCAGTCATGGACCACCGGGGGTGTTTCATAGACATTTACATGAGTGTCAGTGGTAGGGGGCCAAGGGGGCCACGTACACACCACACTCCAAATGTTGCCTTGCGCCTGAAGGTACGGTAGGCGCGCTCCCGGGGAGGAGGAATGCCCGTCAGGATAGTGTGTGGGCCAATGCCCCTGACACAAGGTCTGGGCTAGGCCCCTATCATCATAGGGCGCCGAGATTACAGGCAGAGCAAGGCCCTCACCGTGCACCACGACCACAGTTATCCTTTTGCTCGGGGGAGAGGAAGGTATAGTGAGGGGGGGCTGTGAGGAAGGTGTGAGTAAGGCCCCAAGGTTTGCAAGGGAGGAGCAGGGGGTTTCACACACGGGGGACCCCGAGGGAGGGGGCGGAGGTACCACAGGAACCAGGACTGACGCTCACTCACACACTCTCACACAAGCACTCACACCAGGGAAGTAGGGCACAATAGCAGTACACAAAAACACTCTGAATCACACTTAGCTTCTCTCAAGGCGGCCGGTCTGCGTTCAATCACCAGCCCTGAACGCCCCTGCCAGCCTTGTCTATAAAGGGCTTGCCCCGCCCTCTTTC
>QEPC01002839.1:433096-454837 GCA_003113815.1 Sphenodon punctatus | reverse complement strand
CAACGTGAACATACCAACCTTCTCAGCGATACTGACAACGCATGTCCCTACTGTGCACCTAAGGTTTTTTTGTAAATAATATATAACCTTTTTTTTTTATTGTTTGATTGTAGGACTTGTTATAGGTATTATTGTAGGTGTGCTTTTATGGTGTTTTTTGCAACAATATTGGGTTACATTTTTAGGAAGACCCCGAGTGGCCCATGGCCCTGAGACAGATGTTGGGGGTGTTCCTGTTCCTATCAATGTGGTATCCTCTGTTTGATGCTATCTGGAAAAACAACAGTTTTGTCCAATCAACTAAAGCAGTAGCAACTGCAGCAAATTTAGTGATAAGACATGCTCAATTGTCCAAAGACGATGGCAAGTTAAAATAAATGGACAAGCGCATATTTGTGTGCATTTTGAAAATAAATTGGGTTTTAATTTTGTGTGAAACACACCCTTTTGCAATTGTAATATCACAATTGTATTCAATCCCCACACAGTCCATTACTCAGTCATTAAGGCAGCCTCAGCTGTACAATGGCAACATTTCAATTGTACAGTCACTGATGAAGACAATCCTAGTGATTTGCTTGCTTTTTGGCAAGAGTTTAATACCTTTTGGAATAATTCCAGGTTTTAGATAGAAAATACCGGATTGTTAAAAATAAATGTAAAAGACAAATTAAAGTAGGACTTTGAGTGCAGTGAAGAGGATAATAAAGTTGGGAACTTACCCATATATAAAACAAAAGGGGATTTTTAAAATATGTAAATAATGGGATTGGTATGGAACATGCACATTGGGCACTATTATCCCTAGAGTCTCTGTACATAAACAGTTAAGTTTACAGGACACACAAAATACAGCCAAATGTCACAAGTGAACCAATAATCCTTTAGTGAATAGATCCAGTTCATTTCATCAAATTGTACGTGCCCTGTGGCCTAATTTGGGTGTGGCTGAATTGTATTATTTGTATTGTTGTATTACTGTTGCTTTGTTTTTGCTTTAAATATTGTCAGTTTTGTTCCCTCCAGATGTTAAAGTGGACGGTTAAATGGAAACCTAAACCGGCACCTCTTGACCAAATCTCTATGACTGAACCAATGTATAAACAATTGGATGTGAACTATGTGGGGATTGAACCTCTTTATAAATAAATGTTCACTCATAAATGGGGAACATGTCGGGGGAGTATATCAGGTGTAGTATGTCAAGTGTATGAATGATGGTAGAGGTTAGAATTGTCCAGGCTGAAGACATTGCAGAAACTGCAAGGCCAAAGCCCCTAGGTGAACTCATGCACAGATCTTGATTTGACAGCTTGCATAATTGCAACCGCAAATTGAAATGCAAACGCTTACACAATATTTGCAAGCACAACTAGATTTTGGAACATTAATTGCTTACGCAACAGTTCTGGGTATATGACTAAATACAGACATTTGCAAAATGGGCCAAAGATCAACCAGTTAGAAGGGTGACCACAAAGGCCAGATGCATCCTAGTCGGAATGACTCATGAAAGGCATGGGAGAGCCAACTCTGCCTAGCAACAACATATGCATGGCCTATGTAACCAGAGACCTATAAATATTGGACTGATGTCCTTTGGAACTCGGATGCCTGTAATATCAGCTCGTGGTACAAAGGACATCTCAACATCAATGGACAGGTCCCGGTGACCCCATCACCTCTGTTATGGGTTGGCCACCCTGACAGGAGGATAGGTAAAGTATGAAAGGATGAATGAATGAATGTTGAATATGTAATGTTGCAATGTTATAATTCTGTATATAATAAAGCTATGAGGTTTGCCAATATATCTCCAGTCTATCTCTGATCTCTTGAATTGACCACAGCATCTAAAAGAACACTGTCATATTGGTTTGAGTGAATGTGTGAATGATAATAACCGTGGACCAGGACTGAGACTTAAGCCAGGGTCAGCACCCTGGTGGAACCTCATGTACCCCACGGGTGTGATTGCAAAAACCTTTCCCTTTCCCTACATGAGCCAAATCCTACAGTTGGCTGCCTTTCTGGCACTCTGTAGTGAAATGGACTTCCTTCCCTTTGTATGAATATCAGAGAGCTTGTAACACACTTGGAGTGTGGACATTTAACAACCCCAAAGGGTGCATTTCCCAAAGGAAAGACATCTGCGAGGCGGTGGAGAGCGTGCTCCTGGAAAGAGTGATCCAGCTGGTGGACCAGGAGGCTGTGATGGCCAGCTTCGCAGCTGGAGATTCTCCAACTGCTGTGGACGGCACCCACATTGAGATTCTCTGCCCATCCGATGGGGAGGCCTCGGAGTATGTCAACCAACACGGGTACCACTCCCTGAAGCTTCAGGCAGTCATGGACCACCGGGGGTGTTTCATAGACATTTACATGAGTGTCAGTGGTAGGGGGCCAAGGGGGCCACGTACACACCACACTCCAAATGTTGCCTTGCGCCTGAAGGTACGGTAGGCGCGCTCCCGGGGAGGAGGAATGCCCGTCAGGATAGTGTGTGGGCCAATGCCCCTGACACAAGGTCTGGGCTAGGCCCCTATCATCATAGGGTGCCGAGATTACAGGCAGAGCAAGGCCCTCACCGTGCACCACGACCACAGTTATCCTTTTGCTCGGGGGAGAGGAAGGTATAGTGAGGGGGGGCTGTGAGGAAGGTGTGAGTAAGGCCCCAAGGTTTGCAAGGGAGGAGCAGGGGGTTTCACACACGGGGGACCCCGAGGGAGGGGGCGGAGGTACCACAGGAACCAGGACTGACGCTCACTCACACACTCTCACACAAGCACTCACACCAGGGAAGTAGGGCACAATAGCAGTACACAAAAACACTCTGAATCACACTTAGCTTCTCTCAAGGCGGCCGGTCTGCGTTCAATCACCAGCCCTGAACACCCCTGCCAGCCTTGTCTATAAAGGGCTTGCCCCGCCCTCTTTCTGGCATGCTAGTCTTTCGGAGCGGCGCACTGTGCGTGGCGCCGCTTCCGCTGTCTGTGGAGGGGCACCGCCCTCCTGTGATGCGGGCGGGCCCCCTGTGCTGTCACTACAGCCGGGGAGCACTCTCTCCGTGCTGGGGGGTGTGGCTTCCCCCCGCTCTTCCCTGGCCTTAGGTTGTGTAAGCGGGGCCGCCCTTTCTATGGGGCTGGGGGCTTCTTCGTCTGGCGGGCTCTGCCGCCGCTCACCTCCCTGCTGTGTACCGCGGCGCCGAGCACCGGCGCCGCGGACCCTGACAATGAGCCACTCTGGGTGCAGCCACGATGACCGGATCATGACCATCTCTCCCTTCTATGCCCCGATGTACTGTAGGGACTTTGCGGACATGGGGATGACCCAGATCGAGGGGGTGCTGATGCCCCCCTGCATCCTGGGGGACCCGGCCTATCCACTCATGCAGTGGCTGATGAAGGCATACCCAGTCGCCAGGAACCCTGTGGAGGCACTGTACGATACCCAACTGTGTGCAAGTAGGACTTTGGTTGAGAAGGCCTTTGGGGCCCTCAAGCATCACTGGAGATGTCTCGAGGGCCAGCTGGACTACACGGTGGAAACCTTGGCCCTGGTGATCGGAGCCTGCTGTGTGCTGCACAACATGTGCGAAACCGATGGGGCTGCCCTCGACTACCCAGTGCCCCGGCCCCCTCCTGACCCCATGCCTCTCTATGTGAACGCTGAGAACCTGTGGGAGTACCAGTTCACAAAGCGCATCCGTGCTGCCCTGGTTAGGTGGATCAGCTGGAAGTCTGAGGTGTGAGGCCGCACACCACCATCTCCACCACCCTGGGGCCCCCACCAGCACTCTGGGTGCACCCCTAGATGCCCACCTGCCCTCATGAACAGAGAAAGGACTGCGACTGTGGTGCCCATGCATTTATTGTTAATACCTCCTACAGTTCACACCACCACCACCCACCTCCCAGTGCCGTTACCCCCCCTCAGGCCACTCTCCCCCTTCCTCCCCTTCCCCCACATCTCTGGAGCTTCCCTCTCTGCCACCCTGTGGCTGCTGCTGAGCTCTGGGAGCTCCCCTCCCCCCGCTGTCCATGTCCCCAAACATGTCCTGGGATGCCTCGGTGTCTTGAGGGGCAGGCACTGTTGGGAGGGAGGGCAGACCTGGGGTCAGAGGGTTCCCCCTGGGCAGCTGCTCCCTCCGGAGGCCTACAGGGATTGGTAGGCAGATGCACGGGCCCTGCGGGCATGCTGGCACCTGGGGAAGTGGCGGAGGTGGTTGTGCCGCCGAGGGGCCCGGCATCAGGGCCGAGGCAGGCAGGTTGCCCGGCAGGGTGGTGGCAATCATGTATGTGCTCATGGTCCCCACGTGCAGGAACAGCAAGGTGCCAATGTCATAGGACTGGTCCATCTTGGCAGAGTGCTCCCTCACCATCCAGTCAATGTCCTGTTCCAGCTGCCCGAACACCTCCATCTGCCTGCTGTGCTACCGGTGTTCCTGCACCTCTGCCTGCAGCCTCTGGTCCCTTGCCTCCGCTTGCTGCATGGCCCTTTCAGTGGCTGCCTCCATGCGGTCGGTGGCCGCCTCCATGCAGTCGATGGCTGCTATCATCTGCTCACCCTGCTCAGTGGTGGTGCGGATTATGTCCTCCACCTGCTCCTCCCTCTGGCGTCATACCCGTGCTTGGTGCTCCCTCATCCGCTGATCCGGGGGCACGGGCTGGAGCTCTGGAAGGGTGGTTAGTATTGTCCCCTGCTGGGGATTGTCTGTGGTGAACATCTGACGCCCAGCAAACAGACGTTTGGGGCCCTTTGGCCCTGCCACAGGGTTGTGTGTGGTTCACTGTGGTTGACTGTGATCTTGTAATGTCTGAAAACACCCAATGTCAATCCAAAAATATATTTGGGCCAGACATTTGGCAGGCAGAGATAGGGTTGGGCACTGATTTTAATGGGAATGTTTATAATTAATACAGGTGGCAACTGTATTGGTTTTATTTTATGCATGTATCATCTCGTCTTTTCTTCTTTACATATGTGGGGTTTTTTGTAAAGGCATATTGGGTGCATCTCAGCTCTCACCGTAAAATATTTTTCATATTAGAAATCTAGTTTTGATCATAATATATCGACAACGATGGAGTAAGCTAGACTTTGGGACTCAATACACATTTTTCAAAGTATGTGTAAATACATATTTTCCCAGAGAACAAAATAACTCTGAAAAGGCTATTCCAGTTTCTGGGCTGAGCTATATGAATTTTATAACCTTCCATGACATATTTACAAACAAGCAAACGGCCCTTGGAAAGTAAATTTAGAAGAATTATATTTAAACGATGTTTTAAAAAAGTTATCTGAAACTAGAAAAAAATGGGGGTTGGGGCAAATCTGCATATTTAGCTTAAAATATAGTTTCTTGTCTTTGTTTGCTTTTAACAAGTGTAAATAATGGATCAAGTAGGAGCCTTAAATTTTAAAAGGCTTTTATTGGTTCCGGCTAGGCCCTTAAAGTTATTTATGTCTTTTTAATTAATATATGCAGAGTCTCTGGAAGGCTTTTTAGATAGAAATGGATGTGTACTATGGTAGAGAGGAAGAGAAAGGCTATAAACAAATTGAATCCTGCTGACTTGTTCATTACAAATCGACCAAATTCTTCCTACTGCATATAGGAGCTTTGGGATCCAAAATCAAGTGAAATTTATTGTGAATAACAGAGCAGGGGATCCCAACCTCCACAGCATGATTGTTTATATCTGGAACCCCACATAAAACTTTCTGTCAGTAACATAATAGACTGGGTCTCCACTTCTATGGGAGTCACATTGATGCTAGGTATAGGAGAACGTGGAAATAAGGAGCAGATATGTTTTATAGCATTTTCCTAACCATGCTCCTTTAATTTGCCATTATAACATGCTTGTGAGACAAGGATGTTTCAAGATATCAGACAGTTATGGATAGAATCAGCCAATGACAACACCTGTCCCAGTGGAAACAGGAGAGGATGGGGATATAAATATTCTACAGAGATGCAGCAGGGCTTTGTTGACCTCTTATGGGCTCCTACCATAGGAAGGCATTGTTGGTTTATAAGGGTAGTGCCCAGAAAGCAAGACACACTAAAACAGGGAGTAGGCCAAGCAGCAGATCATGATCATAAGCTAGTCTTCAGTAGATCATGGTGTGGGGAGGAGAACAACATCTCAGAGATTGCTTCTGGATAGGAGAGTGAGACTAGCACCCCAGAGAGTGTCCCTAGGGGGAGGAAGTGGAAGTCCAGGCTAGGTGCTGCTGGGTGGAGTCTGGCATGGAGGCCTGCTAGCAATAGCGCTGAACAGTGTCTGTAGAAAGACAATTAATAAACCTTACATCAAGACTCCAATACAGCCTGTGTCTCTATATACCCAAACATAACAGGGAGCTTCCCCCTCCCAGGTGGGATCTGCCCAACCTCGAGCACAGTTTGAACTCTGTGAACTATAGCGACCCAGAGGGGTCCTGAACTGAGAGGGGCTGTAAGCCCGATATAGGCTCTTGCACTACTGCTGGTATAGGCTTGGCTGTAGGGCTCATGGGGGGGCCAAAAACAGGGAACCAACTACAATGAGGGCCTGTAAAAAAGGACTTACCTCAGCAGGATTAGCACCTGATGGTGCATTGGTTCATGGCTAGGGGATTCTGCCGACTCCCCTGATGACATCCCAGTGCTGTAGCAAGGCCCTGGAAGACCCCCTGCCACAGATATGTAGTAGCAGCTCTCTCCAGAGGGGTTTGCCTCACTGTGGTCGAACAATGAGGAAAACATTTAACAATTCAGGATTCAGAGCTCCCTGCCATGCTGGGGAGAATGTGGAACATACTTCTCAAGTGTCCCGGACTTTCCAGGACATCCCTGAGTTAACACCACTTTTGTTATCTGTCTGGCAGTCATGCTGCAGAATCTCTAGGAAGAGGGGCGAAAAACAGCAATTTGCAAGCTATCAATTGGACAAATCACAAATTTTAAAGCAGGGATATCCTGGAAAATCCAGGACACTTGAGAGGTATGACGTGGAACAATATTCTAAATTAATTTTTCTGGAGGGTTGACCCTATGGCATTCATTCAGATTAAATGCAACAAATCTCGATATGACAAGAGGAGGAAATCCGATATTAATCAAGTAGATATTGAACAAATAGCATGAAAGGTCATTAACCTAAGCTGATGTCAAACTACTAATGTATGGTATTTTAATATATTTTCAGAGGTTTTTAATATGTTCAGACTGGTGTTTATTGCTGCTACATTAATCTAAATAAATATAGGAACATAACACACTTCTCAAAGTGGCTTCAAAGGAAATCAAGTGTGAGCAAGGTGTTCCTTATTCATGAAGAAAGAATATTATTTTTGAAATGTGGGACTTTACCGGAGAAGAGCGGTAAAAAGAATCATTAAGCTACTATTGTTATTATAGTTACTTCAACGAATGGCCCAAAACTCATTTCCTAATGACAATGCAAATATTCATCACATTTGTAAAGATTTAAATTATTCCTTCTCATGCATATTTATTTATGCAGATATGTTTTGGAACCTCATTAAATCAATGCACAAAAGATTTAGTAACAAATATCACTTTTCCAGGAAACTTGACTACTCAGGTCTAAGTTCAGCGAAGTACTTAAGAACATACCTAACTTTAGGCGCATGAGACCTTTCTCCCCCCATAGCATGTAAGACCACCATTATGTGATAGAAAGAAACTTTTAACTGAAAAAGGGGTTTCCTTTAAAAGCAACAACTTCCACAGGCTTCTGCTATTTTAGTGTAGAAAAGCAGCAAGAACTGGCTGTGTAGAGGCTTTTTATAACTTAACTGATGGAACATGTACTGATTAATATAGCTGGAGATCTGTATAATGGAAAGCAAGGAACAAGGCAGAAGGGGAACAGAAGGTCCCAGGAGCAAGACCAGAGAAAGGGGGCACAGCGTGTAGAGCTTCTGGGACATAGGGACTTGGGAGCGTGGGACCAGGATCAAGGGACCAGAACAGGAAGAGGGTGGAACAAGGACTAGAACTGGGACAAGGAACTAAGGCTGAGAACAAGACAAGAGTTGGAAGGGAATTTTGTTGCCCACTTCCTGGTGCTGCCAGCAAGCCTAAAATGCTGGCTGGCAGTCAACCAGGCAGCTTGGAGGTTGGGCAAGGGCCTGGACAAACAGGAGGTCAGGTGTGGTCAGGGCAAACAAGGCAGGCCTCTTGTGGGGAGCGGCTGGGCCTCTAGCAAGTTTAGGCAGTGGCATGCGTGGCCTGACCACTACTCCAGGAAACCTGAGGTTAGGGGTTCAAAGCCAAGGCCTGAAACTTGTGTCCATCCATATGAACAGAGGGGTTAAAGCAAGGAATACTTACCTCAGAAAGTGAATCCAAGTACTTTCCCCCTCTCTTTGGTCTTCTACTTTCCTCACATTTCTCAGCACTTCTTTGTCAGCTCCTCACAGCATGCCTGCATTTTGTGCTTGCTTTTTCCAACTGTCTGATGTAAATTGGGGAATGGGATGCAGAAGTAGGGGAAGGAGAGGACCATGGGATATGTTCTGAAGATCTGGAGCAAATGCTGACCTGGAAAGGAGGGAATGGTTGGTGATGGGAGCAGCTAATTAACTCCTGGTTCTTACAACTTATGAGAATAGAAACAGAGAAAGGTAGATACCAGGGAGAAATTCCTTCAGATAAAGAAGACTGAAAATTTGTCTGGACACACTCCTTAAGAGGAGCCTACTGTCCTTATTCTGCTAATTTCAGAATCATCTTGGAAGCTATTCATGCATTCAGAGGTGGCACTTCTCCCTGCAGCACTACTACTAAAGGGATAGTAACACCCATCGGGTACCCATTGTGCAGGTGGAGATACCATTGTTAAACATAGTAGCATCGTGAATAGCGTTCAAATGGGTAACATATTGTCTCTGCAGATAATACACAAAATTTCCGGTAGCCTATCTGATATCCAATTGATATCTGAACAGCAAGAAGGGTACCTGACCACCTGAAATACCAAGGATTACATTTCAAAGGCTGGCTTACCTCCCACCTCAGCCTATCAGCCGATAGGCAAATGACTCTGGGGCTCCTGGCCATCCACAGACTCTCATCTAGGAGGTAGGGAGAGGAAAGCCTCCAGGACTCTTGTCCCCGTGTGGGATCATCCCCAGCATTTTCAGAGACTGAAAGGCAAGGGGGCTCAGGGAGAACTCAAGAACCAAACATGCATTAAGGGAAAGTACAATGGTTAGCTCCTGGTCATCCACAGCCTCTCATCTAGGAGGCAGGGAGAGGAAAGCCTGTGGGGCTCTTGTCCTCATGTGGGATCATCTCCAGCGCTTTCAGAGGGTGAAAGGCAAGGAGGCTCAGGGAGAACTCAGGAACTAGGGATGTGCAAACAGAACTGAGTTCAGAAATTCAGTTCAGTTCGGTTCAAAAATCAAGTTCGGTCGACCTAACTAGTCGAGTTTGGTCAAATTGCAAACTTCTGAACTGATTTCATACATTCAAAACCAGTGTTCTAAGCTGTTTTTGGCCTTCCGAACTGGTTTGGATTCGACTGAACAGTTCAGTCAAATTCGAGTTCAGTTCGGAAGTTCGGTTTGGTGGACCAAACTAGTTGAGTTTGGTCTGAACTCCGAACTTCCAAACCACGTTCACACATCCCTATGAGGAACCAAACATGCATTAAGAGAAAGTACAATGGTTAGTTCAGCCATAGTGCCCCCCCTGTCCAAAATGATGAGAAACTATACTGGTAGACTCAGTAGGCCACCACTCCCAACAGCTTTTCAGGATATGATGAGTGACCCAAATCCAAAAACCCAGCCTCTGTGCCTTCTTACTGTCAGGAATCCTTGTTGCTCCAGGGAAACTAATTCCCTATTGTCCAGGGAGGCTGGAAATTGCCCCTATACGTCCATAGTTACCTCCCAGCATGCATCTGAACCATTAATTTGCATGCATGGTCCAGATTCATGGATACAGCTCTAACTTGCATGCAGCCATGAATATGAACCATGAACGTCTTCCGCCTCCCTGCCTACTAATTGATAGACTGGGGAGGCCCAGGACCCCCAGTGGTTTACCTATCAGCTGATAAGCTGGGCTGTGGGGAATCCAGTCTTTGAAATTTACAAGTGCTGGCCACGCTTGTAACTTTAAAAGATTATTTTATGATAAACCTGCATTCTCGAACGGAGTTGGTGTCAGAGGTGGTGCTGTGGTCCCCAAAGACAGTAGTCCTGGGGAACTTGAACATCCATGCCAAAGCCAGCCTTAGAGGTGCGGAGCATGAGTTCATGGCAACCATGGGCCTATCTCAGATTATTAGTGGTCCGACACACCAGGGGGGGAGTGGGTTAAGGGGGGGGCGATGTGGGACATTCTTATCCTCCTTTTTATGTGGTTTTAGATGATGATGTTGTTTTATATTTTTATTGTAAGCCGCCCAGAGCTGCCTGTGGCAGGATGGGGGGGATATTAAGTTTTGTAAATAAATAAATAAATAAATAATTCTTGCTCCTGATGCCCTCTGTACCTTTCTTACTGCTCCCTCCTTCCTGTGGCCCCATTTCTTGATCAAGCAGTTGCCAAGTACTGGAGCCAATTCCTCGGTTGCTCAGAACTCAGCAAAATCAAGTTGAGGGCTGTGATACTTGGTAAAATATGAGTAATCCTGAGTGCCAAGTTTCAGCCCTAGACCCCAACCTTTGAGTCATGAGGAACATGTTTCCCACAACTCCTTTTCATGTTTCTCAAAAATCTCAGGAAACTGTTGGGGGGGGAGAGACATGCGTGCACCAAAACCAGCAAAGAAAGGATTAAATGCACAAGGCACTCCTATACACTGCTGTGCATGAACTGCTTCACCGTTTGCCAGTTCTACCATTTTCCAGAGTGGTTCTCTTTAAGTCTTGAACTTTTTATAGTTGCCCATGATCAGGAAACGATTAGCTGAAATGGGTCTCTGGTCTGGTACCTGCAGGTAATACCTAAAATCCTGAGTAGTGTTTCAGGTATCCGAAATGATGATTGAACTGTTTTGAGTACCCCAGTTTTCATGTTTTTGTGTACTCGAAACTAGTACAAAGAGAAAAAATACCTGCCAAATTTCCAGAAATCCAGTACCAGAAGTAGAAATTCTGGGACCGGCAGTTAATTTTCTTGAACCTGAAGTTGGAAAAATTGGTCCAAAAATCAGTATTCCATTTGTTTGGGTACCTGATCAAATATGACTTTGGGGTACTGAAAGATACCAGAAATTTTGGGTTTGAAACAAGAACCACAATTTCGATGCATATACCCGTTTTTGCAGATACTAATTTCAGCTCTAGTTAGGATCACTGCTACACCCTAATGTTGACTCTGTCTTCAATCCCCTATTCACATGAGCTGTGACACCAGAGAGCCCACATAAAGGCTAGATAGTTGTTACAGCTTAGAGGACAACAAAAGAGAAATCTAGCTCTGTCCTAGTAACAAAAGCAGACTCTAACCCCGCTTTGTGAACTGGGATGTGGTAGTAGTTTGATAAAGGCAGCTTTCCAGTTATTTCAAGAACACTGCTATTACCTTGTGGCACTGAATGCAGATTTCTTATGCATAAGAATGAGCACCTTATAAATAAAATATTAACAAATAAAATACTGCAGTGTTTTCCTTCCTGAAACAGCATAGGAAATGGCACTATTTAGTTGCCAGCCACCATCCGAATGATCAAAGACTAACTGTAATATTTGCAATCGCAGCTTGATTAAAATATTAAAGATGGCTAAGCAGGAAGCATTTTGCCCTTATAAGAATTCAGAGTGAAGAGATTGGCTGACTTTCCATAAGTGTGAAGTGGCTCTGACATTTGGAGAAACATACATGTTTCAACTGATGGTTTTTAAAAAAAATGTAAGCAGATCAAATCATACCTCTTTTTAAAACAATTAAGATCACAGACACAGGATATTACCAGCTGGATTCTGCTCATGTTGAATCTCTGAGAATGCAGCAGACAAGCTGTCGCATGGAAGCCAATATGAAATATACCATGGAAAAATCAAACTGGGAGACATACAGAAAACCTCTTTCCCATGTTCATTGACAATCTTCCAAATATTTCTCTTTCAGAAGACGTCAAGGCCAAAGAGATTCAGACAAGAATTAAAGTGTCATACATAAAGGAAAGCTCTGGCACACTAAAGGACTTCTTCCCTACAATGAGGCTGTAGACTGTAGTTTATAAAGAATGAGTTTTACCATTGTACCACATTCAAAACTGAGATGTCTACAATGTGATGAAGTTTGATTCCAGACCAAAAAAGATTAAAACTGTGATGGGCTAAAGTTAGATCCTAGACCATTATTTCCTCTATGCTTCTAAAAAAAGATGGGGGGTGTAATCAGAGTGTGAACTCAATGTTTGACTCATCACCTGCAGGTGCATCTGGATCGCACTGCTTTTCTTGATCCCGCACAGTCTGGCTTTCGCCCAGGTTACGACACGGAGACTGCGCTTGTGGCTTTGGTTGATAACCTCCTAGTAGAGCTGAATGGGGGTCACATGATCCTGCTGGATCTATCTGCGGGTTTTGATACTGTGAATCATGAAATGTTAGTGACTTGCCTACGGGACTGGGCCGGGGTGGATGGCACCGTTTTGCAATGGTTCGGTTCATACCTGGCAGATAGATCTCAGCGGGTGGTACTAGGGGACGGTACTTCATCTCCTGAGAGCCCCCTGTGTAGGGTCCTGCAGGGTTCTATTCTGTCCCCTCTCTTAATCAACATGTATATGAAGCCGCTGGGGGAGGGTGTCATTTGCAGCTGGGGGTTCCAGTGTCATCAATACACTGATGACACCCAGATGTATCTTTCATTTTCGACTGCCCCAGGTCCTGCAGTCTTGTTGCTGTCCCAATGGATAGCCACGGTGTGGAACTGGATGAGGTTGAGCCGACTGAAGCTCAATCCCAACAAGACAGAGGTGATGCTGGTGGGTGGGGTCAAGTATCAGGAGGAGGGGATCACCCCCATTACTGGGGGTGTTCATCCTCCATTGGTTCAATCTGTGCAAAGCCTGGGGGTGATCTTGGACTTGCAGCTGCACTTGGATTTGCATGTGTCCGCTGTGTCCAGGGGCACCTTGCACCAATTACATCTGGTGAGGAGGCTCCACCCATATGTCTTGGACTCCGATCTCACCACTATCATCCATGTATTCGTCACCTTGAGGTTGGACTATTGTAATGTGTTCTATGTGGGGTTGCCCTTGGTGATGGTCCAGAGATTTCAGCTGCTGAACAACCCGGTGGCCCACCTGTTGACTGGGATGAGCCACAGAGAGCACATTAAACCAGTGCTCCAGGCATTGCACTGGCTGCCAATTGTTTTTCTGGGCCTGATTCAAGGTGCTGTTTTTTACTTTTAAAGTATCCCACTTATTGAGGGACTGCCTCACTTCCTGGGAAGCACCTGCGGTCATCGGGGGAAACCCTCCTGGAGGTCCCACATTACCAGTGGGCCCAGACAGACAGGAGGGCATTTTCAGTGGTTGATCCCTTGCTGTGGAATGCGCTCGCAGTGGAGATCCGCCTCAGCACAGATCTCTTTGAGTTCTGCCAGCAATGTAAGACCTGGCTCTTCTATCAGGCATTTGAGGAGAGGGGTAAAGGGAGGTGGGATAGAGGGTAGGGGGTGGGTTTGTTGTTTATGCACTGCTCTGGTTTTATATTTGATGATTTTATTGTTAGTTGACTGTGTTTTTGATATTGTGATACTGTATCTTATAGCGTTGTGAGCTTCCCTGAGTCGACATCAGGCAAGAGAAGCAGGTAAGAAGTTAAATAAAATAAATAAATAAATAAATAAATACAATAATTTAAACACAGTGATTGCATTATTGCAACCATATTAGTGGTAGAGAATTGCCTGAATTGATTGCTTTTGCGCGTGCTTTTGAAAGATTTAAATGCATTAATATGAATACTACCAGGAAAAATATTAAATTATGTACGTGCAGTGTATTAATTTTTTTTTCTAGTTGTGGAAATGTTTTACTATTTTATTCTTCTCTGTATAAATTTTCCCTGTGTTACTTGAACATTGTCAGTGGGGATTGGGGAAAAGGTTCCACACACACCTTCGTCCACTCATACCAGAAACAGTCTCGCACGCTCTGTCCCCACGGGGAAGGGGAACTTGCCCATCAGGATAGTATTGTGGCCCTATATGTCTCACACAGACAGAGCACCTATCATCATTGGAGACAGAGCAGAAGGTTGAGGCCAGGCTGGGCTCTGCCCGCCACAGGATCATGCACCAAGCACTCACACCAGAGGGCAAGGGACGGGAACTAGGGATGTGCGAATGCGGTTCAGAAGTTTGGGGTTCGGCCTGAACTTGGGGGGTTCGGCCCATTCACGAACACCCCGAATCTGAACCGACCCCCGCCCGAACTGACCAAACAAAGTTCAGGTTCCGAACACATTCGGGAGAGGAGTGGGGGGCAGGGAGGAACCCGGTTTTCCCTCTTTCCTCCAGGCTGCGCGGGTGGAAGGGGCGCCAGGGAGGGAGGAGAGAAAACCGGTTTGATCCAGAAGGCCTAGTAGTGGCCTGAAGTGCTCCAGAGTGCCACCGCTGGACCCGCTGCTGCTGCGTGTCTCCGCTGCCGCTGCCAGACCCAGGTCCAGAGCCCCAGCACCACCAGGTAGGGCGATCCCTGGGGTAGGTTTTTTAAAAAAAATCCCAGGCTCAGCAGGGAGGGGGGAGGTGCTCCCCGGCACCCCTTCCACACACGCAGCCTGGAGGGGGAGGGAAAACCACCACCCCGAACGGGTTCAGCCCCCCCCAATTGGTTCGGCCCAAATGGGCTGAACTGAACAGTTTCGGGTTCGGCTGAACCCCAAACCGGCTGACTCCTGAACCCCCGTGGGTTCGCACATCCCTAACGGGAACTCATGGTGAAGGAGGGTGCAGCGGCACGAGGGAATGGAGCCCAGGGCTGAGGAAGGGGAGAACTCCACATGCGCAGGATGGGTGAAGGAGCCCAGGACAGGGGGAGGTAGTAGGTCTTGCACTCGTCTCTCACCCACACACAGCAGTCACCAAGTTCACCAAGGAAGGAGGATAAAGGAACAGTTATCCCACACACCACCCTATGTATGAATAAGCACCACCTATGCCCGCAAATATCACACACAATAACTTCACAACACTTATTTTGGGGTCAGCTTCCCGCTCCATTTATCAATGGCAGGGAACTCCCTGTGCCGACTTATGAAGGGAAAGACATGCCCCCCAGCGTGCCCTGAGCTGCGCAGAGCACTGCAGCAGTTGTGGAGGTGGGTCCGCCCCCCGCGCTGTCGCAAGGGGCAGCGCGGCTCACGGCACAGCTGGGCCAGTGGCCCTGGTGACAGGACACGGCGGGGAGGTGTCTCCAGCCATGCTAGGTTTGGGGGTTGGGGGCCTTGGGGCAGGGAGTGGCAAGCGAACCCCACCCCACCCGGCTCGTTCAGCTATGTCCCGAGCCCCAGCCCTGACAAACATATAGTAATCCAGAGAGATTGTGTGGTTGCCATGTTGGTCCCAAGTAACAGAGCAGGAAACAAAGTGGTTTTAATTATATCTTTTATTGGACCAACTTTTATTTCCACCAACAGCAGTTGGTCCAATAAAATATAACATTCAAACCACTTTGCTTCCTTCTTGAATATAGGAAAAATCTTCTCTCCCTTCTTAAAGCTCAGATACGGTACACCACAGTCAGGTACTTGGGAGCAATAGTTTCTTGCCCCTTATTCATAGATCTTTACAAACATTATCTACACAGCTGGAAAGAACACAGGGCAGCCAGTCAGATTTACTGAATTACATCTGTGAATTCAGAGGACTGACAGCTGTTATTATCCAAGCTTGTTTGTGTCTTTGAAAATACCATCTGAGGTTGACAGCATTCAGACACTGAGCTCAGACTGACATAAAGAGACTACAAACAATACATAATTGCTTAGAGAGAGCTAATAGGCTGTCCTATAACTGCAGCAATCTGAAGCTTATTCAGTAGAAAAATTGCACTACATTAATAGCATTTAGTCTGTTTAGCAGATCAAAGGTGGAAGAAGCTGGCAACTGTTCTGTTGCTGTATCATTCATATTTCTGTATAATTCTTTGATCAAACCAAGACAAAATTCTTCATTACTTTTTTTTAAAGATGATTCTTACTTGAAACGTCTGATAACCTCCCGCTTTGTTCATTTAATTTTTTGCTTTTTTCATGTCTGACTTAGACAGATATAGAGTCACCATCTAGTGTCTCTCTGAGGCCTGGCAAAAGGGGAAGATTCTTCACTACACCAGAAAGTACTTTACTGCCAATACATTTCCTGCTTCCTGTGGTATGGGCAGAGGTAGCCAATCAGAATTCAGATCAGGATCTTTCAGTTAGAAACAGGGATGTCTTGAGCCGCTACAGTACAGGCTCCTGCCAGTCCACAACACATTTTTGGTGGTGGAGCCACTAGGCTTATGTTTAAACTTCAGTCAACCCTGAAGGAGTAAAGCCTGCTCTGTCCACTCTGGATGATAACAGAGGAGATGCTGGCCTGCTATGATCCACTATGGCCCTCCTGGGTCAGACACTCACCCGGACATCTGTTTCCAGGCTGCCACATTTGGGCCTGCTGCTGCCCTGGCCCGGGTAGGTGGCTGACATGGAACCAGTCTCCTAGATGATCCAGGGCCCATAGCTCCAACCATAGGGTGCCCAGGTGGGCCAACACATCTATTTTAAGCAAATTTCATGATGGGGGTTGAGGGGTGCCATGGCTGCCCATGATTGGCCACCATGACTCCCTGTCATGGCAGAGAGCAGGGCACTGGGGGCAGAGCCACCCACCCACACGTTCTCTTCTGCTGCCAGGGGTGGAGCCAGGGAGCACTCGCCAGCCGTCCTGGTCAGGTGCACATTTATTCTGTGCCCCAACCCAGCCCTGAGGTAGAGTTGCCATCTTCCACACACACATCTGTCAGCCTTTGTTCTGACACTCACAAGCTCACTCTATCGGAGGTTCCTGGAAGCATTCCCTCCCCATATGAATGGGATATAGATATCGTTATTATAAATACTAGATAGTAATGTTAATCGTTGGGCAAATGTCCTTGCAAGCAATAGACAAGGACTGATGCAACACTACATTTGTAAGAGGAGGTACCCATGAAGCAAGCTCATGACAAACTGAAGTCTGAAGTTAAACAGTAGAATTGTCTTTTCAAAAATCCCTCACAGCTAAAGCTTCAGATATAAGGAAATTATACATTCTTTTGCTTGTTACCCGACTAGCTATTATTGGTCATATCTAACCAGGAATAATAAGAAATTGTGTTAGGTATACCTTTGCTGTCATTAATTACTAGTGACAACCGTGACCTTTTTTTAGAAAAGTTTGCCTTATTTCCTTTCCAATATTGTTTTTTAATAAGATTTATAAATGGATCTACAAGGTTGCCTGTCCCTTTTCAACAGGATTGGATAAGTAATATTGCTTATTTTCCCACTTTTCACTCCCACGCATTGCCCACTTACACCAGAGTAACCAGGATGGAGGGTTTTGCTTATAGCTTACTGTGTATGTATGTCAACTGTGTTTGGTGGGAGGGTATGGAAACTTATTTGTATCAATAGAAACGTATTTGTATCATCGGAATTGACCCATGGGTGAACTGTTTATGTATCATACCTAGTCCTTTGTCAATAAATCTCCCTTATTTTCATTGGAGTATCCCCGTTTTGTGTTGTGGTGGGGGAGGGAAATTCCAACCAGCTGTCAGTACGTCACATCCCAGTGGACACGTGCAGACCCTTTGAATCAATTAAGCTAATTCCCCCTAAATTTAACAGGCATTTGGATATTGGGGTACCGGCCCCCAATATTCACTCATGGCGTGGAGTGGGTCCGTGTCCTAATAGTATGGCCACCCCAGATGCATACCTCCCAACGGTACCTATTTAAGAGACACAGTTCCTCTTTGACTGTTGAATTCTACTGTCCCTCCTGAAGGGGGTCAAAGTCCATTGATCAGGAGGGAGAGAGAAAAAGAGACCATTATTCACGCCTCAGGCACCTCTTTCCTGGATGCCTCCCAGGAAAAGCCCTTGAGAGGACAATGGGGAGATGATGGAAGGACAAGGAACTAAGTGGAGTGATAATGAGGAGAGTTTCTGTCCCCCTTTGTGCACTTGGAATGTTGGGATCGGTGTGCAATTAGGGGTGGGAAGTTCAGATCTCCCGATATCCGATACTGCCGGTATTTGACAGTATTGGGGATATTGGATAGATCTGAGAATTCCCCGTACCGGTGCCAGTTCCAGCACCAGATTTTTTTTTACATTGTGGCCATTGAAATTAATGGCCGCAATGAAAAAAAAAACAAAAAAAAACCACTTTCCCTCCCCATCCCAGACTGTGTGGGTGGAAGGGGGGACACCCCCCACTCACCCTGCCAGCCCAGCCTGGATTTTTATGTTTAAACCGGCACCGGACCACCAGACCCGCAGGCTCCGGGCCACTGCTGCACAGCTGGCTGCCCAGCGGCAGCAAGGGCTATTGCTGAAGGAGGCAGCTCTCCTCCAGGAGCCCTCCTGATGATATAAGGCAGGCACTGTGGTACTCTTTAAACACCCCCCTCCCGCTCGCCTTTTGCCTGTGCTGTGGGTGGCGGCGGAAGCAGCAGCGTAGCGCCAGTCTGGCTTCGGCGCTGGCTTGTGGCTTCAGTGCTTCACTAGGCCTTCCAGGGAACTCCAGACCCCGTAAGGAGATTGGCCTCCGCATTCTGCACCAGCTGCAGCCTCCAAACTAGAAACAAGGGAAGCCCCACGTAAAGCGCATTGCAGTAGTCTAGCCTCAAGGTGATGAATGCGTGGATGAGAGTGGCCAGGTCGGGCCTGGAAATGTATGGACACAGCCTCCGTACCAGATACAGCTGGTGGAAGGTGGCCTTAGCCACCATCTCCACCTGCCAATCCAGACAGAGACCCGAGTCCAACACCACCCACAGACTCTGAACCTTCTGGGCTACAGGAGGATGCCCCCCCCACACACAAGGGGATCCATAACCTTCCCCACCCTCCCCACCACTATCACCTCAGTCTTATTGGGATTTAGCTTCAGTCTGCTCTGCCACATCCAATCCACCACAGCCTCCAGACATTGGGAAAGTAATGAGACAGAAGGACCTGGGCCAGTTGAAAATGAGAGGTACAGCTGAGTATCATCAGCATATTGGTGACATTGCACCCCGAACCCTCTCACGATCTCCCCCAGGGGCTGCATATACACATTAAATAATAGCGGAGAAAAGATCGAACCCTGCAGAACGCCACAGGATAAGGCTTCTCTCTGAGAGGAATGAGTGGAACCACCCAAGGACAGTCCCGTCCAGACCCCACAGGTCTCGCAGTCATCTCTGCAGCAGTCCATGGTCCATGGTGTCAAACGCGGCCGAGAAATCTAGCAGGATCAGAAATGTTGAAGATCCTGCATCCATCTCCCGGCAGAGATCGTCGGCCAAAGCCACCAATGCCATCTCAGTACAATAACTGGGGCGGAATCCAGACTGAAAAGGGTCAAGGAAACTGATGCTATCCAAATGTGCCTGGAGCTGCAGTGCCACTGCCCGTTCAATAACCTTCCCTAAAAAGGGAAGATTAGAGACGGGTCAGTAGCTGGCGAGTGCGCCCACATCCAAAGATGGCTTCTTCATCAGGGGTCGCACCACAGTCTCCTTGAGACTGGGTGACAGCCTCCCCTGCTGAAGGGACGCATTCACTACCCTCGCCAGCAATTGTGGGCAAGCGCTCGAGGGGAGAATAGTGTGGCAGGCTGGGCTTGCTGCAGCTAGGTGCCTATTGTGTGCTTTGTGCTTGTGACTTTATTTGTGGAGCCGCTAGAGGCTTGTAGCAGCCCGAGGATTCCCCACTGCACTAATTGTTGCTGGCTGTGGTCAATCTTGATTGGTGGGAGGGAACCAGAGCCACAGCAAGAGTATAAGGATCAGCATGCCTCAGGCGTGCATGCCTTGGGCCTGCACGTGCAAGGGCGCACCCTTGTGCGCGCGGCCTTAGGCGCTGGGGGCCAGGTTCCTATTTTAGTTAGGGGTCAAGCTCCCTGAAATTAGGTATAGGGTTTTTTTGTTGCAGGGGCCAAGTTTTGTTTGACTGTACCCCCCGAGAAGGGGTAGGATCGCCATCCATAGGGGATAAGCTCTTTCGACAGCACCCCCCGAGAAGGGGTAGGACTATCATCCACAGGGGATAAGCTTTTCTGACAACACCGCCCGAGAAGGGGTAGGACTAATATCCACAGGGGCCAAGCTTTTCCAACAGCACCCCCCGAGAAGGGGTAGGATTGCCATCTACAGGGGACAAGCTTTTCCGACAGCACCCCCCGAGAAGGGGTAGGACTATTATCCACAGGGGCCAAACTTTTCCGACAGCACCCCCTGAGAAGGGGTAGGATTGCCATCTACAGGGGCCAAGCTTTTCCGACAGCACCCCTCAAGAAGGGGTAGGACTATTATCCACAGGGGCCAAGCTTTTCCGACAGCATCCCCCCCCCCCGAGAACGGGTAGGATTGCCATTTACAGGGGACAAGCTTTTCCGACAGCACTCCCCGAGAAGGGGTGGGACTATTATCCACAGGGGCCAATTTTATTGGCCCTTTCTATGTGGCACAGACTTGATCTGTTGACCAGACCCATGTTGCCGGAACTGGGTGTGGAGATACTTCGTTGTTTGAGGGAAGTGCTGCATCTAACACGGCCGGACCTGATTTTGCAGCGAATGCTGGGGTTACACGTGCAAAGGTGTTCCCTTGTGCCTGCAGCCTATAGGCGTAAGGCCAGGGGGCCAGGATTAATGGTATCATGTACCCCGGTTAGTTTTAAAATGGAAAATGGAAAAGAAGCATAGCCGTGACCCCTTGTCCCATTGTTCAGACGAGGACTTGCCTGCTAAGATTCCAAGAGGCTGCAAATTAGGGGTGGGACTACCGGATCATCCAGTATCCGATACTGCCACTATTGGGTGTACCGCAGTATCGGATTAAACCAGGTAATCCGGATTAAACCAGTAATCGGATTAAACCAGGTAATTTACCGGATTCCCTGGTACCGGATTTTTTACATTGTGGCCATTCAAATGAATGGCCGCAATGTAAAAAAAAAAAAAACCAACAAAAACCCCAGCACTTTCCCTCCCTGAGTCCAGGCTGCGCAGGTGGAAGGGGGGACACCCCCCACCCACCCTGCCCAGACTGGATTTAAACAACAACAAAAATTTGTGACCCCTACTGCGGGCTCCGGGCCGCTGCCGGCGACCCAGAGTCAGTTCAGCACCAGCGTCTAACAGCAGCCAGCAGGTAAGTAAGTACTGGTACTACTGATCCCTGGGGTGGGGTGCGGGGTTTAACACCCCCCCACCCCAGGGATCACCCTACTTCCCACCCAGGGATCGCCTACCTTCCTTGAGCTCCAGGCGGCAGCGGCGGCGCTCCGGCGGCTTCAGCGCTGGCTGTGGCTGCCGGCTTCAGCATGCTACTAGGCCTTCCAGAGAACTTCCAGTGTTAACCCCCCCCCCCCAGGGATCAGTAGTACTGGTACTTACTTACCTGCTGGATGCTGGCACTGGGCTGGCTCTGAGTCGCCGGCGGCCTGGAGCCCGCAGTAGGGGTCACAAATTTTTGTTGTTGTTTAAATCCAGGCTGGGCAGGG
>QEPC01002839.1:407902-431268 GCA_003113815.1 Sphenodon punctatus | reverse complement strand
AAAAAAAAAAAAAAGTCCTGTTCTTGGGGCACATTGCTTGCTGGCTGTTGCTGTTTGTTTGGCTTGGCTTGGCTTGGCTTGGCTTGACAGTCACACAGCAGCACCATGATGAGCCAGATGACTCTCTCTCCCTGGCACCTGGGGTGTGAAAAATGGGCTTTCTGCTGGGCTGGCTTTTGTTGAGAAGGAACTGCATTGCACTCTGTGTTGTTGATGCAAGTTGTCTTTTCTTTACCAAGGGTCTCTCTGCCTCCAGGCAGCATGACTGGTGTTGTTGTTTTTTAGTTTTAAAAAAAATATTAGGGTGCTGCCAGGCCATTGCTTGCTTGCTAAGCTGCTTGGTTTGCTGAGCTTCACAGTCATACGGCAGTACCATGATGAACCAGAGGTTGCTCTGATGTGAATATTTGTCTTCTCGAGCAAATGTCCTTACTCTTGCTAGTCTGTTTTTGGGGTGGTGGATGTGTTGTTGTGCACATTCTGCACACCCTGATTGACTAGGCACTTGCTGCATATGGCAACACGTGCTGAGGCACCAACTTGGTGCTGAAGATTTCTGAGTTTCCAAATTCCCGCTGTTCCAATGTTTCACAAATTTCTGGGGATTTCCAACAGTGGGCACTTTGCTAGCAAAGCTCCAAAACTTCACTGGCAATGCCGAAGTGCTTCTGGGTACTTGGCCCAGAACTTTGGATCTTTAAAATTCAGCCCAAGAACCCATAAGTACTATTCAGTTCAGCTCTAATGACTACTCATGGGGCACTGCCAAAAAATCTGGAGTGTCCCACATGGGAGAAGCCTAAAATATGCATGGCAATGTATGCCGATGCTTCCCTGTCCCGTATAAACTGGGATGGTCACCCATGCAAACATGCAGGTCCATAGCCCAGCCACCTCCCCAGTCTCACCCGCAGCCTTACCAGGAGCTCTTAAAAGACATGTGGGCGAAATACAACACTGCATTGGTTCAAAGCACAACCACCACCCCTTGTGATGTGCGAGAGAAGAGCCAACACCATGGAGGACAGGAGCTCAGCCAGCAGCTTCCTGTGTGCCCCACCAAGTATGTGTCATGTAGCCTGGGACTGCCAGGAGCTGCAGCAGCTCCCCAGGTCATGGGCAGGAAGGGGTTACTGGCTGCTGTCGCTTCATGCTTCCATGGTGTCCACAGCTGTGTGTCATGGCAGAAGGTGAGCAGTTGGGCAGGGCTTGGGATGTGGGTTTTTGCTAGGCAGGGTCGGGGTGGGGCAGTGGGAATGACTGCCCAGATGAGATGTTTGCATCTATGGGAGTGGGGGTGCATGGAGGCCGCCTGTGTGGCCGTGGGAGCTGCCCATTAGAGTCCCTCCCCACACACTCTGCTTCCATGGCTGCTCTGCAGCTGTGCCATTCATTGGATCCCCCGGCCCCCTCATACCTTCCTTGTTTAAAAACACCCTTTGATTGGACCAAATTCTGTTGATGAGAGTATGCAAGCTTTCTACATGCCGGAAGAAGGGCCTTGTACATTCCAAAAACTTGCATACTCTAACCCAGGGGTAGGGAACCTCAGGCCCGGGGGCCAAATGCGGCCCTCTGCAAGTTTTTAGGTGGTCCCATTCCACTTTCTGAATTTAGCCCTTGGATCCATTCTCTACCCCCAAGTACCAAAAAACTGAGCTCATGATAATGAAGCAGAGAGGAGGGCATAAACACAAGGGTAGGAGACAGATACACAGCACAGATCCATGATCTGGGCCCTCCTTTTCTTTAATAAACCCGTTAAGCACCGCCACCCCCAACCTCTATGTGACCCTCAGAACTTGTACTACTATTCAGTCTGGCCCCCAAGCCAGAAAAGGTTCCCCAACCCGTGCTTTAACCAATGGAAGCTAGTCTAATGATATCGTCTGAACTACGTTTTTCTTGAAGTGTCTCATAGGCTCAAACCACATCAATACAGGGTAAACTATGCCTTTTTGACCAAAACTTCTGACATCCCCTCTGCAGGCACTTGGAGCCCTAGATAGGAGATGGATTGATTCTATGAATTGCATCTGAGGAGAGGATACAATTAACTCAGACAAGAAGTCCACTCCATTTGAATATCACAGATTTAAGGGTGGCACATTCCATCCATCTCCCACAGTTTTTTGTGCCCCTGACAATTACTATTATTATGATCCTTTTATTCCTATTTTTTTTATTTATTTATTTATTTATTTTATTATTATTATTATTATTAATATTATTATTATTATTATTATTAATATATAGTAACAATGCATAGATATATAAAGTGTATATATATATTTATAAAGTGTACACACACACACACACACACACACACACACATTCCTTTGAACTATCTTGTAGAAAGAAGATGAATACAACTTTAAAGTGCCCTAGTCATTTTCATTTATGAACACTTAACCAACTTTAACTAGAATAAAAGCTTGATGCAAACGTTCCTTGAAAACTATTTCATACCTGGAAAACATCCTTTTAAAAAAATGAACACCAGGTAATGTCTGCATGCTCATCTGAAAAGTTCAATTTTTTTTTTTCTATCACCATTTTTAAATCTGCAGAGGCAGGCTCTGCGTACCGTGCCTTGCTGTAGTTTTGAAGTGCTCTGACATTATCTCCTTTTCCTTTGCCTCTAATAAACTGATGACAAAATATGTAACACAAACAAAAAATCATTAATTCAAATAAGTAGGTGCCTAGACTCCTGGCGACTGAAGAACAAGCAAAGAAAAACCTTTTTAATTAATATTCAGCTCCTATTTAAACAGAAACCTGAATTATAGCACAGCCAGTCTCAAAGGAAAAGCTTCGTTTACTTACACTCCTAAAACTCCTTCTGAAAATCAAATGAAATAGAGGCAGTCTTTCTTGTTAGACAACCTCCCTAGCTACTCAAATACAAATACTAAACACAGAGCAAGAGGTAAATAAGATGGTTTCAAAATCCTCTAAAGAGAACAGCTCTATCCACCATTTAGATCTGTAGACTACAGTTGAAGCAAACCATGAAATTGATCGGTTTTTTAGAAACTTTCTATATAAAAGATGATCAAGTAAAATGTATAACCATAATAGTGCTCCAGAATAGCAAAAGACCCACCACTGAAGAGGCTCAAATGTTGATCTTTTACGTTTACTTTTTTCTTAGGCAGTTTTCTATCCCACACATGGTATCCCCTTTGCACCACTCCTGTCCCAGGAATCATTGTGTGGGCAGGGGGCTTTGTCCAGACCCCATTAAATAAAGGGGGACAAGTCCGACCGGGCTGTGCAGGATCCTGCTTGCAAGGGCGGCCAGGGGCAACCAGTTTGGGCGCAAAGCAGTCTCATTCCATGAGGCTTGAGGGCACCATTTTAGCTCAAGAGGCACAGATGGCAGTTGGCCCATGGAGGCTGAGAATGAGAAGCAGCCTTGGCCATCTCCAGCACTGGACATCACAGAACTAATGGACTGAAAGGAGGGCAGGGGGCCTGTGAGGTAAGTAGGAGCTCACAGGCCCCCTGCCCTCAACTTACTGGAGTTGCTTTACAGTGTCCACTCACAGCTCTCCTTCTCTCTCCAGCAGACCCTCCCTTCTTTCCTGACGCCCTGGAGTGCAACAGTGGTGGTGAGGCCCTCACAGAAGGCCACTCAGTCCCACTGTCATCCAGTGCTTGGTGTGCAGGCTAGCAGGCAGACAGGTAATCTGCACAGGCAATGGGAGTAGGAGAGGGAAGTGCAAGACATCTATTCCGCCCTCCTCCCACTCAGAAGCACCACAGGAGAGGTTAGAGGTTAGAGCTCTAGAGGGCCCCCTCCCCCCAAAAGCCGGTCCTCAGACACTCAGAGAATACTCCGAATTCAGGGGGCAAGGGGCTCAGGGGTGGAGTACTTAAGGGGGTGGGGGCCTGACAAGGAGTCAGGGGTGGAGTATTTATCCTCCAGAGGGGTTCCATGAAGCGTGGCCTCTTTCCAGGCTGATAAGCTTAAAAAAAAAAAAAAAAAACTGGGCATACTCAGAAGGGCCTGAATGGCTCCATCTGAGCATGCTCAGCCCTTCCCACCATGGCATTGGCAGCGTTAGCACACTGCAGGCACCATCTTGGATGTGGCCAGGCTGGCATCTAAGAAGAGATTCCATCCATTAATTCCATCTGTTAAGCAGGATGGTGGGGCAGATCTTGAGCATTCTACGGGCTACGGGAGTCTGAGCAACCAAAAGAATGCAAAAAAGCTTTGCTAAAGCCCACCTCTTCCCTTCAGCTCCCCCCCTTCCACCTGTTTCCAGCCCCAGACAATAAGGATGAGCGAACGCGGTTCAGAGTTCGGCCCAAACTCGGCCTGTTCGGACGACCGAACCCAAATCCGAACCCGAACTGACCGAACCAAACTCAATTCTGAACGTTGAAATGACCGAACAGTTCAGTCAGTTCGGATTGCATTCGGGAGAGTTCGGGTGACAAAAACGTGTCACTGGAAGGCAAAACGTGACATGGAGGGGAAGTCAGCTGAGGAGCAGACTTACAGGCACATGGGGTGGAGAGGCTTGGAGTAGTAGCCAGCCTTCCCAATCACCATCCCTTTTCACCTCAGACCACTGGCTTTGCAGTCTGTGATTGGCTAGGCTGCACAGAGCCATTGGGGCTTGCGGTGAGGCGGGCACAGCAAGAAACAAAACTGATTGCCTCCCCCCTTCCAAGCACCTTCTAGCTAGTCACTGTTCCTGAAGAGCAGGCATTTCAGAAGGCTCCCTCTCTCCCAGCAGTTTTTCTTCTTCCTATTCCTAATCCATTGCCATCCTCCTCCTATTTCACCCA
Organism: Sphenodon punctatus; assembly: GCA_003113815.1. Classification (NCBI taxonomy): domain Eukaryota; kingdom Metazoa; phylum Chordata; class Lepidosauria; order Sphenodontia; family Sphenodontidae; genus Sphenodon; species Sphenodon punctatus. Next base: position 426,462 of record QEPC01002839.1, on the reverse strand, counting down.
TCCAACCCATTTACCTCCATATTATCATTTATTTAGATTATATTAGATAGATTTAGGTGTTATTTTTTGTTTTTACCCCTCCCTGTGTTCCCTGTGTTCAATCTTCCTTCCTCCCTCCCCCCTCCATTGAATCCTTTTCCCTCTCCCTCTTATTCCATCCCTGATTCCCTTCCCCTGTTTTAAGTTTTGGATTTATTTAGAGTAGGAATATTATTAGATTGATTTTCATTTCAGTTTTGTACCCCTCCCTGTGTTCTTTGTGTTTCCCCCTGTGTAATATTGTATATATAGATAGATAGTTATTAGATAGATACTTACTAGATAGATACACATAGTTAGCTTCGTTATAGAGGTAGATAGAGATACAGTGTGTTTGTAGGACAAGGCCTTTGTAGTTAATTATTAGGATATTCCATTTAGTTCAATAGATTTTAGAATAGTTAATAGCAGTTAAATTTAGTGTATATATATACACTGTGGCCAATATGTATCTAGAAGCTGCAACTCTAGTCCCAGGACTCACTGTCATGGGTTCAGGGCCATCATTCCTCGCACAGAGGTCATGTCATTCAACCACACCAAGAAACAGCCACTCCAGCCCCAGGACCCACCATCAGGGTTCTGGGGCCAAGTTACAGGCAGAGAGGGCTGTGGCCAATATCTATCTAGAAGTTGACACTCCCACCATCATGGGTCTGGGGCCATCATTCCTCACATCAAGAGACTTCGTTCAACCGCACCAAGAAACAGCCACTCCAACCCCAGAACCCACTGCCAGGGTTCTGGGGCCAGGTTACAGGCAGGAAGGGCTGTGGCCAATACCTAGAAGCTGCCACCTTAGCCCCAGGACCCACCGTCATGGGTCTGTGGCGATCATTCCTCGCACCAAGAGACTTCATTCCAAGGCACCAAGAAACAGTTACTCCAGCCCCAGGACCCACTGCCAGGGTTCTGGGGCCAAGTTACAGGCAGGGAAGGCTGTGGCCAATACCTAGAAGCTGCCACCTTAGCCCCAGGACCCACCATCATGGGTCTGGGGCCATGATTCCTCGCACATAGGCATGTCATTCCACCGCATCAAGAAACAGCCACTCCAGCCCCAGGATTCCCTGCCACTCCCTGCCACCAGGGTTCTGGGGCCAAGTTACAGGCAGGGAGGGCTGTGGCCACTCTTCTAGCCCCAGGATCCACCATCATCGGTCTGGGGCCATCATTCCTCTCACAAGGGCTATGTCTTTCAACCGCATCAAGAAACAGCCACTCCAGCCCCAGGACCCACCACCAGGATTCTGGGACCAAGTTACAGGCAGGGAGGGCTGGGACCAATATCCACAAGCTGCCACTCTAGCCCCAGGACCCAGTGTCATGGGTCCAGGGCCATCATTCCGTGCACAGAGAGCCAATTTTCCAAAGCATCAAGAAACAGCCACTCCAGCCCCAGGACCCACCACCAGGATTCTGGGACCAAGTTACAGGCAGGGAGGGCTGGGACCAATATCCACAAGCTGCCACTCTAGCCCCAGGACCCAGTGTCATGGGTCCAGGGCCATCATTCCGTGCACAGAGAGCCAATTTTCCAAAGCATCAAGAAACAGCCACTCCAGCCCCGGGACCTGCCGCCAGGGTTCTGGGGCCACGTTACAGGCAGGGAGTGCTGTGGCCAATATCTTTAAGCTGCCACTCTAGCCCCAGGATCCAGCGTTGTGGGTCTGGGGCCATCATTTCTTGCACAGAGAGCCTTTTTCCAAACGCCTGAACTGAACCAAACATGACCAAACCGAATGGTCAAACCCGAACGCGGCAAACAGACTGAACGGCCAAACCCAAACGGGCAAACTTAACCGAACCGAACGGCCGAACCCGAACCGCGACCTGTTTGCCCTTCCCTACCAGACAAGGTAATCACATAGATGTGCAAGTCAATTACAGTATTCCTCCCTGCTTCAAGATGGGAGTGTGGAGCTGAAGGGAAAGGCAGGTTCAGCACAGCTTTTCAGCATTCTATTGAGTGCTCAGCTCAGACTCTTATTAGCCAATAGAATGCTCAAGATATGCTCCCTCCATCTCTCTCTCACCCTCCCTTCCACATGGGTGGAGGGAGAGTTCAAGGAAAGGTAGGCTCAGTACAGCTTTTCAGCATTCTATTGTCTGATGACTCCTGATAGCCAACAGAATGCTAAATAAAATAGGGCTGCTTTTACACAAGGCGCTTAGAAGCACTTCTGCAGCCCCGTATTCAAAAGGAAAGCCATGCGGGGAGTGTTTACATGCTCCCTGAGCTACTGGAACTGACATGCCACCCGTTCTCTTCAGTGGTGGTGGCTGCAGACGTGGGACTTTCAAGAGGCCACATTCTATAGACCTGAAAGTTGAAGTCTACAGAATGCAGCCTCTTGAAAGCCCCGCATCTGCGGCTGCTGCTGCTGAAGAAAACAGGCAGCACATTACTTCCAGTAGTGCAGGGAGCGTGTAAATACTCCCCTGCATGGCTTTCCTTTTGAATATGGGGCTGCAGAGGTGCTTCTAAGCACCTCATATAAAAGTGCCCTAGGACTCCAACCTAATTAGAAATTTTAGTTGATGAATTAATTAAGTCTTTTTGTCGATGAATTAATTGATCAGAATTTGCATGAAGTTACATAAATGTATGTAAGTATGCATACATGTCCATAGATTTGCCTAATTTGTGTGCGTTTGGTAAACTTGCCTTCCGCCTAGAACACGTCCCCTTGAGCTACAGACTCAGAACTATGGACTGTCAGAAGGTCCTGGTAGTTAATCAATTAATCAGGGGACAAATATCAGTTTTAATCACTTTGATTCATTGATTAATAGTTACAGCCCTAATGCTAAGATATCAGCTAAGTCTGCTCCCTCTCATCCTGAAAATTTGACTTAAAAAAGCATTCCCCACTGAGACAGCTGCCAGTCCCGGACAACCTAAGAAATCTAGGCAGGTAACAGTGTGGCTTCCTCCTCCTTCCCTCCTTAAATTTATCCAGACTGGGAGACCAGGCTAGACACATGGGGTGGGGGAGACGGGAGCAAGAAATCTCACAAAAATCTGAATAAGAAACAATATGTCTGCGAGATCTCATTTGTGATTCCCTATTCTCCCAAGATATTCACAAAAATAAAATCTATTCTGGTTTCAGCCCTAGCACCAGGGTATCTTATGTGAAGGCCTTTGCAGAATTCCAAGACTTCAGAACACACAGAGACTGGGACTTGGGGTTTCCCTAGCCGAGAGCCTCAGGTGTTCCAATTGCAATGCACCATAAGGGCCTGGCTCCAGGCACCATTGCCAGCAATCTGGTGGCTCTGGCATACACCGGTAACTGGGCAGACCGGCCCCCTTCAGACTAGGGTTTGTTGGTTGGATGGTTGGTTTTTATCCCACCCTTCCCTAAAAAAAAGGCTCAAGGTGGCTGACAATATATATAAAACATACCAAAAAATCATTAAAGTAGTAAAACACTAAAATACAGAAAACCCAACCCTCCAACAACCCCCAACAAAACCCACCCAAACCACATCCAGCCCCCTCTGCACAACTTTACCCCAACGCCCTCCTCTCCCATTCATTATCCCTGCCTTTGCAAACATGACAGTTTTATACCATCTCCAGAAGACATTCAGGCTCAGGCTCAATGGGACCTCTGGGAGAAGACAATTCCACAGAATTGGGGCAGCAGCCAAGAACGCCTCCCTGAGAGCCCTCACCATACAAACAAGGCTAACAGTCAGTACTCATGGGGAGGAGATCCCAGACAATCGTAGGGACCGCAATGGGGCTTGGAATGTCAGGGATTTTCTCAGATACATGGAGCCCAAACCATTTAGCATTTTAAAGGTCAAAACCAGCACCTTGAATTGCACGCTATGGAACACTGGTGTAATGTGCTTCTGGTGCTCCACCCCCAAAAGGAAGTGAGTCACCACATTCTCCACCAGCTGCTTCTTCTGACCAGTCATCAAGAGGAGCCCCACGCAGAGTGCATCTCAGTAATCTAGCCTCAAGGTGATGAAAGCATGGATGACAATGGCCAGATCTACATCAGAAACAAAAGGCCGTAGCCTCCTCACCAGATGGAGTTGGTGAAAAGCACTTCTGACCACTGCCACAGCCTGACAATCCAGGTGTAACAAGGGGTCCAGAAGCACGCCAAGGCCCTTTTTACACAGACGCTCTAACACCCATAAAATGGGCGTTACATTTTATTATACATGTTGCAGGGCACCACTGAAGCCAATCGCCATGGGCCCTGTGCACACATGATGCCTCCACCCAGTTCCTCTGGGTGGAGATGGGTGTTGGCCGGTGGGTGGGGAGCATTTCCCTGGGTGGAGATGGGTGGGGGCGTCAGTGGGTATTGGTGAGTATTTGTTCCCGACACAACACCCATCTCCACCCACACCCACCCATGGAGCAATGGACACCACTGCCAGTTACTCCGTAGGTATTTATGAGTGAAGTAGAGAGAAGCCAAGGCAGGAGAACTGGAAGCCAGGAACAGACCTAGGTAGCAATCTCTCACTGAGAATTGTTGTGTTTCTGAAAAATCTCTTGCTTCCTGTGAAGGCTGAACATAGACTGAGGCAATCAATCAGCATGTGTGTGTTAATTCTGGCCAATCAGGAGCAAGGTTTGGAGTACAATGCCAAGTCAAAGCTGAATAGTTGAGCCTGATTTGGCCTATGGCCATAAATAAAATTAATTCATTTGAATAGTTGAGCTGAGCAAGGCAGACAATAGTAGGCATAAGTAAGTGGAGTTAGAGCATGGTAGAATGAGGCTGAAGCTGAGGAGTGGAAGTAGGATATACACAGCAACTCGTGTGGAACTACTGTATTGCTAAAACATCTACTGCTTCCTGTGAAGGTCTTACATAGCGTGAGGCAACCAATGGATATACATGTTGTATTTGAGCAGTCACTGTAAGACAGGTGTTGACTTTTCCTTTGTTCACATCAAGTCTCAGGGGGCAGAGAGTCTTGGGAATCTGTCCAGAATTCAGCAGTCCCAGGTTAAAACTGATTCTCCACAACCATAGATGTGTGGCCCACTTGCACTGCCAAAACTCAACATGTATGTCCATTGGTTGCCCCATATAAGATCTTTACAGGAAACAGTAGGTGTTTTACCATTTTGGAATTGTCTTGGTCAGTGCAAGACTTAAAATTCTTGCCACATATACCATAGCTGTTTAATATTTACCTCCAGTCTCAGAAACATAGCATTTCCATATCTCCAAAGTTCTGTAACATGACTTCTCAAGTGACTTCACCTAGCATATATGAAATCCAGAACTAACGTGGCATGTACTTTTAAAAAACATCTTCTTCATTGGACTCTCATTGAACATCCCATTTCAAAATCAGGTCTCTCAATGTATCTCTTGTCTCTCATACACAATGCTGTCCCAGGATACAACAAGGATAAGTGGTATGATATGGAGTGTAGATGGATGAAGGCTCAGCTAATAAGGTCCAAGAGACAATGGGTGAGGGGGTATGGCGACATACAAGGGGTAGAATTTAGAAAACTTAGGCTAGCTTATTCCAAATTGCTAAGTGTTAAGCGAGCTGGGTACTACAACAGGAAGTGGGCCAGCATGGCAATGGACCTAGCGACAGGGAATCCGAGTTGATTCTGGTCTACCTTGAATACTATTATAAACCCCAGGAGTGGTGCTGGCTTCAAGGAATTTCCCCAGTCCAGTGGGAATCTTTTTTCTCCGATCTGTACAAAGATCGGTCATTGGGACTTGATGACTTGCCTGCCATGACAAGCTGGGGGGGAGACTGCCTATGGCAGAAGGAAGAGTTTTCAGAGGCTACCATGGTTGAAGCTATCATGGCCCTGAAAGCGGGTAAGGCGACGGGGCCCGACGGAGTCACAGCCGGGGCCGGACGGAGTCACAGCCGGGGCCCTCCAAGCCACCCCACAAGGTGGGCCCATCTTTTTTCCATACTATTCACTATGGTGGCCAATACGGGCATTGCCCCCCCATCCTGGACGTCTTGCTGTATAATTCCTATCTACAAGAAGGGCCAGATCCGGGACCCCTCATGTTACAGGCCAATTAGCCTTCTGTCCATTGTGGGCAAACTATATGCTAAGTTCCTTCTTAATCAGTTGACCACATGGGCGGAGGAAAGGGACAAAATCCAAAAAGAACAGTTTGGGTTCAGGAAGGCCAAGTCAACTGTAGATTGCTGCTTTATATTGCAGCATCTTATTTTTAAATACCATAAGATCAAGAAGTGCAAATTTTATATGGCCTTCCTGGATCTGACCAAGGCCTTTGATACAGTCCCTCGGAATAGACTGTGGGCCAAACTAACTAAGATGGGCCTGGATGACAAGATTCTTCTCCCCATAATCCACCTATACACTGATAATAGAGCATGGGTGAGGGTGGGTGGAGGGGGAGGCAGAGCGTCTGGGTTTTCTATCATGAGGGGGGTCCGGCAAGGTTGTGTCCTGGCCCCCCTCCTGTTTAACCTTTATTTAGCTGACCTGCCAGATTTTATTAGGTCAGCAGACTTTCATCCACCTAGGATTGGTGAGACTCAGCTGGGATTTCTTCAGTTTGCAGATGATCTGGTTCTGGTGGCCCAGACAGAGGTTGGTTTAAGACGGGCTATTGGGGCCCTCCACGACTATTGCGTGATAAATGGTCTAGCAATCAACCCAGGGAAATCCACAGTTATGATAGTAGGACAGAAGAAGCTCCCCCCTTCCTGGAGAACTAGGGCAAGAGAGTTCTGGGTGGTGAAATCCTCTAGCTACCTTGGTGTGTTTTTTCTGCCTGAGGATCCTGGGCCTCCCACCTCCGGGCAAGAGCCAATAAGGCGTCAAGGGCAGCTGGGGCTATTGCTAGAGTAGCTAGGGTGTCTAAAGGGGTCCCTCTGTCATCCTTTATTAGGATTTATATAGCTAAAGTGCCTCCTATGGCAACTTTTGGGATGGAACTCATCCCCAACCCGGATGAGAGTGCCCTTGAAAGGTGCCAGAACTATTTCCTCTGGCGACTCCTCAGTGTTGCTCCAGGGGTCCCAGGAGCAGTACTGCGGGCAGAGGTGGGTGTTGCTTCCTTAGGGGCAAGGGCAAAGAAAGCCTATGTTAGACTTTGGCTGTGATTGCTGGCTAAACAGGACACAGAACCTCCGGCCCAGTGTTTGCGGGAAGAGTTATTATCCTTGGGGTCCTGCCCATACCCCTGGGTACTATATCTCTGGCGATTACTGAGGAAGCTGGGCTTCTCGTTTGAGTTCTTTCAGGGGAGGCAACTGCAAGACATCAGGATGGAGGTCATGCAAAGAATCCAGGATACTGCTTGGCAGGAGGACCTAGCCAGGATTTCCCAGTGGAAAGTGGCACTGGGATTGAAGAAAATCAAACTTCCTTTTGGGTTTGAGAAGTACCTGGATCTCCTGACTAACCCAAAGCTGCGCAGATGCTATATGAACCTTAGATTTAATCTAGTACGTTCTGCTATTGCTGAGGGTAGGTATGGGCGCATTCCTTATGACCAGCGCCTTTGTTCATGTAGCCTCCATGAAGTGGACACTATTAATCATTTTCTGCTACAGTGTCCTCAGCTCAAGGCACTAAGAGCAGTGTGTCTGACCCCACTGTTATCTGGCAATTTTATTTATTTTATTTATTTCAAGGATTTATACCCCACCCCTCCTGCAAAGCAGCCCGGGGTGGCTTACAGCAATAAAAACATAATAAAAACAGTTTAAAACATCCAATATGATAATATTAAAACAGGGCTAAAAACAGATAAGATAATAAATAGTAGATAGGTGAGGGAGCTAAAAGACCCCTCACCCTACCCTCCCACCTTCCCCAAAGGTCTGGGTGAACAGCCAGGTTTTGCAACTTCGCCGGAATATCAACAGGCTAGGGGCCAGGTGAGCTACCTCCGGAAGGGAGTTCCAAAGGCACGGCACGGCCACCGAGAATGCCCTCTCCATTGTGGCCCCCTGCTTAACACGGGGGACCTCCAAGAAGGTACCCCCGGAAGACCAAAGGGGACACCCTGGGGTGTGGAGGGCGAGGCGGTCCCTGAGGTATGAGGGGCCCAGACCATGTAGGGCTTTATAGATCAACACCAACACCTTGAACCTGGCTCGGCACGCTATCGGCAGCCAGTGCAGAGCCCGGAGCACAGGTGTAATATGCTCCCAGCAGCCCGTCGCCATAAGGAGACGAGCCGCTGCATTCTGCACTAGCTGCAGTCTCCGGACCAGGAACAAGGGAAGCCCCACGTAGAGCACGTTACAGTAGTCTAGCCTTGAGGTGACAAAGGCATGGATGAGGGAGGCCAGGTCTGGGCCGGAGACGAACGGATGCAGCCTACGCACCAGATATAGCTGGCAGAAGGCAGCCTTAGCGACTGCCTCCACCTGCCACTCCAGGTGGAGGTCTGTGTCCAATATCACCCCTAGACTCCGAACCTGCTGAGCTATAGGAGGGCAAACCCTCTCCGACTAGGGGAGCCACTACCTCTTTTGCTCTCCCCACCAACATTACCTCCATCTTATTGGGGTTGAGCTTCAGTCTGCTCAGCCGCATCCACTCCGCCACGGCCTCCAAACATTGGGATAGCAACGAGACAGCCAGGTCTGGGTCAGTTGAAAAGGGGAGGTACAGCTGAGTATCATCAGCATACTGGTGACAACGCATCCCGAACCCTCTCACGACCTCCCCCAAGGGCTGCATATATATATTAAATAATAGCGGAGACAAGATAGAACCCTGCGGAACGCCACACAACAAATCGTGGGGGCACGATGTCTCCTCCCCCAGCACCACTCGCTGGCTCCTCCCCGAGAGGAATGAACGGAACCATTCAAGAACAGTCCCGTCCAGACCCCCCAGGTCATGCAGCCGCTTCAATAGCAGCCCATGGTCCACGGTATCAAAAGCGGCCGAGAGATCTAGCAGGATGAGAAACATTGAACAACCTGCGTCCATATCCCAGTGGAGGTCGTCTACCAAGGCCACCAATGCCGTCTCAGTGCCATAGCCGGGGCAGAACCCAGATTGAAAAGGGTCTAGAAAACCGATGCTATCCAGATGCACCTGGAGCTGGAGTGCCACCGCCCGCTCAATACTATTTAGAGACAGGTCGGTAAATGGCGAGCGCATCCACGTCCAAAGATGGTTTTTTCAGTGGTCTTATCCAGAGCGACACCTATAAAGTATTGTTGAGGATGGAGGATAGGGACGCGATATTGGCTATTGCAGTTTTCGTAAGGTTGGCACTTAAACACAGAGAGTTAATTCATTCCAGACAGGACAAGTTTGTGGTTATTTCTTTGCCGCACTAGCTGGATTTGGTTCATGGTTTGAGGTCCCTACGAGGGTATTTCAATATGTTTTCTGCCCCTTTTTAGTGCAAGGAGAGATGGCAATTTAATTGCTGATTTCAGGTTTTTAGTATTATAGTATTATAGTGCGACTGTGTACTATTATAGTTATATTTGTAATTAATTACTGTTATATATATTTATAATTCTGGTTATGATGAGAGTTAATTTTTGATTATATTTTATTATTATTATTATTATCATTATTGATGTGTTATGTGACTATGTGTATATTATAGTTCACAATTTTTACATGGATTATGGCGGAAGCCGATATCCCAATAAATTTGATTTTGATTTGTCCCAGGATACCTAAAGTTTTATGACTAGAATTGCAGTTGAGTTGAGAAATCCATCATCAATTCTTATGATTTCCCCTTAGAAGGAGAAAAGCGAGCAAAGGAATCTCACACAGCTGATGCAAGCCACTCCTATAATGATATGGGGTTGTATTGATGAGATTTCTGAACAACAAAAAACAAAGCAAATCCCAACCCTGGTATGTTCAATTTTTCCCAAACTAAATGCATATCGACTACCTTTAAATATTGAACCTAGAGTTTGCGCTGCAGGAAGAATGACTTCTACAGCACAAGTTCACATGTTATGAAACACTGTCAACAGTTCAAACACGGCTGTCTACTGTATTAATTATGTGAAAGGACTGGGATTGCATTTTACTCTAAACACCACATGTAATTTATGTGCCAGGAAAAGCTCTGATGATACCATCCTTATTCTCATTTCAGCTGTAATACTATTCAACTGTGATGCAATTTCTTCTGTGCTAAATCACCACAAGTGTCTCGATTCCTATCTCAGCTATGGATGGCACTGATCACGGCACACCCACTCTCTCTCTCGCTCGCTCACACACACACACACATTCAATCAATCACACACACATTCTCATTCATTCTCTCACACACACATACTCTCTCACACACACACACACGCTCTCTCACTCACACACACACCCATTCATTCTAGCAGGATGACCCTCAACTCTATCTACAGCTCATTCCTTCTCTTGAGTTTCCAATGAAAGACACGAACAGACAAGTGCAGAAAAAGAGGAAGAGGATGGACGAAAGTAGCTGAAATTATCCCCAGCACTTTCACGTGTGAAAACCCCATCACATTAATTGTTTGCATGAAAAAAAACTGGAAAGTCTGTCTGATCTGTGATGCGATTGTATGATCAAGGCTTTTTCCACAAGCCATAAAAAATATAAGCAAATTTAGGGCACTTTTTGACAAGAGGGAGGCAAGCGGCATCATTGCCGCTACCGCCTTTCCACCCCCGTGATACTCTCTGGGACATGTCTGCTGTTTAGACATGTCCCAGAGAGTATCTGCGCATGCGCATCCTTCTGCGCATGTGTCCACTTCTGGCGAGACCGGAAGTGCTGCATAAAGCCGGCACATTGGCAATCCACCTTGAAGAGTGCAGGTTCACCGTGCCAGCTTCACGCAGAGGAGACCCGGCGTTAGAGTGCGTCGGGGATTCAAACAGACGGCAACAATGGCGGCTGATAAAGGGCTCAGCTACCATTTCCATCTCATCAAAAAGCGCCCTTAGTCTAATTTTCAATTTAGCCTCTCTTGGGCAATTCAAAATCTTTCGACAGAGCAAGATAGTCTACCAAGTCTGTGGCCAGTAATTCTAAAGGACAGCATGCTATGCCTGGGTACTGTCGTATCTACATGGTCCAGAAGAAAGCTGCACTCCCAATCTATATTTGAGCAAAATTTAATTGTGGCTAGGAGAACAATTCATTTTATTAGCCAAATGCTGTTCAACAGTAACAAATATACTCCTCCTGATAGTATAGTCTCAGCCTTTGAGTGGTGAAGAACTGAGTCCTTGTCAATTTTCACCTTAAGTCGAGGGGAATCCTTGTCGTTCAAATAGAATGGGCCCAGAGTAAGGTTATCAAAGGAGCTCCCCCATTACACACACAACCACCACCACCACCACGACACAACTCAAGCAAGCAACCTCTGATAATATCAATTTGAGAGCGACTTCCCTTTGAAACAGGAGTTCGCGCATCACTGTTGGATCCTGATCCTTTCTATGCCTTCACTCTCTTGAAAAGAAGGACTCTGCCACTAAGTTCAGTTCTTTTAGCTGTATGCAGGGCAAGGCATGGAATATTTTTGGCACATTCGTACTCTTGTTGCACTCAGAAGGAGTTTGGGCCCTTATTTGGTACAACCAGCAGAACCAGAAGCAGAGATCATTTTCTTTTAAAATTGGTTTAAATCCAAATAAATCCCACTTTTGAAGCTTTACGTTTTAAATACCTTGATACAAAATAAAGATGTGATTGTATGATCAGGGCTTTTATCACAAGCATAACTGGGCTGTAGTATGCCCCTCCAAAAAAGGCTGGGCTGTGGCTGTCTCCCACCCTAAAGCTTTCCACCATGCAACATCTCAGAAGCTCTTGTTGATGATGTTGACAGCGGCTGACTAGAGAGCAGGAAAATAGCTCTCTCTGGTTTATCCTCCCTTCTCACAACTCCAAATATGTTACCACCCACAAGCAGAATGCTTGCCCCCTAGCCTCTCGTGAGGCCAGTTGCCCTGCATTAAAGTGTGGTTGACCAGCATTAAAGTGTGAGGAGAGGGTTCGTTGGTAAGGCCAGTGCCCGGTTTGAGTGGCGAAATCAAAATCTTGTTGACAGCTCATCTGGATTTTAAAAAGGCAATTAGGAACAATCATCTAACTACTGAAGGAGCTTTAATCCACACAGCTTTTTCCTTTCTAGGTCTTTCCTGCTAGAAATGCAACCACCCTGATGCTGTAAGTAATTCCTTGCCTAAACTGTTCATTAAAAGAAAAGGATGAGGCAACTTCTTCAAGGCAGCATATGGTTGCAGAGTAGTTGAAATGCGTAATCTAAGCACTTCAAAAATATGTAGCCAGCACTGTACCATATTACTAAGTGTGTAGTAATGAATTTTAATGCACAGTGGAGGACACTGGGTGCTGGGGACATGGGAAAGGGCTCAAGTGTCACAGACATGGGGAAAGGGCTCCCTGAATGGCCAGTTGCATGCACGCGCACACACACACACGCTCTTCCTCCACCTAGTGCGCACACAGACACCAACTCTCAAACACTTTCTGCCTGACACACACACAGAGCGCTGGGCTGGGTTGAGAGGGAAACAATTTAAAGGCTGGAGCCTCTTCCCTTGCACTCACTGATCCTTGTCACCGCCAGGTCCAGATTGCTGCCAGCGCCAGCTTTTTAAGGGTCCCACTGCCAGCACACACATGCGCAAGCTGAAGCCACAGTCATCATTCCTCTTGCATGCTGGTAAGTGTAGTTCTAGCATGCCAGACAGGAAAGATGGCTGTGACTGCAGCAGCTGCTTCTATTGCCGCCACTGTGAGTGTAATTTTGAAATCCCCACAGCGCCAGCCAGAACCCACAACATTGCAAGTGTCTTTCCTTGCTGCATCTGATTCCCTGCCTGTTGCTGCTCCCATAGCTGCCACCACCGCGGGGACTTCAAAAATTACACCGGTGACAGCGGTGGCAACAATGGGAGCAGCAACAGACAGGGAAGCAGGCGCAGCAAGGAAAGACACCTGCAATGTTTCGGGTGCGGGCTGGCACTGCAGGGGCCTCAAAATTACACCCGCAGCAGCAGCAATAGGAGCAACAGCAGGCAGGACAAGCAGTAGGTAATCCAGGGAAAACAAACAGCCAGGCAGCAGGGGGGCAGGCAGAGGTAGTTTCTCCCACCTCCACCCCCCTTTGTCAGCAAGAGAGGGAGCAATAGGCCAGCAGACATGGGTCTGAGAGACGGTCAAGCGGGGGGGGCATAGCAGTAGTTTCTCTCCCCCCCCCACCACACACACACACACACCCCAGGCTGCTAGTCAGGAAGACAGGCAGGTGGGTGCGGCGTTAGATCAGGCATTGACAGGTGGCCAAGTAAGCTAGAAGCCAGGGAGGGGAGGGCAGCGGTAATTTCTTCACCACCCCTGCCCATGCTGCTGACAAGGGAGCCATAGTTAAAAATACTTTGTAGGAGACATGGTTATCCCCCTCCCTCCCACCCTGTGTAACACAGCTACGTGTTGCCTAGCTGGGTGTTCTATAAACACACATGAGGCTCCCACCGCGTTCTAGCCATAGACTAACATTGAAAATACAACATTTAATAAATCAATAACTAAACAACATTACCACAAAGCAGCTGCAAAAGTGGACATAGGAACCGACCCCTAATTGAATTTTGTATCCCCTTTCCATTCCTTTGAAACTAACCAGCACAACAGGAATCTGATCAACTACAAAGTTGCCCAAAAAATGAAAAAATGCTCTTCACAACAAACTGCTATAACTACCTTATTTTACAACTGATTTGTGCCAAACTTAGACATATCCGAGCCATATCCCAAGGAACCCCACATGCCAAATGTCACAATAATTGGTCAACGTATGGCAAAATCCCAAAGATAAGAATGTGCATCACTTAAAGCAGAGAATGCTGCTTGCCTTAACTATAGAGGCGCTATCCTGCCTCTACAGTTTGTGAAACCAATGTTCTGTAAACAATGTGTTCTGTACTTGTCACTCAAATGACAAGTTCTATAAACATTTCTTTCTCATTATCATAATCATTACATATTTCATTTCCATATTCAGTAGCTCTGTAATGACATATTTTTACATGTCTTTGTTTGTAGATAAAAATGACTGACTGGAAATCCCCCCCGCCCCAACCCTCCTTTATCCCTCTCCCTTCTGTGTAACCAGGGTTTCCAGACTTGGCCATTATAGCAGCATATCTTCCAGGTTTGTCTTTAAATAATCTTATCTTTCATATTGGCATCACCTCAGGCCTCTTGTCTCATTCCTGAGCAACGGAGGAAAAGGTGGGCCCTACAACAGAGTGGACCTTAGTCTGGGCTGTGACCTGGACATAGTCCAGGGGTGAGAGCCCAGGCTAGCCACCAACATAGCCCAGGGCAATCCCAGGCCAACATTTGGTAGCACCTGCATATATGTGCACATACGTGCAGGTGAGGTCTGGTGCCAAGTGAGCAAAAGTAGGTATCTTTACACACACCTTAAAGTGCTGGTCTCTCAATCTTCTGGGTTTACAAGTCCAAAAGTAAGTTCCGGATGCATTTTTCACACACACACACTGCCCTGAGGCAGTTCCTGGATGCATTCTTCACACAAACACTGCCCTGGGGCAGCCTAAAGTAGCCGCAGCTGTAGATGCATCAGGATGCCACGTAAACCAAGTGACCACAGCTGCCTGGAGCAAAGGAGTTTACCAGGAGAACTTTTTACACACAAAAGTTCTGAAAAAAGTTCTATGTAGAAGTTCAACTAGCCAGATGTTTAAAATCTGGGTGAGTGATTTCAACACACAAAGTTCAGGATGTAACAGCAAACATGCAGGAGAAATGTGTGTGTAAAAACACCCAGAGTCACAGTGTCAAGCCTGTTTTTACTCTTTCTCTGGGTGATGAGTTTTGTGTAGAGAGAAGAAGAGTGGTTGCTGTGTTGGTCCCAAAGTAACAGATGGAGAATAAATTGTTAAAATTATATCTTTAATTGGACCAACTTATATTGGTGAGGGTATGTAAGCTTTTGAGCCACATAGGGCCTTCTTTTTGAACAAGTCAAAGATTTGTGGTAGTTACTATTTACTGACCTAAGTAGTAATTGTCACTCAGGGGTAAGCTAACAAAATCTGTGAACATTCATAAAGGATAACAGTTTTGTAGACAGGTTATTAATTATTGATGATGATGATGATGATGATTGATTGATTGATTGATTGATGATTATGAGCATTTATATAGCGCAAGCAATGTACCTGGTGCTTTATAAGATAGACACGGTCCCTGTCCAAGAGCTTACAATCTAAAGACAGTGGGATGGGAGACAGGAAAAGGGGAACAGAGTGAGAGACAAGGGATACACCATTCATGAGGATGCGAGAGCTCAGGTACATGTTCTTAGCTTGATTTCAGTAAGTTGGGAGTTTACAGATAGCAGGTGGGGGATAATCCTGGGTGGGAATGGTTAGCAGGAGTTAGGAAGGGTGGAGCAGAAGAGGTGGGTTTTGAGGAGGGACTTGAAGGTGTGGAGGGTGGGGGCCAGGCGGATGAGGGCAGGGAGGGAGTTCCAGGCAGGCAGGGCAGCAAAGGAGAAGGGACAAATGCAGTTGGGGGAGCAGGGGAGGTGTGGGAGGGTGCGGGAGGGGATGGAGGAGGAGCGGAGTGCTCGAGCAGGGGATCAGAGGGAGATCAGGGCAGAGAGGTAGAGCAAGGTTGTGAAGGGCATTGTAGGTGAATACAAGGAGCTTGTGCAGAATGTGCTCAGGAAGAGGGAGCCAGTGGAGAGAGGAGAGGAGAGGCTGCACGTGGTCAAAGTGACGGGCTAGGTGGATGATCCTGGCAGCAGAGTTTTGAACAGAGATGAGGGAAGAAAGGTGAGAGTGGGGAAGGCCAGCGAGGAGGAGGTTACAATAGACGAGGTGTGAGATGACTAAGATGTGGATGAGAGTTTTGGCAGAGGAGACAGACAGAAAAGGGCGGATCTTGGCAATGTTGTGGAGGGAGAAGCTGCAGGATTTGGCCATGGAGTCAATATAGGGTTTGAAGGTAAGGTGCGAGTCGAAGATGAACCCCAAGCTGCGGGCTTGGGGGACAGGGAGGATGGAGACCCAGTCAATGGTAATTGACAGGAAAGAGGGAGAGGAAGGATTGGGAGGGAAGATTA
The DNA here is from genome assembly GCA_003113815.1 of Sphenodon punctatus. NCBI lineage: Eukaryota > Metazoa > Chordata > Lepidosauria > Sphenodontia > Sphenodontidae > Sphenodon > Sphenodon punctatus. Next base: position 410,307 of record QEPC01002839.1, on the reverse strand, counting down.
GAAGTTCAGTTTTTTTGTGTTGGTGTTGAGACATATTTCTGATCATTTACACAAATCAGAAATACCAGAGAGAAAATACTTGGGTTTTTTTTTCTACCACAGGCTATTGAACCTCTTGTCACAACATGTATATTGTCCTAGTAGTTGCATCTTTTTCTCTGAAGATATTCTTTCATTTTCTACAGTCTGAAAATGTATTGAATGAATAGGGTGATTGAAGCATTATGCATTATAGAGCCAAGAGAATATTGTATACATCTGTAACCACTCAAGGGATACTATGAGTTTCCTATATGCTTTATTTGCTTGCTATATGCTTTATAGTAACTTTAGTTTAAGAATATTGAAAATGCATATTATGAGGAAAACAGGCTGGCAAAGAGAAGGAGATGAGAGAAATATGCTGACAGGGATACATTATTGTCATCAATAAAGGAAAGGCCCAGCAGGAACAGGACTAGCACGAACTGACTGTTCCTAGAATAGAGTTTTGCACATGAAAGATAACTATAAACAAGAGAAGGCTGCAAGGACATTACAGATAAGGGGGGCCTGATCAGACAACATGACACCTAAGAGGGGTGTGGGCAACCCATGGCCAAGGATCAGGCCTCCCATCTGGAGGGAGGGGTAGGCAGGATCCAACTGGTCAGGACAGCCCAGAAAATAACAACGACTAAGCAGAAAGTACCCCAAAACTGAATAGCCAATGGGAGAACATTCCAGGATTAGCACTGACAACCCCACACTCTGGATAATCATAAGGCAGTCACTGGATAAAACAGCCAGCCCTAGACAGGAAAGTTGTCTTGCATGGTACCCTCTGACCAGCTACTTAGGTAGCTGCTGGTTGATCGGTGCTTGACCCTTTCCAACGCTCTCAAAGGCTGTGAAAAGCCAAGGCTCCAGCAGCTAGGTTCCTAGATAGACCTCGATCGAGCCCCCGCCCTGCCTCTCTTCTCGAGACCAGATCTGAGACCTCTGACGTGTAAGAACACATATGTATACATTTGTGTGTGTGTGTGTTTGCTGTTAGAGTAGGTGAAGGCTATTGCTAGATGCAAGTGTATTGGTACTTTATTCCCAGTTCTTTCTATGATATAGTAATAAACGTATGTCTATTTAAGGGGCTTGTGGTTTGTTTCATAGTGGTTCTGCCCAGATCCCGGAATTGGGAACTGCCTACTAGGGGTTTAAGTCCTGCTCCTAGTTAGGAGTCATAGAGAAGAGTTCCAATTCTGAACAAAAACAGACTTCATTTTACCTTTAGTTACAAAAGGAAACCAACTGAGTTACAACAAGATATGCTATAAAAGTAACAGTGTAGCCCATTTATGGTTTTTTATAGACACTGCAGGATGCTCAACCACACTGACATTTATTTCCAGACAAGTTGTGTTTTGATATGAGCTTTACTCTTTATTGCCATTTACTTACACGGGCAATGTTATTTCAGATCAAATGGCATTTATTTAATGAACAAAAATCTTTGAAAAGATAATGGCCTAACTGTAGAAAGACAATGGAAAATGGAACATTAATTTAAGTATTTGGTTAAATGTTATAACTATACTGCCATGCTTTTGGATAAGAGAGATACACAGAGACATCTCAGAGTGTCTGAAGGAGCTTTCCAAAACTAGTTTGGACTTCACATGGTAGTTTGGCTAATTTTGGCATTGGGCCACTCAGTTTTACTAACATTTGGATGACCTTGGGTTCAGTCTGAAATAGACTTGGATTTGTTTAAGTATATCTTAAGCCAGGGGCTCCCAAACGTTTTGTGCCAAACAGACCACTGCCAACCACCAACATTTCTCATGGACCACTGGGACATAAGGTGTTATGGGCTGTAGCTCATTACACACTGGATGCAACCAGAACATGTATGTTACATCTATCCCTCATTTCTCCCCCAAGAGGACCACAGTACTGTCAGGGATGAAATCCACTTTGCTGGAGCCTCAGCCATTTACAGCAGCCTCAAAACCCACCATTTAGCCATGGGTTGAAACCGCCCTTCCATTTTCACAGAACATTTATGCAGAAATGGAAGGGGAGCTAGACTTTTTGATAAGTATTCTGATCCCTGTCCTCCTATGCCCTTGTTGGGGTGGTGAACCAAGGGGTGGATTGGGAAATCAAAGTGGCCTGGGAAAATATAGTGTTAGTGGCCCTGTGCCGGCGGCTTTGCCGCCGGCGCACCGGAAATGGGCTAAGGGGGCGTGGCTTGGGGTGGGCAGAGTGTACCAGATTTGGGGCCTATCGGAGCTGAGTCCCCAGACTCAGATCCTCAGCAGCCTGGCAGGGGTGAGCGGGAGGTTATGGGGGGATGGCAGGGGGGAGACTGCCACTGGTGGGGGTACTGGCCCTCATTTCAGTGCTCTGGCTCCCCAAATCACTCC
>QEPC01002839.1:351644-393345 GCA_003113815.1 Sphenodon punctatus | reverse complement strand
AAAAAAAAAACAACCCTCAAAGTTGCGGCTTGGCTGGGGCTCCCCCCTGCCAGCTGACATTCTCCCCACAGCAAGGGAAGCCCCCCTCCCTACACTTACTGTGCGAAGACGAAGCCATTCTTCTGCTGTGCGCTCCCTCCCTGACTCCTTGCAGGCTGCTCCGAAGCTTTTTTTTAAAAAAACAAAAACAAAAAACCTGCCAGGCCGGCTGTGCCTTGCAGCAGAAGGTTGCTGCCTTGTAAAGAAGGTTCAGCGAGATGGCTCCAAACATTCTCACAAATCGGTTTGTGCTTGCGTGCCCTTCTCTACCAGCATATATCAAGCTCACTAGTTTGAAAAATCACCCCATGCCAGTCTCGAGCCCCCCACCCCAGTATATAAAGCACCTCCTTCACACTCATAGATACCCAACAGTTCCTTCCAAAGGTGGGCATTTGTGAGAATGTTCAGAACAGTGCAGGCCTTCCAGTGCCCTGCGTGGTAGTGGAGGACGCTGGCAGGAGGTGCCACTGAACCTGGGAGCTTCTGAAGCCTGACTGCCAAAATCAGGTCTGTGCAGTTTGGGGCGTGATGATGGGCTCGGGCTGCTGCTGATGCCTGCCACTCCACTGGCACAGCCCCTGCCACCTCTGCCACATGCCCCATTGCCCACCTTATGGGCAGCAGACTGGCCTCTCCTGCTTCCCTTCTACATTTCTCCAACCCAAAGAATGCACAGGTCACACCAGCTGGTGCAGGATGTGGACTTAGACATCCCTTATGCTCGAGCGGCTTCTCGAGCAGAAAGCTGCCTTGCATCAGGTTCAACTAGTGATGGACAGCAGGGCACCTCCAGGGTATGATGGGGCAGAATGGGAGATCCTTACTCACATGGTCTTTGTACTCAGACCGTTCCTGGCTGTGACGGAGACCATAAGCTCCTCCACAGCCACCATCAGTCAGGTGACCCCTCTGGTCCAGACTAGTCTCCTCAGGAGGTTGGAGGAGATTCTCCAGGGGTGGGATTGTGGCCCTCAGGGTAGGAAGCTGGCGGATGAGGCGGTTGCCCTGGTGCGGCAGCTGAAGGCACGGCTGCAGGCGAAGTTCAATGAGCTCCTTCAGTGGGAGGAATACATTTTGGCAACCATGCTGGACCCCAGGGTCATGGGCAGCATGGCATGTCAGACAGAGCTCTATGGGTACTGGATGGGTGACCTGGTGGAGAGTGTCCGGCAGGCAGAACGGGCTCTTGAGAGTGAGCAGCAGCAGCAGGATGCCCCTGGGGTTTGTTGGAGTGGGAGCAGCCACTCCTTTCAGTCGGCGGGGTCTATCTCTGCCCCCAGCCCTAGTGGTAGCAGCACCAGCAGTAGACTGAGCAGCAGCAGCACTCCTATTGCCCGCAGCAGCAGTTTGTATGTGTAGGGTACTCTGGCGAGCATGGACTCATGCACAGCAGGGCAGGCAGTGTGGCTGAGGACAGTGGTGTAGGTGGTTCCCAGGCAGAGTTACGTGAGGGAGTACGACAGTGCCTCAGCAGCAGTGGAGAGCTACCTGGAGAAAGAGCTATGAATAGAACCCAGTAGCAATCCTTTGGCCTACTGGGCCGGCAAGACCATCGTGTGGCCAGCCCTGTCCAAAGTGGACAAGGATTTTTTGTGCTGCTCACCGATTGTCCCCAGCAAGCAAGTGTTCTCCATGGTTGGGGGATATTTGCTCACCGCAACGCCTGAGACTGGGGGCCAAGTTGGTGGAGCAGTTGCTTTTTATAAAGGTCAACCTTCCGCTGCTGGGATTCTACAAACTGCCCCTTGACATGGATTGATGGTTCAGTGGCACACGCCATCCCATGCCAGGCACAGTCTTGGGATGGGGCTCCTCCTCAATCTGGGCTACTGCTGTTGAGGTGCTGTCCCTCCCTCCCAATGCCTGGCACCCGCCCTGCCACTCTCTCTTTGACTCTCTGACTAGCCAGTCTCGGCCGGCCTATCTGACTGACCTCCTGACACACGGTGGCATTGGGAAGCTGTAAGCCTGCCAGTCAGCCTCAGTCTAGATGATTTCCCAGCCTGCCTTCCCTACTGCCTCTCATGCCATGCTGCCTGTCTGCCCACCCGCCCAGGTGATCAAGATAAAGGCCTGTCTCAGCCAACCTTCTGATGCTCATGCCACGCTGCCTGTCTGCCCACCCAGGTTGCGAAGCTCAAACCCTGCCTCTGGCTGCCTTCCGATGTGCATGCCACACTGCCTGTCTGCCCGCCTTGGTTGCCAAGCTTGAACCCTGCCTCAATCTGCCTTCTGCTCATGCCACGCTGCCTGTTTGTCTGCATGCCCAGGTGGCCAAGATCAAAGCCTGCCTCAGTCTGCCTTCCCATGCTCATGCCATGCTGCCTGTCTGCCCACCTGCCCAGGTGGCCAACATCAAAGCCTGCCCCAGCCTGCCTGCCTCTCATGCCAAGGTGCCTGTCTTCTTTCCCTGGAAACCCTGGGTGATGTGCCCTGCTGGCCTGGTCATCCTGTTTCTGCTGGTCCATGGGTGCTCTGCACTGGCAAATCCAAATGTGCCCACACAATCCTGCTGCTGCCATCTGCTGCTCTATGGGAGCTCTTCCCTGGCAAATCATACGATTCTGGCTCCAGGGGTGCTGCACACAGGCAAATCCTGCTGCTGCCATCTCTGCTGTTCTACAGGTTCTGTGCCCGGTCAATCCAATCTCTGCTGCTTCTTCCAATGCTGTCTGTACCACCCAAAGCTGCTTGCAGGAGGGGTGGGGTATAAATGTATTAAATAAATAAATACCACGGGTTCTGTGCCCTGGCAATCCAATGTCTGCTGCTGCTGCCAATGCTGCCTCTGTTGTCTGTGTTATGAGTTCTTCTACCCAGCAATTCAATGTCTGTTGCTGCTGCCAATGCTGCCTCTGCTGTCTGTGCCACGGGTTCTGTGTCCCAGAAATCCAATGTCCGCTTCTGCTGCTTCTGCTGTGCCATGGGTACTGTGTCCCAGCAATCCAATGTCTGCTACTGGGCAGCCATGGGATTCACCACCAGGCAAGGCTTGACCAATTGGCAGAATAGCTTGTTGAGAACTGGAGAGTAGGATGCAAGCCTGCAACACACAGCCAAGTAGGGGTGTCAGCCACCGAGCCCTGGTTAGGCCTCTTCCACTGCTCCACCAATGCCAGCCAGCCTGCAATGCGAGGCCGAGTAGGGGTGCCAGCCACTCTAGCCCCAGGACCCACCATCAGGGTTCTGGGACCTACGTTAAAGGTAGGGAGGGCTGTCATTCCACTTGTCTGCAAGTGTCCGAAATCGAGGCCAGCCATCCTGCAACGTCTGGTCAAATAGGGGTGCCAGCCACTGAGCCCTGGCCGGGCCTCTGCTGCTGCTCCATCGAGGCCAGCCAGCCTGCAATGCCTGGATGAGCAGTGGTGCCAGTCTATTGTAGAGTTAGATTTCTGTTGAACAACACACAGCAGAAGTTTCTTCAAAACTGAACTTTACTAAGAACTCAGAAGACATGCTTCAGTACTGTACAGACTGCATGGGTCAAGATGGAGGACAGAGAGAGAAGAAGAGAGGAGACAAGGAGGGGGAAAAACTATTTCATCCCCTGACCCTACCCCTACTGGACAAGCCCCATATTGAGCTTGCAATGGGCTTTTACTTGTGACTAGGGGTGGGAAACTGGTAGAATCCGGTATCCGATAATGCCGGTATCGGGCGTACCGGCATTATCGGATTCAACCCGGTAATCCGGACTGGGTACCGGATTCTTTTTGCATTGCAGCCATTTAAAAATGGCTGCAATGTAAAAAAACTTAAAGCCCCAGCAAAGTTTTTTTTTAAAAAACCCTCCCCGAGTCCAGGCTGCGTGGGTGGAAGGGGGGACACCCCCCACCCACCCTGCCCAGCCTGGATTTTTGTTTAAAAAAAGACTCAGAGGCGAGCCCACCCCCCAGCACCAGCGGCCGCGGCGTCCCCGCAGCCGCCGGTAAGTATGACCCGATCCCTGGGGGGGGTGTTTAACACCCCCCCCCCCCCAGGGATCACCCCTACTAAAGGTCAGTGCGCCGCTTCGCTTACCTTTGGGAGCTGCGGCGGCGGCGGGCGGTCCGGCGGCCTCAGCGCCGGCTGTGGCTGCCGGCGTCAGAGACGCTCTAGGCCTTCCGGGGAACTTCCGGGTTTCCCCGGAAGGCCTAGAGCGTCTCTGACGCCGGCAGCCACAGCCGGCGCTGAGGCCGCCGGACCGCCCGCCGCCGCCGCAGCCGGAGCTCCGCAAGGTAAGCAAGCACTGAACTTTAGTAGGGGTGATCCCTGGGGGGTTGGGGGGGTGTTAAACACCCCCCCCAGGGATCGGGTCATACTTACCGGCGGCTGCGGGGACGCCGCGGCCGCTGGTGCTGGGGGGTGGGCTCGCCTCTGAGTCTTTTTTAAAACAAAAATCCAGGCTGGGCAGGGTGGGTGGGGGGTGTCCCCCCTTCCACCCGCGCAGCCTGGGAGGGGGAGGGAATTAATATTTCATTGCTTTCAATGGGGACACAGCGCCCCATTGAAACCAATGAAATAAAACCGGTACCGGTATACCGGATTTAATCCGGGAATCCGGTTTTCGTAGAACCGGTAACCAGTAAATCCGGTAACCGGTAATGGGCCCGGGGTCCCACCACTACTTGTGACTGTTACACATTCCAACACAGCTACCGAGCCCTGGCTGGGCCTCTGCCGCTACTCCACCAATGCCAGCTAGCCTGAAATGCCCAGCCAAGCAGGAGTGCCAGCCACCAAGCCCTAGCTGGGCCTCTGCCACTGCTCTGCTGATTCCAGCCTGCAATGCCTGACCAAGTAGGGGTGCCAGCCACCAATCCCTGGCCAGGCCTCTGCTCCACCGATGTCAGCCTGAAATGCCTTTCCCCTATGGGTGCCAGCCACCAATCCCCCACACTCCCAGCCTCTGCTGATGCTGCCGCTGGGTCTCCGAGGGCCAGCCCTCGAACCATGGGCACCCCCAGCGGCCAAGCGCCGAGCCTGCCTGCCCGGGCAACCCGTGGTGTCAAGCACCAAGCCTTCCCCGTCTCTGATGCTCCTGCCACTGGATCTCCGATGGCCAGCCCTGATGCCACAGGCACCCCCAGGGGCCAAGCACCAAGCCTGCCTGCCCGGGCAACCCGGGGTGCCAAGTGCCAAGCCTTCCCCATCTCTGCTGCTGCTTCTGGGTCTCTGACAGCCAGCCGTGGTACCACAGGCACCCCTAGCGGCCAAGCACTGAGCTGGCCGGCCTAGGCAACCTGGGGTGCCAAGCGTCAAGCCCTCCCTGTCTCTGCTGCTGCTGCTTATGGGTTTCCAATGGCCTGCCATGCTACCACAGGCACCCCTGGGGGTCCCTGGAGTGCCCCAAGTCTGCCAGCACTGGCAAGCTTTCTGAACGTTTGGGGGGGGGAACGGCCAAACATCCGGACTCTGTCCTGTTCGCGCATCCCTACTGATTATCTTCTCACATTAGTTTTACATCAGTGTAAGTCCACAAGAAGTTAAACTTCACACTCTAAACTCATAGGGCACAAATCTTATAATATGGAGTCTTTGGAAGATTTGTGTGAGAAGAATCCAAGTCATGTGTGTCCTCATGTGATAAACTAATGGAACTAGAGAGAGATGAACAAGTAAGAGGTTTACAAATAGTGCTGAAGCCCGGTCCTTGGTTTCCCTCAGAAAAACCAGAGGATCAAGGACTTCACTTGTGTTTCTGAGTTCCAAAGTTTCAAGAAATGGCTCTCGAAACTTTAGAACTCAGAAAACCCTCAGGCAAGTACAGGGAAAGGGGCTGGGGGCCAGAGGTAGGCCCCTGCTCCCCCTTCCCTGGTGCCCACTAGCTAGGGAGAGAATAATCCAGCGGGGGCCAGGAAAGGGGAGGGTGGGGGCCTAGCGGAGGCTCAGAGGTGAGGTACTAAGGGTGTGAGGGCCTAACAGGGGCTGATGGGATAGAGTACTCACCCTCTGGAGGGACTCCAGTGATGCGTGGCTTCCTCCAGACTTGTACGTTGTTGTTGTTGTTGTTTTTTAAAAATCTGGCCATGCTCAGAAGGGCTGAAAAGCTCCTTCTGATCATGCTTAGTCCTTTCCAAGATGACGGTGACAGCATCAGCATGCTGTGGGTGACATCTTGCAAAGATCTGAGCATGCTCAGAAGGAGCTTTTCAACCCTTCTGAGCATGCCTAGCTTTTTTTTTGTTTTTAAACTTACCCAGTCCAGAGGAAGTCATGTTTCACTAGAGCCCCTCCAGGGGGTGAGGAGTACTCTACCCCCTCAGTCATCACTAGGACCCCATCCCCTATTCCCTGGCCCATTCCCTCCCCCGGGACTACCTCACAAGTTTCTTTCTACATGGATTTTTAAATGGCATAATGTTGTATTTGTGCAGCTCAGTTGAGAGGTGGTGTATTGTAGGAAGATACTCAGAGTAATTCTAGTTTTATCAACCAGTAATGGCCTCTGTGGGAATCAGTCCTACAGCAACATCTCTGCAGCCCTTTCAAAGAGTGCAGCAAAGAAGACCCTCCTCATTTAATTGACAGTTTAACTAGGGTTGGCATCAGAAATTATCCCTCATCTTGTCCCTCCCATCACCATTGTCTCTGGTTAATATAAGCTGCAATGTTAAAAAACATTTTTTTCTGCGTAATGACTAATGACAGGGAGAAGATACTTCCCTAGCCCTGTTCATATGGACACTCAAAATCTCAATAATAGAGAGCCAGTGTTCAATACCAAGTTCAGGGGAGGCCCTGGTTCAAGTCTTGCCTTAGCCAGAAACTAACTGGGTGATGTTGGGCCAGCCACAATATTGTCTCAGCCTAACCTTCCTCACAGGGTTGCTGTGAGGATTAAAAAGAATTGTTCTTTGTGAAGCTCTCTGAGAGCCATAGCAGGGGGGGTGCCATATAAAAAAATATTATTATTATATACTAGGGTGAACAGCGCAACTCTCTGCTGGCTAGCCGATGGGGATTAACTCTCCTTTAGACATAGGCCCTACTCAGCATGAATAAGTCTTACTCTTTCTCTTTAAGTAGTCCTACCAATTAACTATTGGAAGTATTGGAAGGAGGAAAGTACAGCTAAGCCAGAGTGTGACTGGCAGAATCAGGCTCTCTTTAATCCTGTTATCTAGAGAACAACGGTAGAGTATAGAAAACACCTATAAACAGAAGTGTCATCTCTCAGTTGTGACTGCCAGCATTTTCTGAACCTTTCAGAACTCAGTGTTATGTGAAAGAACTTTTTTCACATAAGTACCCTATTTTGCAGCCATTTTTTAGCAGCTCCCCTAAGCATCCCTGTGGTTGAAAGCCATCTGAGCTCTGGCAATGCAATCCGTGTCAATGTAAAATCCTGGTCTGGGATGTTAATAGCCCCAGTTTCTTGGCTGGGAGCTGCTAGCATAGTGCTTTGCTCTGGATAATATGTTTTAACTGAATGGTCAGACAGCTAACAATACCAACTTCCTGTTTTTTAAAAAAACCTTGCAAGTATGAAGGTTTCTTCTATTTCCATAATGTGCTAGAAAAAGCAATCGATTTTAAAAAATCCATGTATGTGGAGCTTTTACCATGAAATGCGCATAACGAAAGGAGTTCAAAAATACAATTAATTTACAGTGTGGAGACCAATGCGTCAATGAAGTTACTGTCATCAAAAGTATTGAAGAAACTAAAACTTGACATCAGGATCTTACCAACAGTGTTATATGGCAGCAAAATGTTGGATTATCCCACAGAAGAAAACTAGTCTTAGAAAAATAAAGTCTTCAGAAAAATTATTGGACCTGTTAAGGATCCTGCACTTCGACAATGGAGGAGATAATACAATAGAAAGCTACAACAAGATGTAAAGTGCCCATCAATCACTAATATCATAAAAATCAATTGCAAACGTTGCCTAGAACACATTGTAAGATGTGGAGAAGAGACAGCTGTGAAACAAATTACAAACAGATGGCAAGAAAGTAGTTCAGACGATACCTACTTTCTAGTAGCCTCACCTGAACTACTTTGTCTCCGTCTATTGCTTTTAGGACCAACATGGCAACCACACCTTCCACATCCTCGTTCTAAATTACAAATAGTGATCCATCAGGAACTACACACATACGATGACCCTGTTCACTGAATACGGAGAAACTTACAAAAATTTGGAGTAGATAGCAACTTGAATAGTGTATCTAAAGGTAAAGGCAGACAGTGGACCGCTGTGACCCGTGTTTTCATATTTTGACCTGTGAGCCACTGGCATGCCTATTGAGAGCCTTCCAGATGTTTGTCCTGGATTGCTCTGGAGTGTGTTGGAGGTTAGCCTGGGCTGTGATCCTGGAGACTTCCAGTATTACAGCCCGGGTTAGCAACGGCCCAATCAGGCCAAAGCGGGCCACATTGGGGCTGCCGCACATTTGTTTCTGGGCTGGTCTTCCGGCCCAGGCCAGATCCTCCATGACAGGCAGCTGTGCCTGGTCATCAACAACCACCATTGCTGTCTTTCAGGTGCAGTGTGTTGGCGGGGGTGTCTGGCCCTACATTCTCAATTAGTCTTGCACTCAGGCTGTATGGCTGGCAGTCTGGTGGGGCTCACATTCGTTCTGCACCCTGACCTGGGCCAGATCATGTCTGCCGCAGCTTCCTGACCAAGGTGAAGTTGGGTGGCAGCATGGTTTTTTTACCCAAAGACTAGGATGGAATGACAAAAGGCTATGCATGTGATGACTGATCTTCAAAAGCACTGTCAGTGGAGTGAGTGACTATTTTTTTCATGTTATAATAAATGCATATTAAATAAATACACTTGTTTTGAAGTAGGTTGTGTTGCCAGGCTGTTTATGCATATTAATTATTTCACAAACCATGTGCTTAACTAGATTTTATGAAACTCTCATTTCCCTGTATATCACAGCATCCAAAACAGATTTTTAAACATCATGCTAATAGAATACATATTCTGGAAAACATGTTTTAGATTTTGTGATAGACACATATAACTCAGTGCCATTAGAACAGCCAGTACCATTCAATCTCAGTTACACTAGTATAAATCAAGAGTAACTTCACTGAAATCAAAGATGGTATAAAAGTAATGGAAAGGGGCCGTAACTAGGGCTGAAATGAGAATCAATTCACACAAGAATCGAAAACCCGCAATGAGATCTTGAGAAGATCTCACTAACAGTTTGAGATCTCACTAGATATATTGGGGGTGGGGGGAAGACCTAATCTTCCACATGCACTTGCAAAAATGGGGGGAGGGCTTTTACTCACCTGGATGCCTCTCTGAGTCTGGTGTGGGGGACTGCTCCAACTGCTTGGTCTCTCTTCGTGTAGGTTTCTCTGCAGAAGAAGGGGGAAAGCTTCTGAGGAGGAGGCAAACAAATAAATAAATCACTGTGTATACTCAACATGGCCACTGAGGGAATTTGGAGCATTTGCAGACTTTTTCCAATATGGCACCGGCAGTATTGACACCATTTTGGAATAGGGCAGTCGGTATGAAGAGTCATCCTTAAAATTAAGCACAAACACAAGTCTTTGTGTGGAAAGAAAGGAAAGCAATGTAGGATACATGTGGCTAAAGGATAACCTCCATAACACAATAATAGTGCCTGAGGGAAAGGAATCCCATCCAGAATCCACAGTTAAGATGAAGACTCTCCTTCCTCCAATGGTAGGAGTCAGTGCAGTCTAATGGTAAGTCATGGGACATGGTCCTTAAGAGACCATGGTCAAATCCTACCTAAGCCATGAACTCATTAGGTGACCTTGTGGAAGTTTCTCTCTTTCTTCACCATCATTAAAAAATGGAACAACAACTTGCATCACAGGGTTGTTGTAACGTGAACTCAATAAGGATTGTAAAGCATTTTGAACACAGTAAGTGCTTTATAAATAATAATATGCCTCCTAATCTCATATAGCTTTCAATTTATTTAAGTTATCACCAAATATTATTGTAGCCAATATTTCCACCATTACTCCTTAATATACAGTTACACCATTGCGTACTCAGAAGAAACAATATAGTCCTACAGATTAATAAATTCCAACAGCTTTCATGACATCTGCTGGGGTGGGGAATGACTGGTGGGACTCTTAGAAATATATTTGAAATCCCTAATGATTAAATTGGCCAATTTTGAAGGAAAGAAGATGGAATGAGTTGTTTCATCATTTTCAAATGGCAGATGACCAACTTAGAAAGAATTTCAAACAAAAGACAGCAGATATATTATACCCTGCTTTCTCCATGTATTAAGAGACAGATGAATCACAGAAATGAGACTGATGAAATATACCTCCCGGCCCGGCCATTTTATCAATCAGAGGAGAATTAATTCCCCAGTAGAGTTTGCCAAGCTCCTTGCCAAAAATATCTATATAATTTATGTCTCTACCACGACCAAATTCTTTCAATTACATGAAGGCTATTTGTAACCTAGCAACCTTGCTAGTTGAGTATTCCCATTTCATTCCTTTTATCCCAGTAGATGACAGACAGTTGCTGAAATTGATATCTTTTATGAGGTCCATAGTATGCTCTTCAAATTGCTGTGCAACTTCAAATTTTCCTTTTCTGTTAAAGGTCCTAGCAAAGGTTAATGCCCCCAAATGATAGGCTCCAAGGTAGAAGAGTAGCATTTAGGTATAGAAGTTTCATATTAAGGCCTCTTTTATACCAGGCACTGAAAAGCGCCTCCTGAGTGACATGCTCCCGATTGTCGGCAGTGGCAGTGCCTCGTATAAAAGCGGCCTTAGTTCACTGAGTTTAAAGCAGCTAATCACCGTAGGTTTAATCTGGATCATGAAATGGCATAATCATCAATCATTATCATCATCATCTTTTATTTTGTCCAGATTCTACCAGCTTTACTCGAGGTGAGTAATGCTCTAATCATGGATAATCTCTTCGGTGTTGGAAGAATGTGGGTCTTGAGGTCTGATCCTGCCAATACTGAATAACCACAACTTTGGGTGTTTTTAGACAAGTGCCTCCCCAACTATTACCCACCCATCATGCATGTAGCAGGGCTAAAGTATTTTATTTATTTATTATCCAGCCACGTTAGTGCCTGGATAGTTAAGGTGAGTAGCAACACCATTATAATTCAAAAACCTTCTATTGCTTATAACATAAATACAATTTATTGTATCATTTTAATATTTTGCATATTGGGGAAGAGGTTGAATTTGTGGTTACAAACTTAAAGCCTGCCAGTCAGAGCTGCCTTTGCTTATTTTTTTAAAGCAGAGTGTAGTTTTAAGTAACCCTGCTAGATCTCTCGGCCGCTTTTGACATCATGGACCATGGGCTGCTGTTGAGACGGCTGCGTGACCTGGTGGGTCTGGACGGGACTGTTCTTGAATGGTTCCACTCATTCCTCTCAGGGAGAAGCCAGCGGGTGGTGTTGGGGTCTGAGACATCTTGCCCCCGCGCCTTATCCTGTGGCATTCCGCAGGGTTCCATTCTGTCTCCACCGTTATTTAATGTCTATATGCAGCCCTTGGGGGAGGTCGTGAGAGGGTTCTGGGTGCGATGTCACCAATATGCTGATGATACTCAGCCGTACCTCTCTTTTTCAACTGACCCAGACCCTGCTGTCTCGTTGCTATCCCAGTGTTTGGAGGCCGTGGCGGAATGGATGTGGCAGATCAGACTGAAGCTCAACCCCGATAAGACGGAGGTGATGTTGGTGGGGAGAGTGAGGGAGGTGTCGACCCCCCTGATTGTGGGGGTTCGCCCTCCTATAGCTCAGCAGGTTTGGAGTCTGGGGGTGATATTCAATGCAGATCTATGCCTGGAGCGACAGGTGGAGGTAGTGGTGAAGGCTGCTTTCTGCCAGTTGTATCTGGTGCGGAGGCTGTGTCCGTACGTCTCCGGGCCGGACCTGGCCTCCCTCGTCCATGCCTTTGTCACCTCGAGACTGGACTACTGCAATGAGCTCTACATGGGGCTGCCCTTGTCCCTGGTTTGGAGGCTGCAGCTAGTTATGTAACTCATGTGCAGATGCGCAGTGGGGAGAAAAGGAGGTTTCTACTCCTTCTCTGCTTGTCTCCTCAGTGGGGCTTGGGGCAATCCATCACCTGGGGTTTTGGGGTGTCGGGGGGATACCCCCCCAGTTGCCCCTGCCCCTTGTCGCTGCTGAGCAGCATGTCCCGCATAGCCCCAGGGAGACTCTTCTGCGTGCACTTCCTGCAAGATCCCTGGTGGGGAGGGGGAAGGGCAGGAACTACCATGGCCTATTCATCCACCACCACCCCTTACTTCCCTGTCTGGCTGCCTCCTCAGGTGGTTCTTGACTTGTGAACACCGGTGCTGCTTCTGCTAGCGATCTTGGTATTTGAAATGTCCGTGCTCTGCTTCTCCCTTTGGATGTACACACCGGGACCAGACGTTTCCTGGATTGGGAATGCTAGGACTACATTTCCCAGCATGCCCGATGCAGGAAATGACTGGTCCCAGTGTACGCACCCACAGGAAGGCACAGAGCAGGGACATTTCAAATTGCAAAATCACCGGCAGAAGCAGCAGCATGGCAGTGGCCTGAAAAAGAGTAAGTTATGCTGGCTAGGGTGGCGTGGGTATCCCGTGGTCCCGACTCTTGCAGGGGAAGCAGTGCCCATGTCCCACTCCCTTCAGGGGGAAAGAAGTTATGTCAAACCTGTGAGGCTGGGGTGGCTCTCCGGATCCTAGTGAGCAGTGGTTCAATCATTTCCCCCAGAGGCTGCCAAGGTGGGATCCCTCAGGGTAGTTCTAAACACTTTCCCAGTGGTGCCCACCCCACCATCCCCACTGAGGGCAGCCAGGGGCGACAGCCATGCCGGCCACTGAGGAGCTAGAGGCTGCTTGGTCATAGGCTGAGGGGTGGGGATCCGAGTTCCTTGAGCTCCAATCTCTGCCAAAGGGGTGACAGGTGGGCTATGGGAGGCAAAGCTGCAGGGAGGGAGTTCCCCATTCTGAGGGGGGACTACTCAAATATGCCCTCTCTGCCCATCAGAGACAGCCTGACTCCCAGTGTATTTTACATGAAGGTCCAGGGCTACCAAGCCTACTGGCAAAGGTTCAAAAATCATACATCAAATATAAAAAATAAAATAAAATAAATAAATAAAATAAGAAAAATTAAGAGATTGGCTTATAAATAATATTTTTCTAGTCAAAAGTTATTAGATTATTTCAATCATTTTCAATCAAGCACCAATAATTCAATCATTTCAATAATTTTCATTTCAATTCATTACATTTCAGGGATCCTTTCATTTATGCATTAATTTCAGCAAATCATTTCAAACATTTTCAGTCAAACACCACCAATTTAAGTGGTGCTGTCTGGATCCCAAGCTTTCTAGGCACACTGCAATCACATTTGCAAGCTTCTCTACATGATCATGAAAACTGGAAGCTTGTATTTCTTTTTTAAAAAATCAAATACATTTTTTTTAAAAAAACCCTCAAACTCTCATTGTTTTCACACAAGTCTTGGAATTTTAGGCTTATGAAACCTAAAATCATGATTCTCATTGTGAAATCAAAAAATGTAAGAACTCTGTATGTCTCGAAACACCACCGTTCCGTAAATCTTTAGTCTCTCAAGTTTATACAATTTGACCTAGCTGTCAACCAATAATGTTCTCCTCCGTGAGCACCATTTCAGATTGGGTATGAAAGCTCTATCTCATGCACATGCAAGTGTTTGTGAGTTTGGGGTACAATATGCTACTTTTAGCTAGCTACCAATAACAATTTTAGTATTATCCGGGGAATATTATTATTGGGGGAAGAATTATTGATGAAACAAGTTAAAATAAAGAAAAAAATCTTCAGGTCATCTGGGGCCATAGCAAATTCAGGAGGAGGCCATAAATTGACAGTGTCAAAGGCAGCAGAGAAATGGAGGCACCAATGCAGCCCTGCAATGTGCATGATGGGTAGATGGAGGGTGGGTAATGGGTGGGGAGTCACTTGTCTGAAAACACCCTTTGAATGGCTCCACACTTCCTAAATGTTTATTGTGCACTCAATGTACACCAATTGCGTCTTAAGAGTGCGTCATCTTAAACTTTGCTGTGAAGTTCACAACCATAGGAAACATCAAAAACGAAGAACTTGGAGCATTAATAATTTATAACAGGGCCTTATATACAACATACCATAAAAACACAAGTTTAGTATCATATAACATTGTCTTGGGCCACTTTTCTGAGGAGCCATGCGATAGCAGAAGGTAAGGTTTTTAGTTCTGCCTGTACAGGAAGAGGAAGTAAAAAATAAGCTTGGAAGCAATCACTGTCCAAACACACATTTTGGTTGAATAGGTAGATGATGAATGCAGACATACAGAAAATGGGGGAACAGGCCAATAGATTAAGGCCCTTTTCACATGAGATGCCCCCACCCATCTCCACACCGTTTCACTGGGGCACCTGTGTGAATGCCGTGCGGGATGGGTGGGGTGCGTCCGTGCATGCGTACTCCCATGCTACACCCATCTCCACCCATCACCCATGCACAGAGCAATGGGCTCGAATGCCCGATGCTTTATGGGCGGAGGTGGGTGTGCGCCTGTGGACACCTACCTCCACCCACTGTGTTCCATTTAAAAACAGCAATAGTGTATATACACAAAAACCTTTAGGGGGAGCGACCAAAGGAGGCTGGACTCTGTCAATGACAGGCATCCCTGTGCTTCCCAGATCGAAGAAACAACCAACCATCATCGCTTCAGTCTTGTCAGGATTGAATTTCAGTTGGAAATTGAACAAAACATTAAAACAAGGACATGTACAAATATTTCTTACCACACTGCAGCATGATTTTTGACTCAGCTCAGATTCACTCACATCAGTATGAGATGGGAAAAATCAGAGAATGAGTTAACAGCAGCCCTACACAACCTGATGGGCAGATGAGAATTAAGATTATCAGAGAGAGCTTTGTTGTGGTGTTGACGGAGCCAGAAGTCACAAAGTCTTGAAAACAATCCCGACATCATATTAGAGACAACCAAGAACATAGCTCTCCAAAACCAACACGTAAAGCAGCAAGACTCCCCTCAGGGACAACTTTGAGGAAGAATCCACTGTCAAAAGCATAGGCATATGGCGGAAAATACCCTGGGAAGTTCTGAAACTATCTAGACAAAGCTAAGAACACACAGAAAGGGAACCAGAGGGGTTTACGCAAACAGGAAGAAGGAGGAAAGAATACAACAAAAGCATAAAAGAACATTCATGGTGTGGCAGAGAACTTCCCACATGAAAATAAACCTGTTATGTACACAGATTATGAAGTAACAAAAGACTTCAAACTATAATTTGAAAGGGGCTCCTCTTTAAATTGTGCCTGGCTTGTAAATCCACTGACATTGGAGAAGTCATACTGCATCAGTACGTCTATCAAAAATTAACCCTAGATGGATACCAACATTTTCTAGCCAACTGTTAATAAGCTTCAAACTGTAAAAGCAGGCTCATTAAAAAGATGTACTGCATGCATTATATTTAAATGCTACTAAGATAATGTAGCAACCCTTTATAATTCTTTGGTGGCTACTGGCTTCTCTGATGAACCCTGATGTGACTGTTCATATTTTGGTCTAGAAGAGACACAAAACCATGGTGAAAGTCATGAGCCCTGACTAATCTGTCTCATGACACTGATAGGGGGCATAGATCTCAGAGGCCTGTGACTCCTGATGATCCCCATAGTTGCAGTGGAAAGGGCAGAGGCCAGCAAATGTGGCTCCACACCAGGTGCGGTGCCAGTCCCAAGGCACCAGGGGCACTGTCCCTATTAGCCTTCATGCCCCCAAGTTTTAAAAAAAAAACATTTACCTTAAGTTAAAGTTCTTCTTATCAGTCCCAATCCTGAGTTCGGACATTCTGACTTAATAAAAGACTAGAAGCCAAATGAGTCTTATTATAAGGGGTAAGTGTCTCCTGTAAATGTGCAGATATTTCATCATCATGTAAAGAAATAGGTGTGGGGATCAGGTCCTGTGGGGCTGGCTCATGCACACCTGAGGAGCCTGTACCTTGGAGGATGGTAGTTGGCTCCACATCCATCGCTATTTGTTCTAACCTGGAGTTAATTGGCACTGCAGACCTTTTCTTCCCCTCTCCTAGTGCTGTGGATGTACTGCTAAAGCCGGACAATACCTCCACCCCTGGTTGCGCAATAATAGGAGGCACTGTCTTCTGTAAGTGGGACCTTTTGTTTCAACCATCCATCTTAGGGAAAAGAGGAGAAGGGGAGACATCTTTAATCACCACCCAAACTTTAATTCCCCAAAAGGAAAACAAGTCTGGTTATTCCAAAATCCATGCAGCTAACCTAGGGGCATGAAAGTAAACCAGTACCCTCTCAACAGAACTAGGAGCAGGCAGTACTTGAAAATAACTTATGTGCCAAGACAGAATAGGACAAGGCAAAATAAAAGAAAGGTGTTCTAAAATGGCCTTTATCGAGGACCACCAAGGGAATAACCCATTGGGCAAAGGGTGAATTTTAAAAGCGACAGCATCCTGTACTAATCGTAAATGGTCGGCTGGCTTGTGAAAACTTTTCCCAACATTCACTGAGGGAATACCTCGCATCTGCACAGAAGGAGATGGAGCTCTCTGAGGTAAGTCTAAAGAGGCTTTCAAGAATTCTTGAGCTGCAGCACCTACTCTACCTGCTTTGAGGTCCTCTAAAGAATCTATAACATTCTTCATCTGGAACTTTTGGGTTTTCAATAATGAAGTAATCTCTTCTAATTGAGCAAAAAGTTTTTTAACTAAATTCCCTATAAAGGAAACATTGGTTCCCTAGCATCTCATACTGAGTTGTGTTAGATTTAGAGGACAATAAAGAGCCATTGGCAGATAAAGATTCCTCAGCATTATGTTGGGAATAATCTAATAGACTGAAGGTGGCTAAATTAGAAGGACAATGTAAAGGGTTGGAGCCTAGCGAGTCCTGAGATGGAGTAACAGGCACCACATCCTCTGTTATACGCTGCTTACTGGCTACACTCTCAACAGCAGTACCTGATTTAGGGCAAATATAGTAATCAAATCTCTGTTGCTTAGACTTTGAAAGCTCCAAGGGGAGGACACTGACATGTTGTCTCCTCTTCCTAGTCATTGTGCAGGATTAATAAACAACAATATGTGCAAACTCCAGTTATTCCAGACCAAGTGGCATAGATTAAGAAGAGCATTACTATAAAATAAAATTAAAAAACACTGGCCGAAATAAATATATAATATACACTACCAGCACAGAAACCTCTTAGGGCTATAAATAAGCAAACATAGCTCACAAAATGCCAAAGAGCAATATGTCCTTGGAAAAATCCGAGAGGCTCAGGCGGCCCATGCATGGCCAGCACCTAAGGCCATGCACACAAGGGCACACCCTTGCGCGCACAGCCCTTAGGCGCACGGCCTATGGCGCATACCTTTGGCGCCACCTTGGGGGAGCAGACTCTAAAGGGCTCATGCCAGAAGTCCAGAACTCACAGGGCTCTATGCAATAGGCTCCCCTCCACTGATGATGTCCAGGTGGGAGCCGCACCAGGTACCCGCATCCGTAGGGGTATGGCTCCTGGGTTGGGATACCCCCATTACCTGTCCAGGTGTATTCCACATGGGGCGCCTAAATCCACACAGCAAGGGTTCTGGGCTGGTGTAAGTCTAGATCTCGGGATATCCTATGCAGAGTCTGCGGGAAGAGTCCAACTGCACTCCTCCCCTACCATAGAGCATTTGAAAGTATACAAAACTCTTAATATTATTCCCAAAGGCCTTGAGATCAAGAATCCCTTATCATATCCAGAATGTAACTTGATAACCATAAACTGGTACTCAAACAAACATAATGTAAGTATATGCCTCTTATTCACAATGATAGCCAAGAGGAATGAAGAGGAAAACCTTAAAACACACTCTTCAAAAAGAACTGATGCATCAGCAAGACCAACTTTATCAATCTACATCTACAAATATATATATATATATATATATAATAATAAAAACGAAAAACAGAAATGACATTGGTGCCTGGTGCACACCCCTATTCTTCAACTACATGAAAAATATTTGTGCCTGTAGCAGGTACTCACATATCCAATTTTGGGATATGCCATTTTGGTTCTTTCAGTTCAGTTATTTTGTTTTTCTAGTTGCATCATTCTCAGCAATTGCACATGCGCAACAGTACAAATATTGCAAGATGGCATAACTGAGGACTTATTCCCAGACACGAATGATTATAAACTCATCCTTGTTTGAGATGGTTTGTGGCATCTTGTAATGTGCTTGAGAGAAAGGAAAATTTGGAGACTTACCTGGTGAATTTTCCTTGTTGTCTGTGCTGCAGGCCGGCATTCCTCTGCTGGGTGTAGCTCCTCTCCCCAGAAATAGAAGGCAGGATCCAAAGCCTTTGGTTGACAGCCTGAGCCTGGGGGAGGAGCCACCCTGGCTTTGCCACCCAGAACTGTGACTGTCAAAGCTTAACAATTCATCATTAAAACTTGTTCCAATTATACCAATAATGTCAAACAGCAGCTCAATAATAAAGCTGAGGAAAAACTTATATAGGAACTCCTAATCATACAGGACTAGGACTAATCAAAGAGAACCTAAGAACCAGCAGTTTCAAACTGACTGTCTAAGAGTCCACAGTATTACGCCCCATGAATACTGAACGGGACAAATAAAAAAATCAAAGTTAAGGAGATAAAAAACAATGGGTGTGTCAGACTGTCTCCCTGCAGCACAGACAAGAAGAAAATTCACCAGGTAAGTCTCCAAATTTTCCTTTCCCTGGCAGAGAAATGCAGGCAGGCAGTACTGTATTATGTACCCAAAGCAGTACCCCCGAGAATCCACCAACTAGGGCAGGCAATAAGTTTGATCAAATTCTCCTTCACTATGTCTGTCTGAGGAGTTCACACCAGGACTCTTTGGAGCACCCTGTGGTCAAAAGCCACACATGCCAAAGCCCAAGTGTTAATATCGTGATGATGTGTGATGGTGGACAGATGATCGTAGTACAAAAGGGAAAAGGCTGTGACTGCCTGTAGTTGTGACACTGCCTGTAGCCCAGCTGATGTATAAGCTAGAAAAATACATCCTCTAAGTCACCTATTAAATAACGGCAACACTGTGTCTTGATTCATATGGAAGGAAGAATTCACTTTCATGACCAAACCCCAGATATAAATGTAGAGAGACCTTGTCCTTGTCAACACAACATAATTCCAGATCTGCTGACAGGGGTCCCAAATTCAAAAATTCTCTTGGCCAAAATTATGGCAACGAGGAAGGCTACATTATATGACAGAATTTTTAGTGACAATTGTAATTATTCGTAGTGAGACCTTTTCCAGGCCTTCTTGGGAAAAAATGAATACCTCATTGCCACCTACTAAGAGTGGCTGTCTGTGAAGAGTTTCCACTAGGACACAGACACCTTCCAGTTTGTAGTGTAAATGTGATGTGTCAAATCACCCTGTGTGCCAGAGGTCTCCAGCAACTTGCTTGAATATCCAAAAGAGCTCAGTTGTTCCCACTCAATATCCAAGTGGTGAGTTGAAGATTGCTGAGGCTATGAAATTGGACAGGACCTTGAATCAGAAGATTGTCTGCCTGTGGAAGAAGGATGCTTGGAGCAACTTGTAGTTGTTTGATTCCCTGAGTACCACAGTCTGCGTGGCCAATGGGGTGCTATCAGAGTTACCTCTGCCTGCTGAGTCCTTATCTTTCTCGGTACTACTGACAGAAGAAGCAGAATTGGTGGGAATTAATATAGGAGCTGGTTGGGCCATTGTTGAGTTAATGTGTCTATGCTTTCTGTGTGCTGGACTCCCCTCAGACATGTCTCACCATTAGAGATAGGATATTGTGCTTCACCTGTGAGAGAAGTATGTGCAACTCATTGTGAAGAGTCTCTGATCTGGTGCTTCCTTGTCCATTGACATAGGCAATAGACATTATACTGTCAGTGTGTACTGAAACATGATAAGTCAGGATGTTTGTTCTGAAGTGTAAAAGTGTGAGGGGAATTGCCTGTAGCTTCAACAAGTGTGAGGTTGCTTTGGCTGCTGTCCATTTATCCTGGGATAGTGCTCCCTCGTAGCAGGCCCCCAACCCAAGAGACTTGCAACTGTCATCATCAGAATTCTAGAGGGGTTCTTTGTGGGAAGACCCATCGTGTACCAATTCTTTTGTGGTCACTATTAGGGCTGTAGCGGAATGTCGCAGCGGTAGCTATTTCTGCCAGAAACAGCATTTCCGCAATTAGTGGTATGGCATGGCAGAGGCTTTCATACTGCTAGTTTCATTCCTCTCACCTATTCATTGGCTCTTTTCCATCAACCCCAGGTATAATATCCAGAGGCTGGGACCCTTGGGCATGAGTGGGACCAGCTGGGAGAGGTGGGATTAGGAGCAGGAGACAGTGCAGGGGAAACAACTTCTGGAGCCCTCCCACCTATTCATTGGCTCTTTTCCATCAACCCCAGGTATAATATCCAGAGGCTGGGGCCCTTGGGCTTCAGCCCTTGGGCGCCTGCCGAAGGGCTACACCAAAGGGTGTCGTCCGTTGGCTGGGGCCGTTTGCTGAGCCGGGGTGCCTGGGGGTCCTTCAACCTGACAGACACCGTATCAGACACCATGCTGCCAGCGGCTCCTGGGGGAGCAGACTTACCGGGGCTTTCTATCTGCCGGACCTCCGAGGGGGCTCGTTGTGCTGCAGCTGCTGCCGCTGCTGGGATGCTCTGACGCTGCCACTGCTGTGAGTCCCCGCTGAAGACTGACGGGGCAACAACAATATGGACAGTTGGGGGGGCAGGGGAGACAAAGGATTAGGATGTTGAGGGGGGGAGCCCCAACACCAACCGCTGGTGGCAGCAGGGCAGGTGGGGTTAGGATGGGAGGGGTGATTTTTGGAATTAGGTTAAGGGGTAGAGGGGTTTGTTTTGTTTATTTAGAACTGTTTAATTAATATTTAGATTGTTGTTGTACTCAGACATTGCTGTAGATGATAGGTCCCCCCTCCTGGTGAGAGCAGGAGGGTAAGGGGGGGATGTGATGGGCTCCTTCCCTGGTGGAAGTAGAGATGGAGCATATGGAAGGACTGGTGTGATTATGATATGTTGTAATATTATTGATTTGTTGTTTTTATATTGGATTGTGTGAGGGACGGGGAGGGTATGGTTAAAAATGAAATGGTATGTTATGAAATGGTATGTTGTTGCGTTAATTAAGGGGTCATTGCAGTTGTGTTGTTTGTGTTGAATTTATAATTGTTATTGTTTTTTGGATGTCTTCTACTTTTGTTGTTAGCCACCTCGAGTCGCCATAGGCGAGAGAGAGCGGGATATAAATAAAAGTTGACTTGACTTGACTTCCGCAGTTCCGCTAATTTCATTCCGCTACTTCCACAGGTTTCACAAAATAGCGGAAACATGACATTTCCACTACTTCCATCATTCCGCTAGTGCCACAAAATAGCGGAACAGCGGTTTTCTGACAGTTTCTGACAACTCCGCAATTTTTCTGATAGTTTCCGAATTTGCAGAATGCCGGCAAAATTAGCGGAATGTAAGCAGAAAAGCTGCGGTGTGGCGCGGGCAATTCTGAAATGGAATCACGGCGCGGTAACAGCTGCTGCCACATCAGCCCTAGTCACTATTTGGTTCTGCCATCTCAACAAGAACTGTTGAAGGGGCCAAAGATGGCACAGGCCCAAGAGACTGTTACCATGCATGACAGCATCAAATCTAGCCTGATGGCCAGAGACATCAAGGGTGTTACCCGTGGACTGTTGGATTGTTTGAAGCAATTCATGTATCTTGTCTTCTCTGTCCTCGGTCGGACAGACCCTGTCTGCCGACGTGTTATCAGCACTACCAGGTGCTGATAAACCCATACTCCTGCAGGCAAGCCACTGTCTTCTGAACAGTGGTTTGACCCTCATGGGATGACTGTGTTCTTACAGAAATGTCATCCAGGTAAGGAAATTCATGCACTCCTCTTTCCATGAGAGACACCACTAAAATTATTAGCCCCTTAGAAAATATCCTGGGTGAGGAGGCCAACCCAAAAGGCAGCACCTTGTGCTAGCAGTGAAGGTGTCTGAGGTATTTTCAGTGAGCTGGCCTGATGGAAATATGCTGATATGCTTCCCTTAACTCTATGGAAGAGAGAAAATTCCCTGGCTGTAGATTGAAGAGGACTGAGTATAGTGTCTCCATTCTGAATCTTTCATCATTCAGAAAATGGTTTAGCTGCTTCAGATCCAGGATGGCTTGAATGTCTCACTTTTTCTTGGGGACTGTAAAGAATATGGAGTGCAGACCTGAGTACCTCTGTTGCATGGTTCTATAGGGCTATATTTGCAGGAGATGCTTGATGGCACTGATCATGGTTTGGTGTTTGGTCAAGCAGTTAGCCTTAGGAACCGCAACAAATAAAGATTCTGGTTGTAATAGGAATTCTATGGCATAACCTTTGGTCACTGTTTCCCTCACCCAGTAATTGGAGGTGGTATCTTCCCATGGGAAATAGTCTGAGACATCCCTCAGTGGCCGCTGTTGGTGGGGGGCAAGGTCTGTAGTCAGGAAGTGCCAGAGGCAGGGGCCTTATCCTATCTGTGAGGGTGTCTAGGGCCCTGGCCTGAGGACTTGTTTCCATGATACCAACTTGATTTATTATTTCTGGAACCTCCTCTTCTATAGGAAGACTTGAAGGTGTGAAAGGTTTGACGAAATTGGGGTTTTCTGAAGACCCACTATGGTTCATCGGTCATGGCATTGTCCATAGATTAGATTCTCCGAATAGCTTATCCCCATGACAGGTAACATCAGAGAGAACCATCTTAGCTTGATAATCCACCTCCATGGCTGCAACCACACAGCCCTCCTGTCTGTCACACTATTTGCTATCGCTCATGCTGAAAATCGAGCTGTATCCAGGGTTGCGTATGTTCCAAATGATCTTGCCACCAACAGCCTCTTAAGCCCATCCTTGAGTTCTTTAGTAGGAGCCATGGCATTCAGATCCTTGATCCACAGAACAAGGGCTCTTTAAAAAGTGGAGGCTGTTGTGGCTGCTCTGCATGCTGCGGATGATGCCTCATAGTTTCTGTGTAGAAAGACTTTGATCTTGCAATCAAGAGGGTCTTTGGAGGTACCCTCACCATCAGTGGGAAGGACTGAAGCCTTACCAAGATCAGAGGCTCCAGCACCTACTTTTGGCATTGCAAAAGGCCCTGATTAGGATTCAGAAAGGGAGTAGAAGCTCTTGGTTAGAGTGAGCATGCCCTTCAGTTTGTCTGGTTGAGCCAACTCTGCCTTAAACAGCTTAAGACATAATGAGAGCAATGGGAGACAGGCCTCTAAAAGGAGGTCCTGGGGCAGGACCAAATGAACCTCATCAACCAGTTTCTCCTCCTCAGGAGGAGTGGGGGACTGGAATAAGATAGCCGAATGCCTTTTAGGCTATTCATTCGAAAGCTCAGGTTAGAATATGCATGTCCCTGCTTTTGGTATAGGATCATCTACTTTTTGATCTGAGAGCTCCCACACCTCTTTGTCAATGTCAGGAAGTACAGGGTCTTGAGAAAGATCTACATACCCTTTTGGTACCTGGGCAGGGTCAGGGGAGGGATCTGAGGCTGGGACCTCTCTGACCAGGGAGAAGCTGCCCTGCTGGAAACCTGCATTATGTGTTTCCAACAGGCTTGAATCTTTTAAATTGGCTGAGACTTTGGGGTCCTCCCCAGCAACTGAGAAACCTCCCTGGCCCCTTGTAAACCAGTTGCATTCACCGACAATGTAAAGGGGAACATCCTCCTCCTCTGGGAGGTACCGGGATAGTGGGCAGTGCCCCTATGTACTTGTGGGGCTTGCAGGACACTATCCCAGCCCCAGGGGCTATGCTCTCTGTGACTGAAGCAGGGCCTGGAATGATGGTGCCCCCTGTAGTAGCTGTAGTGTCCTCTGTGAAAAAGACACGAAACTAGACATCCTCCTCAGAAGAGTCTGAGGAGTTGGACTGACGGGAGTGGTACTGTTAGCAGCTCTAAGAATGCCTCCTTGCATAATAGCTACTATGACAGTGCCCTGGTGAGTGGGAACGATGCCCATGCTCCCTGTGGGAGCTGTGGCCCCTGACTGAACTGCTCTTCGAGGAGCTTGAAGTCAAGCAGGAGCAGGATTGGGTCCTAGCGAAGGTACATAAACTGCTCGAGTGGCTTACTCACCACCTCTGTCATCTGTCTGAGGGCTCTTTTAGACGAGCGGCGCTCCGTTTCGCGTCCACGGTGCGCATATTTTGAAACCTCCGCCTGGTCTAATTAGATGAGACGGAAGTGGCTTAATATGCGCATATTATGGCGGAGGCGCATTTTTTAAGTGCACGAATTAAATACCTCGATTATGAGGTATTTAATTCGCGCACTTAAAAAATGCGCCTCCGCCGTAATATGCACATATTAAGGCACTTCCGTCTTGTCTAATTAGACCAGGCGGAGGTTTCAAAATATGCATGCTGCTGACGCGAAACGGAGCGCCGCTCGTCTAAAAGCGGCCTGAGACGCCCTGGTAAGAGTCTTGCCTGCCTACCTGCCTGATTCCAAGTCCCCACAGGGGTAGGAGGGTGGGGTGCCAGTTGCCCAGTAGTTTCCCTGGAGGGAGGCCGGACTGGGCAAGCATAGGACTCTGCTTAATCCCAGAACTTTCTCTTAGAGGGAGGCTCTGAACCTTCTGAGGGGGCAGGTCCTATCCCCTGTGCACTCTCCCTGTAAGAGGCCATAGGCCTGTACTCACCACCTCTGTCGTCCATCTGAGGTGGCCCTGGGAAGCACCTTTCCTGCCCGCCTGACTCCACATCCCCACAGAGGTAGGAGGGAGGGGTGCTAGTTGCCCGGGAGTTTCCCTGGTGGGAGGCCAGGCTGGGCCAGTATGGGACTCCACTTTGTCCCAGGGCGTCCTCCTAGAGGGAGGCTCTGACCCTTCTGAGGGGGAAGGATCCATCCCCTGTGCACTCTCCCTGTCAGAGGCCATAGGCCTGAGAAGCACTCCAGCACTGTTGGGCTCTGCATCCATGGAGAAAAGACACACTGCTCCTGTCAGTTATCGTCCGGTCTCTAACCTCCCCTTTTTAGGGAAGGTTATTGAATGTGCTGTGGCACGGCAGCTCCAGGAACATCTGGACCGCACCAATTTCCTTGACCCCTTTCAGTCTGGTTTTTGACCTGGCTATAGTACGGAGACTGCACTGGTGGCCTTGGTTGATGATCTCTGTCTGGCATTGGACCAGGGTCATCCTGCTAGACCTTTTGGCTGCATTCAATACAGTCGACCATGAGGTGTTGGTGACTCGCCTGCAGAACCATGCCGGGATTGACAGAATGGTCTTGGAGTTCTTTCATTCGTTCCTGGCCAGGAGAACTCACCGGGTGGTCTTGGGGGAGTGTACATCTTCTCCCCAGGACCTCACGTGTGGAGTTCCGCAGGGTGCCATTTTGTCCCCCCTCTTGTTTAGTATCTATATGCAGCCATTAGGGAAGATTGTGAGAGGGTTTCAGGGCATGCAGTGTCATCAGTATGCTGATGATGCTCAGCTCTACCTCTCTTTTTCCATCGATCCAGGCCATGCAGTCTCCTTATTTTCCCAATGCCTGTCAGCTGTGGGAGCTTGGATGAGGTTGAGCCACCTGTAATTGAATCCTGACAAGACGGAAGTGATGTTGGTGGGCGAGGGCTTGGGGGGCCTGGGGGTGGTTGAATCTCCTCTTGTTGAGGGGGTTCACCTTCCCATGGTCTCTCAAGTGTGGAGTCTGGGTGTGCTTCTTGATTCATGGCTCAGCTTGGAATCTCTGGTTGTGGCCATAGCGGGGAGTGCATTTCGGCTGTTGCATCTTGTCCAGCAGCTTCGGTCATATCTCTCAGACTCTTACCTCGCCACTGTCATCCATGCCTTCATTACCTCAAGGCTGGGTTACTACAACAGGCTTTATGTGGGACTGCCTGAGAAATTGGTCCGGAGGCTGCAGCTGGTGCAGAATTCCACAGCTCGTCTCCTTATGGGGGGCGGGTCGCAGGAGCACATGACACCAGTGCTCCGGGCTCTGCACTGGCTGCCTAAAAAGCACCGGGCTAAGTTCAAGGTGCTGGTTTTAGCCTTTAAAGACCTTCACAGCCTGGGCCCCAGTTATCTGCAGGACCGCCTCACTCCCCATGTGCCTGTGCGCCCTTTGAGATCGTCCAGGGAAGCCTTTTTGGAGGTTCCCCTGGCAAGGTGGGTGGCTAGCCACCGATGTTAGATCTTTTTCTGTGGCTGCCCCTGTGCTGTGGAATTCGCTCCTGGAGGAGGCTCAGCTCGATTGGCCCCCACTCTCCTGTCATTTTGACGCTTATGTAAGACCTGGCTGTTCCGCCAGGCTTTTGATGAGGGGGTGGGGGTACGGTGGGTGCGGGTGGGGTTGTTTCCCTGCAGATGATAAATTTTAAACTTTTTTTTATTGTTTTATTTTTGTTGTTCGCTGCCTCGAGCTGTCCTGTGGGCAGGAGGGGCAGGACATCATTTGTTTATAAATAAATTTATAAATAAACACCAACACCCTGTGCTACCCTACCTTAAAAGGTGGGGGGGAGAGCCTACTCCTTTGAGGGGTCCCAAAGGAACTGAGAGATAAAACAACCCTCTCCCCTAGCTAACTAAACTAGTGGCCCTAGGGGATAAAATTAAAGTAAAGTGAAAGAAAAAGAATAAAGATATTTAAGACTTACTCTCCCTCAGGTGAGAGAAAAATGGATCCTGAACCTTTCTTACCTGAGGCAGGAACAGTACTTAGCAGAAAAGCAGGGATGGCTCCTCCCCCAGGCTCAGGCTGTCAACCAAAGGCTTTGGATCCTGCCTTCTATCTCTGGGGAGAGGAGCTACACCCAGCATAGGACTACCTGCCTGTGGCACAAACAGAGAAAGTCATATTT
Organism: Sphenodon punctatus; assembly: GCA_003113815.1. Classification (NCBI taxonomy): domain Eukaryota; kingdom Metazoa; phylum Chordata; class Lepidosauria; order Sphenodontia; family Sphenodontidae; genus Sphenodon; species Sphenodon punctatus. Next base: position 366,343 of record QEPC01002839.1, on the reverse strand, counting down.
CTGGAAAATCCTGCTGAGGAAGGCTTTCTCACGTGAGCGAAACATGTGGGGAAAAGGATTTTGCTCCTAAATTGGTAACATGGGAAAGCACCCTGAATTACTGAAACAACCAAGTAACCAAACCTTAAAAAAGAAGAACTATGTGAGACACCAGCATTTTTTAATTTACATGGAGACAAGTGTGACTTTGTTTAGTACATTTGCCTTTCATCATTCCTCTCCTGTTCTCTCCCACTAATAAAATACTTCACCAACTATGAAATCAGCAAAACTTAATTTTTCAATCAAACAAGTGGTTTTGTTTAAGTAACTGTTGTGGACACTTTTGCAGAACCATCTGATAGACACATTTCAGAATCTCTTTGATAATACATGCCTAACTATATTTGTTGTCCAACAGATGTCTTGTTAGTTATAATTCCTACGGGTACAGTGTCCCTTCTTTTTGAGATCCTTGGCCCAGGAATGTTTTGTTTTTCCTGTCCTCCAGTCCTGGAGGCTTCAACAGATGTCTGTTGTAGTTCTTCCTTTTTGTCTCATTTATTTTTACCCAGGGCCATCTGGATAGTGTCAGTTTTCTAGATCCTTTTCAATCAGGTTTCCATTCAGGATATGACACAGAGACTGCGTTGGTGGACTTGGTGGACAACCTTCGCTGAGAGATGGATTTAGGACACTCAACAGTTCTTGTCCTATTGGACCTCTCATCAGTATCTGATACGGTGGATCATGGGTTGCTGTTGAGATGATTGCGGACCCTGGCGGATGGATGGAACTGTTTTAGGATGGTTCCATTAGTTCCTCTCTGGGAGAAGCCAGTGGGTGATGCTGGGGGAAGAAACATCTAGCCTCCGGGATCTCGCTTGTGGCATATAGCAAGGTTCAATTCTGTCTCTAATGCTATTTAATATCTATATGCAACCCTTGGGTAAGATTGTGAGATGGTTTGGGGTGTGTTGTCATCAGTATGCTGATGACACCCAGCTTTACCTCTCTTTTTCAATGAACCCAGGTCTTGCAGTCTCTTGGTGCTCTCCTAGTGTCTGCTAGCAGTAGGTGACTGGATGAGACTAAAGCTAAACTCCGATAAGACAGAGGTGATGTTGGTGGGTAGGAGAGCTGAGGTGATGGCTCCCCTTGTGGAGGGGAACCACCCCCACCTGGCCCCACAGGATTGGAGTTCAGGGGTCCTTTGGGACCCTGGCCTTTGCCTGGTTTGTCAAGTGGAGGCGGTGGCAAAGGAAGCCTTTCGCCAATTACATCTTGTGCATAGGATCCAGCCATATGTCTCAAGCTCCAACCTGGCCACCCTCATCCATGCATTCATCACCTCAAGGCTAGATTACTGTAACGCACTCTACATGGGGCTGCCCTTGGAGATGACTCAGAAGCTGCAGCTGGTGCAGAATGTGGCAGCCCATCTCCTGACGGGGACAGACCGTAGGGAGCACATTACACCAGTGTTCCGGGCTCTGCACTGGCTGCCTATAGCGTTCTGGGATTGATTCAAGGTGATGGTTTTGACCTTTAAAGCCCTACAGTCCTACCTGAGAGACTGCCTCACTCCCCAGGCCCTGGGGTGGCCTTTGTGATCTACTGGGGATGCTTTCTTAGAGGTCCCCCAGGTGAACCAGGGGGCCACAATGAAGAGAGCATTCTCGGTGATGGTTTCATGCCTTTGAAACTCCCTTCAAGAGGAGGCTTACCTGGCTCCCAGCCTGTTGGCCTTTTGTCAGGCCTGGAAGACCTGGCTGTTTGTCAGGGCCTTTGGGGGAGGGAAGGAGTAGGGTTGGGTGTTTGCCAGCGGTGTTTACCTCTTTTATTGTGGTTTTATAATATTTTAGTAACCCCTCTTTTTACTGTTTTTAATCTATTTTTAAAAAATGTTTGTGAGCTGCCCCAAGCTGCCATAGGGCTGAAGGGTGCAGGATATAAATGAACTAACTAAATAAATAAATTAATGCTGTGTTGCCATTTTCAACGTTATTAAATTATCATCCTTTCCAACACCTCAAATGGCTAAGGCAGGACTCAGAGCTGCATTGGGGGCTTCTGCAGGGAGAAGACAGAGCTGTGCCTTAGAAGTGTTGTGCGTCAGGATACAATCTCCTGCCCACACAAACACAGGGATCCCTGGTTTGTGGAGGGCCTGTGGCAATCCAGAAGGAGGTCCCCCAAACCATGATGCCAATAAATAAATTAAAAATAAGATATAGATAGCATACATGCCTGCAAGGCCTGCAATGCAGGAAGCCCGGTCCCCAAAAGAGTATGCTATGTTTAGCTGAACAACAACACCACAAACAATTTTGGAAACACGTTTCTTTTTCTTGAAGGTGGGTCAGCGTGCACCTGTCAAACATTCTTATGTTAGGAGAGGGCCCACACCACCATTTTACATGGGTCTCCAACTTCCCTGCATTTGGCACTTATAGCAAAGTCTACACTAGGGTATCAGCTCTGCTCTTTTTATGCTGCTTCATTTAAGGGCACTGATTCCTTTAGCTGAAACAGGATATTTTCAGACAAGACATCAGCAAGGGGTCAACCCGGACAGACCTGGTCTGGAGAACCGCCACCGACGTTGTCCAGAGCAGTCCGGTTCCCAGAACAAACATGACATGGACCCCTGGTGGCCAGAGAGCAGTCTCTGCTGCTTCCACCATGGACCTGTGTGTCAGAAAGACAGGGAAAAAATGTTACAGCAGTCTGGAGCAGGTTCACCATGCTCCAGGAACCATGGCTGCTGCCATGACATGCCAACATGGTGGACTTCGGGCAAAAGAAACCGACTGAGCCACTTTCACCCACCCACAACAGGACTCTGTGAGGGCAGGGGTGGAAGGAGGAACAGGCAACTAGGCTGGCACAATCAGGCAGCTGAGACTTGGCAATGGATACTGGACAATAGAAAAGCAATGAATATCAAGGGGGTTACAATGCTGCTGGTCATCCCGGGGGACCCTGAGTACTCCCTGCTGAGGTGACTTATGAAGAACTATCCATGCCCCACAACCACGTGGAGGTGCACTTTAACCGCTGCCTCAGCATTGCATGTACTGTTGTTGAATGAGCCTCTGCAGTCCTAAAACAGAGCTAGAGAGCAATTTCTTGTTGCATAAACTTCAAGGTGGAGACAGTGGGCCTAATGGTTGCAGCCACCTGCGTGCTGCATAATTTATGAGAGACATGGGGCATTGCTTTGGACTAACCCCATGCCCTTTCAATCCCCAGGGCCCATGTCTCTGTACAGGCATGACTACAATCCCCGAGAGACCTGATATGCCAAGCGCATTAGGGGAGCCCTGTGCAGGCACATTGCTCAAAGAGGCTCCTGGGCCCAGCTCCACCACATGCTCTGCTGTAGCAAGAGGACATCTAAAAGACCGCCTATCCTACCATGCCCCTTTGTGGCCCCTATGGTCAGCTGAGGGCACCCTCCTGTGGGTTCCATCTGTTACCGTGGGGTGGAGGTACAAAGGAGGGAGTTCTCAGTTCCTGCACACATTTTGTGGAACTCCATTCCCCAGGAGATTCGTTTGAGCCCAAGTCTGGGCACTATTTTTATTACTAGCAAGCATCTATATAGCGCCAGCAATGTACCTGGTACTTTACAAAGTAATTGAATAGACACGGTCCCTGCCCTAGGGCTTACAATCTGAGAGACGGGGGGAGGGGGGAGATGAAGAACGGGGAACAGAGGGAGAGACAAGGAGTGTAACATTCACGAAGATTCAAGGTCCCAAGTGCACATGCTTGGCTTGCTTACATCAAGCCAAGGCTTGGTTGCATCTTCTGGAGGCGGTGGATAACCTTTTTATTTGAATAAGCATTTGGCAGGCAGGGATAAATAGGGCTTGGGTTGTTTTTTTGGGCAGGGCTGTGGGGGCAGAAGTTTGAGGGGAGGGATGTGTGTTTTTATTGTTGAATCTTACTGGCTTTTATGAATTGTGAGCCACCCTGAGCCTTGTGGGAACGTGGTTTATACATTTGAAAAATAAATAAATATGTGGTGGTGGATTTCCAGGAGGAGCCTGGAGGTCCTGCTCTTCCATCTCCCACTCCCACCCCACCTCCCACACTGTGAAAGCAAAGGCGGACACATGAGTTACAACATCAGTGACCAAGGTGCATGCCCAGCCCCCAGTCACCACAGAACTGTCCCCCTAACTCAGATATGCATGGTGGCAGCCCACAATGGCCGAGCACCCCATGATGCTATGAGGATCAAACAATCCATGAAGGGGGCTGCATCTGTGCAAAGTGGGGGACACCAGAGGAATGGTCCAAGTGAAGGAGATAGCTGTTCCTGAGCAGCCCCACAGATGGGAGGCAGTTTGGTTTGAATAAAAAAAGGGCTACAGAGGAGTCTTTTGGCACCAAAGATCAAGGGATCAGAATCCTGGGGGTGACAGGGGACACAGGGGCTATAATGTTCCCATCTTGCCTGTCCACAAGGGGAGGAAGGTAACAGTGAGGGAAAGGTGAGGTCTGGGTGAGTAATGGAGCTAGTTGGGGATGGCGTGCTCACTTGCGCTCTGCATGGCCCAGCTTGCTGCAGCTATGGACAATGCCCTCGCCACCAGGTCTCTTGCCACTGCTCACAGTAGCAGGAGATGGGTCACCTCCTCTGTGTGGAAAAAGAGATGGGCAGGAGGACCACCAAGAGGCCTCAGAGGATGCTGCTCAGGGAGAGGCACCCTACAGCTAGGGATAAGCCTACCCACAGTGTGGGGAATGGGAGGACGATCAACTATGTCAAGCCCCATGGAAGGTTCTAGATGGCTAATGACATTGTGCATGAGGAGGTAGTATCCTTCGACTGATCATGCCATAGGCTATAAGGCACATGGTACTATCATGACAAACCAGTTGAGTGATCCCTGCCACTCACCATTGTTGAACCCAGGTATGGTGCATCGAGGTCTGGCAGCATGGTGGAGTATGACCTTAGGCACGTGGACCCCGTGTAGGAAGCCACATGACTGTAACCATCATCATGTTCTCACCAGTCATGAGGGGAAATGGAGGGGCACAAGCCCCACCAACCACCCTACGAAAACAACATGTATCTGACTGCTCATCACCCCCCTCCACCATGGCTTATTGGCTTCCACCTGGTCCTATATTCTGGAGGCCAAAACAAGGCTGGGCATGGCTGAGATCAGATAGAGCCTATAACCACAGCAATGCTTAGGGTAATGGGCGGGGATTGTGCCCCTCCATTCTCCCTCATGACTGGTGAAAACACAATGATGGTTACAGACATGTGGCTTCCTACACGGGGTCCATGTGCCTAAGGTCACACCCCGCCATGCTGCCAAACCTCAATGCACCATACCTGGGTTCAACAATGGCGAGTGGTAGGGGTGGGACTACCGGATTATCCGGTATCCGATACTGCCAGTATTTGGTGTACTGGCAGTATCGGATTAAACCCGGTAATCCGGCCCATTTACCAGATTACCCCGTACTGGATTTTTTACATTGCAGTCATTCAAATGAATGGCCGCAATGTAAAAAAAACACCAAAAAAAACCCCACTTTACTTTCCCTCCCCAATCCAGGCTGCATGGGTGGAAGGGGGGACACCCACCCACCCACCCTGCCCAGCCTGACTTTAAAAAAAAAAATTCCCCCGAAGTCCCTGCTAGTGTGCGCTCCAGGCTGCCGGTGGCAACCCGGAGCCTGCACCAGCAGGTACGATCCCTGGGGTGGGGGGTGGTTTAACACACACCCCCACCCCAGGGATCAGATCACCCTAGTCCTACCTCCCCACCCAGGGATCGCCTACCTTGTGCTCCGGGTGGTGGCGGCGGCGGCGGCAGTCCGACTCTGGCGGCTTCAGTGCTGGCTGTGGATGCCGGCTTCAGCGCTACTAGGCCTTCTGGGGAAACCCGGAAGTTCACCGGAAGGCTTAGTAGTGCTGAAGCCAACAGCCACAGCCAGCGCTGAAGCTGCCGGAGTCAGGCCACCGCCACCGCCCAGAGCGCAAGGTAGGCGATCCCTGGGTGGCGAGGTAGGGTGATCCCTGGGGTGGGGTGTGTGTTAAACCACCCACCACCCCAGGGATCACCCTAGTACCTGCTGGTGCAGGCTCCGGGTCACCGGTGGCAGAGCCCGCACTAGCAGGGACTTCAGGGGGGGGGAAATTAAAGCCAGGCTGGGCAGGGTGGGTGGGGCGTGGGGGGGTTGTGTTTTTTTCCATTGATTTCAATGGGGACAGTTCCCCATTGAAATCAATGGAACAAATCCAGTACCGGTAAACCAGTACACAAATCTGGCAATCCGGTTTTTTAAAATCCAGTAACCGGTAAATCTGGTAGCCGGTATTTGCCCCGATGTCCCACCCCTAGTGAGTGGCAGGGATCACCCATCTGGTTCATCATGATATTACCATGTGGGGACACTAGAAGCCATGTAACAACCCCCCACCCCCATGACAAACATGGAGTATTGCCATTCAAGTGACACGTAGGTGTGCACGGTTGCTCAGGCCTGTGGAAAAAAGCATCAGCTGGCCCTCCTCACAGATCCTGCCCTTCCCCAATCCCAACATACCTGGATCAGCTGTACAGGGGCAGCACCATCCCCTTCTGGTGAACTGTCCACCTGAAGGGGTTGTGCAAAGGGTGCTTGGTGGCCATGGCTGGGCTTTGCCTTGGGGTGCTGCTATGCAACCAAGGACCCACTTCATGGAGGTGAACATTCTCCTTCTCCTAGGGCAGGTGTGCTCAACTTGATTCAAGCCAAGGCCCGTAAAATTTGGTTTGGACCCAACCCTGGACTGCACATAGCCCCACCCTCAATTTACATGACTCCACCCCCAATTTGCATAGCATGCACAAATGTTAAAAACAAACATAAATTTGGTCCAGTTTCCAACCTGCATACAAAGAATCAACACATCAGATTGCACTGGAAAAGGACATCAGGGATACTCCAAGGCTGTAGTCTTGCCTTTTTCTTCCTGTTCATAGCCCCCCCCCCTTCACAAAGCACCCTCCCCCCAAACATACTTGCAGAGCATGCAGGGGCAAACTCACTGTCCTGCTCCATTTGCAAGGCACCCCCCCCCCCACACACACACACACAAACAAACTTGCAGAGCGCACAGGGGCAAACTCACTGTTCCTCCCCACCTTTACCTTGGGGTGAGATAAGCAGCAGCAGCAGCAGCAGCAGCAGCAGCAGCAGCAAACACCCAGGTACACGTGGAGGTGGCAAGAAGGATCCCAGGATCCCAGTGGCAGCAGCAGGAACAGCACTAGCAGCTGCAGCAGCGGAGAGGAGCCCAGGTTTGACGTGGAGGCAGTGGCATCAGGAAGGAGCTCAGGAGGGCACCAGGATCAGTGGCAGCAGGAAGGGACATGCTGGATCCAAACAAGGGCAGGAGGAAGGAGGGACCCGGAAGGATGTTTTCTCACCAATGGAGGAAGCGGGGCGCCACAGGCTGTACACAATGAAAAGAGTCCCGTCTGAATGCAGGCCTCAAAAAATGCATTGGCGTACTACATACAGCCGGAGCTGTATCTTCTACACCCCTGTCCTAGGATAACAGCAGACATGCAATGAACCCCACCTCAGCACCACATTAGTGCCACGCTGGAACATTTCTTGGGCATGTTGCTGGGCTACAAAGGTCACCTATGCAGGCCTGCAGCATGCATAACAACCTGTTAGCACAGAGCTAGTTACATGTCTGTTGTTTCCCATGAGTGTCTGATAGAATTCCCTCACCCCTTACAAGATCACCTCCTGGCTGTCCACTACCACAGTCTTTCATCCCCCCCTCCCCTGTGTATGTATATGACTGGTTTGGTGGTGGCATTTGAGGGTGTATGTGGGGTGAGGGGTGAATGAACATGCTCACCATCCTCTTGCCATACCAGACAGCAACTACCACCCTGGTGTACTTAGCACACCTATTCCATTTCCATATACAGTAACTGAAGAGGGCCTGATGATCCTGTGGAAAATAGCATGAGATCTTGCTCTCACAGCTGCACATGTGTGGCAGGTTTGCAGGAACATGTGTATAGCAGGTGAGCACGCCATCATTTGTTCTGTCATGCTCTGCGGTAATGACATTCCCAGTGCCATTACCTGTGATTCCTGCATGGAGTGGGGGAGGGATTGCTGTGGCTCCTCTGGCCATACTGCAATCCCCCCTATCCATTATATGTCCATACCTTGGGATGTCACGGTGTGGGGGAGCATGGAAAGGGTTGAGGTTCCCGCCATGGAAAGCATGGTTTTATGAAAATTGTTCTTCCTTTGTGACCACCCTGACCCCTTGCGCCTGTCAGCCAATGGGAAGCTATGGGACACGACGCCTAAACGTGCGTGATTCTGCTGTAGTCCCTTCGGAGCTGTTTGGTAGGGGTGTGCATGTCGTTTTCATTATTACAATAACAATAACGAAAATTGTCATTTTTGTTTTTGTTATTGCAATAAGAAAATGACAACCGAGAATAACGACAATAACGAAAATGACAACCAAGAATACCATAAACGACAACTGAGAATACCGATAATGGTAATGATAATGATATCGATACTGGTATCGATATCAATATAAAAAACAATACCAAAAACTATAACAAAAATAACAAAAATGATAACAAGAAACAAAAATGACAATGTTGTTATCATTGTCATTATTAGTGCTGTGTCAGTTGTGTTTTGGAGGGAAAATGTGGAGAGCGGAGGAGGGAGCAGACATCTCGGAGTCTTAACAGGGTTTAACTCTTGAACTGTACCTGTGTTGGGAGGGGCAAGCAGCTCAGCAGTATCTCATGGATGTATCCTTGGCCAATGAGCAGCACAAGCAAGCCCTGCAGCAGTCTCATGGGACTCTGTGATTGCTCAATGCCTGCTACCTCCCACAACCAATCAGAGGGGCTCTGGGGGAGGGCACTGTAACCCTTTATAATGGGAGGGCAAGGTTTTTTCTCTCCATTGTGAGAGAGCTCTGCTTGTCAGGTTGTGTTTACAAAACTGTGGTGCTTGCACATAAAAAAATCCTCCCTAGCCCTCATTGTATTGTATTCTTTCTCTATTTATTTATTTATTTATTTATTTATTATTTATTTATTTATTTATTTATTAGGTATTCCCACTTTTCCTTCCTCATACCCTACATTTTACCTTCTTCATTTCCCTGCCCTTCTCCCCCCTGTACATTATATAGAGATAGGTAGTAAAGATTAGATATAGATATATATTATAGACATATATATTAGAATAGTTATATAGGTAATTGATTAGATAAGATCGTTTTCCTTTCCCCTTCCCATCTTCCTTAGATTTAGATAAATATTAGTTATGCACATAAATCAATAATGATACTGATACCAAAAATAAAATCTTTGTTTGAAATGGTACCGATATCAATAACGATAACGATATCAATACCGATAACAAAAATGATACAAATACTGATATAGATACCAAAACCGGAAATGACATGGGGGCCTGATGCACACCACTACTGTTTGGACCCTTGGGATCAGCTGCTATGAGCGGCCATCCCAGTGATCAGTCCAGCCCGGCAGGGGTTGGGGATGATTCTGGGAAGGTTTTCTATGCAGCTGCGGAGGATGCACACACACACACCCTGTGGGTTTGTAACACTTACTCCCCCCCCCCTTCAGTGTACAGTATACAGGGCCATGTCGCAATGGTCTTCGATACCACTGTGGTTGGTGGCCATGGGAATCCATCTATGGGCTTAACACTGTTGTGGTGTCCTCGCAACAACCTCCTGTCCCTACCTGCATCTAGGGGGAGCTTCTCTTCTCAGGGATGCTGGGGCCATTTCCCCTGGGACTCTGGGACACCTGTGAAGTAAGCACATATCAGGGGATTACCATTGGTGGCTACCATGTCTAAACACTGTATCCTAGTTGCCCCTCGCTGAGAGGTGTATCCCATCCCCTGGGCCTTGCCGATTTCTCAACCTCCTCCTGTGCCTACTTTCAGGAGAGGATCCCCGAACATCCCTGACTTCCTCAATGTTCTGCTGCTCCTCCATGGGACCCATGTTGGGGGCTGCCATTATCCAACAGCTAATTTTCTGTCCCATCCCTTTTTTCCATGTCCACATCCCCCCATTCCTCTCCATTGCTCTCACTCACCACTTGCCTCTGACCCTGTGTCTGCTGTCCCCTCCAGTTCCTCCTGTACCAGTTGGAGACTCTCCTTCTCGGGGTGACAGGTGATGTCGGTGTTTGATTCTTCCTCCGAGTCAGAAGCTGGCTGGCTGGCAAGCAGTTGGTCATGCATTGCTGGGGGTGTGCCTGGAGGTCCAGCCTTCTTCCCAAAGGGGGGCACCAGAATGAGTGGGTGTTTCCAGCATGACCAGGAGTAGTGGGTGGTCCACCTGACTGCAGCCCTCCAAGACCCCAGTGCCAGCTACACTCAGGGCACAATGGGGCCCTGCATGCAGAGGAACTTCTCAAGCAGCTGTAGATAGGAGGTGGTTCTGGGCCCATGCATGGACCCTTTATTATCTTTAATGGCTTTTTACCTCCTCCTCCTCAGTTCCTTGACCCTCAGATGGCACTTGGTAGAGTCCCGATCATATCCAGCCACAATCATCTGCTTGGTAATCTACTGGAACACCCACTTGTTCTGGTGGGAGGTGCAGAGTTCTCTCTGTGTCTCCTCAGACTCCCAGAGGTGGATGAAGGTCAGGGTATCCTTGTGGTCCCAGGGGACCACTCTCTTGTGAATGTTGCATGCTTCGGCGGTTCTGGGAGTTGCTCTGGGTTCTGGCAGGAGTGGGTACCTGTGAGCAAGGTGAGAAAGGAGGCACATGTGAGTGCTGGCTGGTTTGAGAGGTGGCGACTTCCCCCCTCTCCCACTTTCACCTGGGACCACTGGATTACCTGACCGGGTCTTTCCTCCTGCTGCTGCATTTCTCCAGATGGTGGGGGTGGTGGAGTCCTGGATGCTGGTCAGTGGGTTCAGTGGCAATGGCAAACCTATTCAGGCCAACATGTCTGTGCCTTTTCTGCTGGATCCTTTTCAACCTCCTGTGCAATCTGGTTGTTGGGTCATCGATGGGCGCCCATTGGTTTGACCGATCTTCCTCATTTTTGGAGACACTGTGATGATGGTGGACCATGCTCAACCTTGGGTTAGGTCAGCGTGAACTAACATGATGGCACAGATTTCCCTGATTTTGCCTGATCATTATGCTAACTTTAGCCCAGGCCATTCCTCGATGATCCCCCAGGATCATGGCCCAGGTTATCTGGCACCATAGGCTGGACCTGTGCTAACATCTGTCAGCCCGCAAACTACGTAATGGTGGGTTGCGGTTTTGAGCAGGCCAAAGTGTGCAACACTGTGGAAAAGTGTCACATCTGAAAACACCCACAATCAGGGTATATCCTGTTACAGAAATCTTTGCATGTGTATGTGTTATATATCAACCAGTCTCCAAACCACAAATAAATGCTGCATGTGTGGAACATGAGGATTTTGATATTTACACATTTTCTCATTTCCAATTTTCTTAAATTGTGTTCTTATTTTCCTTCTTAGTGAAGTCTCTGTAAAGAAACTGCAACAAATGGTGGGTTTGATAAACAAGCTTTTCCACCACAAAGACAAAATAAAGGAGCATATTTCACTCCTTGAAAAGGTTAGCAAACTATTTTGTAAAATGGATTCCTTGGGGCTGTCAAAAAAAACTGGGCCAATTCTATGTAGAAACAATGCACAGAAGATATAAGGGAACTGGACTCTTTTGAACCGGCAGCTGTGCTACCTACTGCTCTCCATAACAAGCCGACCAATTCCATGTGGAAATGGAATGAGCACAAGATATAAAAAGATCAAAATTGTTTGAACCAGCAGCTGTGCTACCTGCAGCAGTTAATCTTTCCTGGCAATCTGTTAGAGACACACATTCCTCAGGCTAAGAGGACTAAGAGGCTTTTGCTGACTGCTGCTCCTCTGAGAGGAGCCAGGTCCAATTCTCCATTCGTATTATTGAAACACTTAAACTGTGGACTCAAAATCCATTGGGCAGGGGGAGTAATTTTCATTTGTACAAAGCTAAAAAGACATTGCTGATCACTTACTTTGGATGAAAGTATATAGAACGTTTATATCTTAAGCTGGGTCTAACTTAATTAATGCCAAGACCCTTTCTTTGCCAAAAAAAATAGTTGCATATGTTAAAGTGTATTTAATAGAAATAATGATGAATGGAGAAAAAAAAGAATACAGAAACCTGGCAATCTTAGCTGGAACTGAACACAATGTCTGCAGGAAAGAAAAACAGGGTTTCAGGCTATTATCATGTTAAAATTACAGTTTCTTTGCCCATAAAGAGAATAGATATATTGTTCCTATTTAAAGCACAGTTCATTTCTTATTCTCCATAGACAACTCATCTCAGTAAAATATACACTTCTGCATTTCAGAAACCTCTTTCTCCCTTTCTAAGATGATTGCACCCTATTATATTTCTACCTACCGAATTTCTCTGTCTCGCTTACACATGCATAGAGAGAGAGAGAGCACTCTCTTTTGCGGTCTTGTATCAGAGACAGGATGTTGTTGCACTTCCAAACATTGTGTAATTTCATTTTCACAGATACAACTTTTTAAAAAACAAAACAAAAAACCCATATGACCTTTAGAACCGGGCTCTGACCAAGGATGTGGGTATCAGGGCCGTCCACTAGCAGGTTCTTATCCTGCAATTCTCCTCCCAGTCACATTCCCTATAAGAAACTCGAGACTCGACTTCTGTGGTAAATACTCTATTTATTTATCCAAGCTCCCTCTTTATCCCTGAGTAAGACTTGCTTCACTATCCGTCTCTGCTGCCCCAACATAGTTCTTGTTATTGGTTGTCCATCAAAGACAGCCTCACTAGCCTCTATTGCAGAACTTCACCTCAGTATCCCTGCATCTGCTTTGGGTGAACGCTTCACCATTCGAGCTCGACTCCAGATCCTGCTTACAAGTAAGCCTCCTTCCATCTCTCTTACTCCCTATCTCCTTTCACCGGTGGCTGGCTTCCAGAACGCTCCAGGTGTTCCCACTCGCCACTACTTCCCAATCAGCCGGAATCTGTAACAGGTGCCTGTAGCAGCTATCCCACTACTTCTCAGGCACCCTGTTACATACCCCCTCTTGGCAGGGAGCCAGGGTTCCTATTATCCGTGGACCTTAGCTTAAGTAATTTCTCCCAATTAAGCCCGACATACAAACTGTTAACAAATCAAATGGCTTATTCCTCAACATAATTGTCAAATAAAAAATCCCTTTGCTGCATTAGTATAATTCCAGCAATGTAAACGAAACATCAATTATAATATAAATAATTTCCATCTTTAAATACAGATTACTCTTATAACCTCTCCTTTGCCATCACAGATGTGGCAGGATTTTTGGCACAGGGAGTGCAAAGGTTGCCACAGAAGAAGGGGCTAAGGAATACAGGTGTGGTGCTAGTAGAGGATAGCTCTTCACAGGAAACCCATCTGAAGTCCCCTGAACTATAATGGAAGGAGGCTCAGATTGTTGAGGGGGCAGCAGTAGAGAGGAAGAAGGCAGAGTGGCCTCACACAGGGAGGCTGAAGCTGAGGAGGGCTGAGACTCTGGAGGAGCTGAGAGCATGAACCTGAAAGAGGAAGGCTGCCTGTTCTTAATGTCAGGTCTGCTACAAAGTAGCTGGGAACAAAACAGCTGGGAAATGTGCAACAGCAAGGATCCAGCAAGGAGCCAAAGAAGCTAAAGACCGAATAGTAGGGATGGGCGAACGTGGTTCGGAGGTTCGGAGTTCGGCCCAAACTCCACCTGTTAGGACAACCGAACCCGAACAACTGAACTAAACCTGATTCTGAACTCCGAAACAACTGAACAGTTTGGTCAGTTCAGATCATGTTCAGATGAGTTCGGGTGGCAAAAATGTGTCACTGGAAGGCAAAACGTGACCGGGAGAGGGAGTCAGCTGAGGAGCAGACTTCCAGGCACCAGGGGTGGAAAGGCTTGGAGTAGCAGCCAGCCTGCCCAATCACCATCCCTTTTCTCATCAGTCTATTGGCTTCGCAGTCTGCGATTGGCCACGGGTGAGGCTACAGGGAGCCAATGGGGCTTGCGGTGAGGCGGGCACCGCAAGTAACAAAACTCATTGCCCTCCCTCCTGCCAACACCTTCTGAGCTAGTCACTGTTCCTGAACAGCAGGCATTTCATAAGGCTCCCTCTCCCAGTGGTTTTGTTCTCCTCAATCCATTGCAATACTCCTCCTATTTCATCCATCCAACCCATCTACCTCTATATTATCATTTATTTAGCTTAGATTAGATAGATTTAGGTATTATTTGTTGTTTTTACCCCTCCCTGTGTTCAATCCTCCTTCCTCCCTCCCCCCCTCCATTGAATCCTTTCCCTCTCCCTCTATTTATATTCCATCCCTGATTCCCTTCCCCTGTTTTTTTATTCATTTTGAGTAGCATTAGCTTTATTTAGGTTTCATTTCAGTTTTGTACCCCTCTCTGTGTTCCCCCCACCATCCCATATATATATAGATAGGTATTAGATTAGAGATAGTAGATAGTTGTAGGAGTTAGCTGAGATAGAGATAGTGTTTAGAGATTTAGTGTTTGTAGGAGTAGGCCTTTGTACTTATTAGATAATCCATTTAGTTGATAGCATTTAGAATAGTTATAGC
>QEPC01002839.1:323978-334536 GCA_003113815.1 Sphenodon punctatus | reverse complement strand
AAAAAATAAAAAATCCTTTTAAAATGCTGCAAACATTTAAAATATTAAAATACCCCAAAACAGAAGGCTAAAAGTCAGAAAAAAACTCCCCCCATCCCACCCACCCCCCTCCCCGAAGGCCCGGTGGAACAACCAGGTCTTATAATATCTTCAGAAACTGACAGATGGGAGGTCTGGGGACAGACGAGCCTCCATCAGGAGGGAATTCCACAGCCAAGGCGCGGACACCGAGAACACCCTCTCCACCGTTGCCACCCAGGATACCCAGGGGACTTCAAGTCAGGCACCTCCGGTCAACTTCAAGGGCCACAAACTGACCTGGGCCCTGAGGCAGTCTCACAAATAAGCAGGACCCAAGATGTTTAGGGCTTTATAGGTCATCACCAACACCTTGAATTGGGCTTGGAAGACAATAAGCAGTCAGTGCATAGTACGGAGCACAGGTGTAATGTGCTCGCGGTGGCCCGTCCCCATTAGGAGACGGGCCACCGCATTCTCAACCAGCTGCAGTCTCTGAACCATCCTCAGGGGTAGCCCCATGTGGAGTGCATTACAGTAGTCCAGTTGAGAGGTGATAAAGGCATGGATGATGGTGACTAGATCTGAGTCTGAGACATAAAGTCACAGCTGTCGCACCAAATGTAATTGGTGAAATGCTCCCCTCGCCACAGCCTCCATCTGACAATCCAGGTGGAGCTGTGGGTCAAGGAGACTACTAACCTGAGTGGCCAAAGGGGGGCAGACCTCACCAATGATGGGAGACACCACCCCCTCAGTCCTACCCACCAATATCACCTCCATCTTGTCAGCCTCAGATGGCTCACCCTCATCCAGGGCATTGCAGGCTGGCATTGGTGGAGCAGCGGCAGAGGCCTGGCCAGGGCTTGATGGTCAGCACCCCTACTTGGCCGGGCATTGCAGGTTGGCAGGCCTCCAGTTCTGCTCACTTTATGTTGGGTTCTCCATTTCTAGTCGCCATCACAACAGGCGGTGGCTGACTGGCCACATGAATCACCACTGGGCAAGACTACTTGACCAATTTTCAGAAACATTGGTTGAAATCTGGTGAGTAGGATGCCAGCCTGCAATGCCCAGCCCCATATGGGTGCCAGCCACCACCAAGCCTGGGCCAGTCCTCTGCCGCTGCTCCACCGATGCCTGGCAGCCTGCAATGACTATTTATTTAGAAGGGTACCATCCTCAAGTACTGTGTTATGTACTGGCAATCTAGTATATAACAACCCGGTAAATGGTAACCAAGAACCTGGTAAACAGTAACTCAGTAACTGGCAATCCAATGGTAAGTGACAATCCAGTAAATGGTAAACAGTAATTCAAGAAAAGATTCTCTACCAAGAATTGTCAAGAAACTGCCATTTTCTCAGTTATCATTTCTTGTTTAAAACAAAACAAAAATCGTGATTCTTGGCAATAATTGAGAAAAAGTAGAAATCAAATTTCAGCCCTAAATTCAGGCACAGCAGTGGATCAAAGAGCACTCCAAAGCTGTGAACCTGAATGATGAAGAGAGACCAGACCCCATCAATAACAGGGGTTCCTATATCCCTCAGGTCAAATGGCCAATAAACCATCATCTCCCCCAGTCTTGTCTGGATTCATCTTCTATCAGTTAACCCGTATTCAGTCCCCAATGGCATCCAGGCACCGGGTAAGCACCATGACTGCAGAACCTGGGTCAGATGAAAAAGAGATAGGGATGAGTGTCATCAGCATACTGATGGTACTTCATTCCAAATCTCCAAATGATCTCACCCAGGATCCTCAGATACACATTGAACAGGAGTGGAGACAAGATGAAACCCTGTGGGACACCACAAGTGAGCTCCCAATGGGACGATGAGCCACCACCATCACCACTCCTACTAGCCAGGAGTAAGTGGGACCACTCAAGAGCAGTCTGGCAAACCCCCACCACATCCATGTCAATACCATGCCATGATCAACTGTATTAAAGACTGCTGAAAGATCTATCATCATCAGCACGGTACAATTCCCCCCAGTCGATAAGCGGAGATTTCAACCAAGACCACGAAAGCTGTACAAGTGCCATGCCTAGGGCAAAAGCCTGACTGACATGGGTCCAGGAATCCAATAGCATCAAGTTGTGCCTGGAGCTGTGAGGCAACCACCCATTCAATAACCTTCCCTAATAAGGGAAGGTTTGAGTAAGTGTGATAGCTGGCAGGATATGGATTGAGCTATGTGTTCTGCAATGTGAGTGGCTGTTCAGAGAAGAAAAGAATCAGCTGGCTCTCTCTCTCACACACACACACACACACACACTAAGAGAGAGAGGCAGGCACACATTTCCCCTGCTTTTTCCCTATTATTAGCAATAGGGGAAACACCGTGAACACGGTTCCCTGGAGAGAAATTATGATATATGGATGCCGAATCTGACAAAGAAAATAATCAGAAAGATTGAGGGGGGAACTTCTATTGCAACGATGGCATAAACAATTTATTTTCAAGCTTAAAAAATAACTACTAATTTACAGAACCATTCTGAGATCTTCATTGCATCATATTGCTCTCACCTGAACCCAGGAGACTATACAATGCCTCCGTTTGTTTTACTTAAATATTGGTTTTGGTAATCGATCAAAATCAAGTGTACAGCATGATCCTCAAGCTGCTGTTTCACTTCTAGCCATGTTCTCTTGGAATAATGCCAGTGGAGCTGATCCAAGATTGCAATTAGCCTGCTATTAATAGACAAATTCCAATTCCCTGTGCATCAGAAAATTTGCCACCTAAGTATGCCATTATCTCAGGCTTCCCCACTGTTATATGGACAGACTCTTTTGCTGACACTTTATAAGTGGAACTAGACTAAATTCTTTGTTTTAGTAAAAAATAAAAAATAAATGTAAAAAAACACAGGCATTTCTATTGTTATTGTACAGGCGAAGATGAAATCTTAATGGTCGCTCGTATTTCACATCAAGACTGTGTCAAAGTCAGGTTAAACTTAAAGTCAGGATTAAAAGGACAACTACTATATTAAGTAATTGTCAGGACCCGGGCTTGCTGGCGGCGTGCCTGTGCCTTCCTTGGATATGCGGGCAGGGCCTGGGATTGCTGGCAGTGGGGCCGGACCCCCCGAGTAGGAGATCCGGGCAGTGACAGCAGGGGGCAGGATCGGGGGGCAGGATCAGGGGACTGAAACCCCGCTGGTTCTGACAGGACCCACACAGTGGGCAGCCGGGGAAACAGGGGCAGTAACCACACCCCGGTTCCTCAAGACAATGTGGCTGGGATGTTGCGCCACTCTGTGTGGCTGCATGCTAGGCAGGGTGGGGCTATCCCTATTTAAGGACTCTGCCGAGGCTCAAGCACTGCCTGAGAACAGCAGCGCTGTGAAACTGGTCCCCGAGCGTCTTGAGAGTGATTTATTGTTCATTACAATAAATTACTAAGTGAGAGTCGAACGAGTGAGAGAGTGAAAGGTGAGTATGTGGGTTCAGCAATGTGAGAGTGTGGAGTGCAAGGGGTGTGTTTGAAGTAGCACGTGACCACTACCTCCCTGTCCCTCTCAGGTCTGGGCCCCCACCTAACCCCTTCTGATGTGCGTGAACCTTGAGAAATCCTTGCCCCTAACCCTGGTATCTCTCCTCCCCCATTCTCCTGCACTTTGCCTTCACCCCCTCCTTCCAGTCCCAGGCACGGTGCATGTGGGTGTGGTGGTGGCGATTGTAGACGTGAGTGGAGGGGCTCCACTCGAAGTTGTGTTCCCACTCCACCCCTGTGATGATACGGCCTTGCCCCTGTTGAGACGCCTAGGGCACCCCATGCCCACCTACCCTAACAGTAATAGCATTAGGGGTTGTTTTCTCCGTCTATTTGAGTGGGGCTCGGTGTCTGCAGGGGGTGTGACATCAGGGGAGTTAGGCATTGAGGACCCCTTGCTGTGTCCATGGGTATTCCCTCACCCCATGCCCACCTACCCTAACAGTAATGAGATTAAAAGACAAACAAATAAGCTTTTCTAGGATTAGAGATGGAGACATTTAAAAATTGTTGAGTCTCATCTTGAGTATGGCCCAGGTGTATTCTGTGCAGGAACAAAAATCACATTAAACCACCACAGCATCTTTCCACAGACCCCAGTATGGATGTAGACCTCTCTGTTCTGTTACTGGTGTGAGGTGGGTGTGATATTTGAAGGTGCCCTATTTGGATGATCTCAAAGGTGGTGTCACCTCATCCTTAAATTATCTGCTTGTGTTCCTACAAACTGGGTGAACAAGGAGTTAAATCTCTCTTCCTTTGTCTTAAACCCCCTGCTTGGGAGCTTACAGGGAACTGCCAACAGGAGGAGCTGGAATAACCAACAGGTGGTGATGAGGCTGACATGCTCTGAGGGAAACACAAAAGGAATAAGTGCTGTGGTATTCTGGGATAAGAAAGGATTCGGGATGGGAAGGTAATTGCCTTCTTTCATTCAAGATGAGCAAGCCTCCTGGAGATGTAAGCATAGTCTCATTATCCTCACTTCAACTCCTCTGCTCCTGGGAACACACAGGAGGTTGAAACTAGTGAGGAGGCACTTACTTTCCTCATTGTTCATGAGATCAAGCCATTAGTGTTTAGAACACAGAGTTTGATCCTGGTTCTAATAGTGATTGGTTACAAAGACATGGGGAAATTATTTCACTTCTGGGGCTGTCTTATTGCCCTTCATTGACATGTATCTGTACAGTGAAGACAATAATCATTTTTTACTTTAAGTATCTGAGTATTTCTTGAGGACTCATAGTCCCTGCCCTGCCCATCAAAATGCCCAGAGCTATAGAATGCAGCAGGTGCATCCAAAATGCACTAGAATTTTCCACTGTCATTACTAGGGCTGAAATGAGAATTGAGAACCCTTAGCGAGATCTGGTGAAGATCTTGCTAATGGTGTGAGAGTCTCATGAAAATCTCACTTAAACAACCGTGCATGAGCAAAATGACCATCAGGCCATTCTGCACATGTACAGCCCTTTTCAAAAATGACACCAGCAGCATCACCACCACTTTGAAAAAGGGCCACGCATGCACAGAACGGTCCAGTGGCCATTTTGTGCACATGCAGATTTTCCCCACCACATGGCGTTAGTGACTGCAGAAAAGGAGAGAGAGGAGGGAGAGAGAAAGACAGACAGATGCAGAACATAAGACTCAGTGCGGGACACAGCACACACATGGCTCTGGTAAGTAAATAGAGAACAAAATCTTGAGAAGGGGTCAAGAACTGAGGCTTTTCTTGTTTCTTAATTCTTGCATAAATTGAGCTGAGAAGATGGATTCTCGATTAAAATAGAGTAAAAATGAGGTCGATTTTCAGCCCTAGTCATTACAAAACAATTCTTGGGCTGAAGTTTCAGCAATATAAAACTTGTAAATTAAATAAAACAAGTTCTATCCATAAAGGGGAAGAAGTCTTCTAACAAAAAAGGAAAAAGTATTGCTGACAATAATCCCAGCTGGAAAACACAAGTCATTTGAAAGAAGATGTTTTTTTGTTTTTAAAAGGACATTTAACAGTTTATTGTCTCTGACAGAAGGAAAGAGAGTCACTTTGCAGTAGTCAGAATTGCTGACTGCCCTTCACACAAATTTTCAGCAATCTCAAATAAAGAGGCTCTAAGGCCAGGCAAAGCTGAGACACAGGCAAAGATAAACCACTTATGTAATCCCCAAGGCAAAATTGCTGAAGAGCAAAGGAAAGTTTACTTCTTTGAAAAGGAAATTAAGCACAGCTTTTTGGAAACGACACAGTAGTTGCAGAGTAGGTATATATACAACTAGGAGAGTTCTGTAGTGGGAATGCCAACTCTGAAAGCAGACACCTTGACATAAGGAAGAATTTGGTTTCTTGGAAGATAGGTCCATCAAGAGCTGTTAACAGAGACAGTACGGGATGCAACCCCATCATCAGGGTGTCTCTAACCTCCGACTCCCTCTGAAGGTGGGCAAGAAGCAGAGGATAGATCACACTAATTACCATGTTCTTCTGCACTTTCTATGAAGCATCCCTATTGGCAGAACAACTGGGGTAGACAGACCCTTGGCGTGACACAGTAAGGTAGTTCTTATGTGTGTTACAGTTTTTGGTTGTGTAGGTCTAATGCTATTACAGGTTTTATTATTATATTATTAATTATGATTAATTACTACTACTACTACACAAACCTTTTCAAGAGGCTCAGTGTGGTGTACAACTATAAATCAAAATAGTACAAATAGACCATAGTAACCCCATGGTACGACGAAACCCCCCTCCCCTCCCCAAAGCCTCCTCCCCTCCACCTCCACAAGACAATAAAAACTAAGCAATAAATGAAAGTTAACCAAACTAAACACTTCCTTGACTTTCACCCAAAGGAGTACCGGCCTGCCAGCACCCTGCTCCATGCACATGACATACCGTCCTCCTCACTGTGGGTTCCTGCCATTCTCAATCATCCCCAAACCAACTCTCCCACACTACACTCCTTCACCTCATAAAAAGTCTTACAAACAGAACAATAACAAAAGTATTTAACGTGGGGAACAGAAGGTTATAAGGGAGATCCGCTAAACTTCAATAATCTTTGCCACGTGATGTCTGGTCCCAGATCCCAAACACTGCCAGATAGCTACCTAACAGACAGTGCCGACAGGAAGCTGCTTGTAGCCTCTGTATACCTGGGGAGAGAAAAGAGAGGAGGCATGTCTCAGCACACAAAACCAGCTTCTCCTTTTCCCATTCTGACTGACTACATTTGAGCAATGAGACTGCAACAGAGTCAGAGGGTTCTCTTGCTTCTTCATGCCTTTGATGTTCAGACTTCAGTTATGTTTTCTGAAAAGTGATCAGCCTCTCTGCTCAAATTAAATTCCTTTATCTGAATTCACAGTGAGTGAAATGTCTTCCCTGCTTCCTCTAATAGTTTCCCCGTAATCATCGACCTTTTATTACCCACAGTACCAAGCATGATCTACATCTGTTCATAATGTTGTTGGATGAAACATCAAGCTAGCATTTAGATGAAACAAGCAAATATTTCCCTAAGAAGAATAAGCATTTGTGTGTGTGTGTGTGTGTATGTGTATGTGTATGTGTATGTGTATGTGTATGTGTATGTGTATATGTATATGTATGTATGTATGTAAACTGCCCTGGGAATGGGGAGGGGTCTGTTTTGAAGTCACCTTGTGTTTTTCATCTTCAATAAATAAATGTTATCAAGGTAGCTTTACATGGTTACCAAGTCAGAAGAAAAGCTATGTTTTCCTCAAAAGAAAGCAAGCACTCATGGTCCAGAGGGAACCCAAACCAATATTGTTTATTAACTTTAAATGTAGTTTTCAGCTTTTGCAGAATGTGTATGCACATGAGGTAGAATCTATCATTGCATTTCAAAACACTGTCTCTTCTTAATACAATCATTTGGACGAGTTACATTAAACAAACAGAATCTACTCTTAAACAGGTTTTGGGGAAATTAAGTCAGCATTTTGTATGGAAAGAATGCATGCACTGTTCAAACATCTGTACTGTTGAATGTACAATTATGATCAAGAAGTCCAACTGTAAATTTGGCACAGCACCAGAAAGGAGACAAGGACATGTAAAGGGGGTGGGGAGGGTGTTAGAAGGCCGCAGTCTTTATTGAAAATTCAAACATCAGCAAAACCAATTGGGGTGGGGCAACTCCACCACCCAATAAACCTGGTCCAGGAGTCATAACCTAATAAGCCAGAAGCTGCGAGGTATGGCCAGAGTTCAACCTCTTATGAACAAGCCACAACAGTCCTCCCCGCACCTTGGCCCAAGACGCCCAACTTGGACAGTGGAAGATGCATTCTGCACGAGACCCCCTAACAAGGCCCCCAGAGTCAGGAGTCAACTGATGTGCCACATACTCACAAGGCCACACATGTCCTGTGAATTTTAATGACTGTGCCGGTTTACTCTCTGGAAAGGGTCAAGCACTGGGCCACTTCTCTGCCTGTGTGCTGGCTCTTTCCTAATCTCATGTGGAGATGACCCAGACACAAATAAGTTGTCTGGGTCCTTCTTCATAGATTTGAATCCCCCTGGACCATCAACACAAGGAACCATCACCTTCCCTTGGCTGATTCTCCCCACGCTCTGAACTGGAATGCCAAATTATCAGTTAATTTATCTCTTAATTTCCTAAATATAGTTGGACCACAGTATCTGACAGGTGAACCTAATCAGTCCAATAAAGTTGGTGCCTTTCCTGGTGGATTTGCTCATGACAGACACAGCTCCCACTGTGGGACCACATAACCCATCTCCTGATTTCACAGTTAGCTTCCCACTTTCTTATGGTGTCTAGTTCCTACCCATACCTGCCATGGGACCATGTTGGTCCACAACAGAAGTATGCCAGGGAACTTCATGAGGACTTTGGCAAGTTCCCTCTTAACAAGGAACGTGGTGTACCCCAGGGATCTGTATTGGGACCGGTGCTGTTTAATGTATTAATTAATGATCTGGAAAAGGGCGTTAAGAGTGAGGTGATCAAATTTACAGATCGCACCAAGTTATTCAAGGTAGTTAAAACACTAGCAGACTGTGAAGATGTGCAACAGGATCTTATGAGACTGGATGCCTGGGCATCTAGATGGCAGATGAGATTTAATGTGGACAAGAGCAAAATGATGCACATAGGGAAAAATAATCCAAACCATGAGTTCACAAAGCTAGAGGTTACCACTCAGGAAAAGGATCTGGGAGTGATTGTGGTTGTGGACAATACACTGAAATCCTCAGCCCAGTGTGTAGTAGCAGTCAAAAAAGCAAACAGAATGTTAGGAGTTATTTGCAAAGGGATAGAGAATAAAACTGAGGATGCCATAATGCCTCTATACAAATCAATGATGTGACCGCACCTGGAGTATGGTGTGCAGTTCTGGCCGCCCCATCTCAAAAAAAGACATAGCTGAACTAGAAAAGGTACAGAGAAGGGCAACAAGAATGATAAAGGGTATGGAACGGCTTCCGTACAAAAAGAGGCTTGGCAAGCTGGATCTCTTCAGCTTAGAGAAGAGAAGACTGAGAGGGGACATGATAGAGGTTTATAAAATCTTGAGTGGTGTGGAATGAGTAGATAGGAAACGGTTATTTACCCTCTCAAATAGTACTAGAACTCGGGGACACTCCATGAAACTAGCTGCAGGCAGAGTTAAAACAAATAAAAGGAAGTACTTTTTCACTCAATGCATAATTAACTTATGGAATTTGTTGCCAGAGGACGTTGTCAAGGCCAGTAGTATAGCTGAGTTTTAAAAAGGACTGGATAAGCTCGTAGAGAATAGGTCCATTAATGGTTATTAACTAGGTAACTTATGGGATGAACGTCTTACTGTCAGGAGCTGGGAGTGAATGGGAATGGATTGCACATTGTGACTGATGGTTCTTCTCCCATGCGACCAAGATTGGCCACTGTCAGAGGACGGGATGCTGGGCTTGATGGACAATTGATCTGACTCAGTATGGCACTTCTTATGTTCTTAACAAGCTGAATTAACTCAGTTCCCTTAGATTTTGAGCAAATTATTCTTCCCTAAGTGAATGACTAATCTCAGGAAGGGTGCCAAGGGCAGCTGAATTTAAGGTGGGCATGAACTACCCACAACACATCCCTTTTCCCCCAAACGCTCTCCACCCTTTCACTCAGACCCAGCTGCTTTCCCAAACCATCTTTCCTGGTCCAATGTACCAGGCTATGTCCCATGATCAAAATCCTCCTCCTGGTGTGTCTCCTGAAAGTGAAGGAATGATTATTTGTAAGGTGCTCTGGTGCTTGGAGCCAGGGATCCCTGGACAGTGTCAAAGAGTTCAACTATTGAAGACCCCAAAGCTCATCAAGCATAGGCTCAGGTGTTGACTTGGTTCTCATTGCTAAAGAGCAAAACTCACCCATCTAAGAATGAGAAAGGGTATCAGCTATGCCATTGTTAATACCTGGCACATGTTTGGACGCAAAAAAATATTTTTTATCTCAGGCAGACAAGAACAAAAGCCTTTACTAGTCTCAACACCCTACAGGACTTTGATGACAATGAATTCATGACCTGTACCGAAGTTGACCGATTGCAGCATAGAGTCTGGTTACATACCTATGCTGTTGCGGTGTGGACAGCAAAGAAGGTTTTTGTTGCTGCCCTCATTGCTTCTGATAAGTCCTGCCCGGATGAGCTGTTCCAGGTGGTGAGAGGGCTGGTCAGTCCGGCCTCCCTCTGCCTGGGCTTAGAATCATCAAATGCTCACTGTCATTTGTTTGTGGACTTTTTTGCAGATAAAAATCACTCAAATTCATCACAGTTTTGAAGCAACCTTTTTAGGAGAAAATGGGTTAGAGGCAGTAGAAGCCTCTTCTTGTCCTGTTTTGTGTGTTAAGTTTCAGGCTGTGTTGCCCTCACAGCCTTGGGACTGTTCGATTCACCTATTGTGAATTAGATTCATGCCTGTCCTGGCTGGTTAAGGCTGGTTAAGGCTGGCTGGTTAAGCCAGGAGACATTGGGGCTGTTGCTGGTA
>QEPC01002839.1:283961-301135 GCA_003113815.1 Sphenodon punctatus | reverse complement strand
ATCACAAACAACACAAGGTTTCAGTTTAAGGTTTAAGTTTCATTTCAGTACAAAACTGAAATGAAACTTAAAGCAATCTAATAATCCTACTCAACGCCTGCTGTTCAGGAACAGTGACTAGCTCAGAAGGTGTTGGGAAGGGAGGAGGCAGATAGTTTCATTTCTTGCAAGCCTCTCCACCTCTGGTGCCTGGAAGTCTGCTCCTCAGTGACTAGTACTACCCCTCCCTGTCATGTTCGACTTTCCAGTGAAACTTTTTTTGCCACCCGAACTCACCCAAATGCGATCCGAACTGACCGAACTGTTCGGTCATTTTGACGTTAGGAATTGAGTTCGGTTTGGCCAGTTCCTGTTCGGATTCGGTCGTCCAAACAGGCCAAATTCAGGCCGAACTCCAAACTGCGTTCGCCCATCCCTAAGACAAAGCCCAAGCTACAGGCTTGGGGAACGGATGGATGGTGACCCCATTGATAAGGATGGACAAGGGAGAGGATGGGAAGGGAGGAAATATAAGGAGTTCAGTCTTAGCTATGTTAAGCTTGAGTTGACGTTGGGACATCCAGGCGGAGATATCAGAGAGACAGTTGATGAGGCGGGCTTGGACAGAAGGGGAGAGAGAGGGGGTGGAGAGATAGAGTTTAGTGTCGTCATCATAGAGGTGATATTGGAAGCCGTGGGAGGCAATGAGTTTGCCAAGGGACAGGGTGTAGATAGAGAAGAGGAGAGGGCCCAGGACAGAGCCTTGGGGAACCCCATGAGAGGGGAAGGGAGGAGGTGTTGGAATTGGGAAGAGACACATTAAAGGAGCGTTCAGTAAGGTAGGAGGAGAACCAATAAAGGACAAAGCGGCAGAAGTCTAGGGAGCGAAGAGAGTTGAGTAGGAGTGAGTGGTCAACAGTGTCAAAGGCAGCAGAGAGGTCAAGAGGGACAAAAAGGAGTAAAGGCGCTTAGATTTAGCGACAAGTAGATCATTGGTGATCTTGGCAAGGGCAGTTTCAGTGGAGTGAAGGGGCGGAAGCCAGATTAGAGAGGGTCCAGGGAGGAGTTGGCAAAGAGGAGATCCAGGCAGTGGGAGTAGACAACACGTTCCAGAAACTTAGAGGTGAAGGGTAGGAGGGAAACCGACCAGTAACTAGAGGGGTTGAGGGTGGACATTTTGAGGATGGGAGAGACAGTGGCATGCTTGAAGGCAGAGGGGAAGGAGCCAGTGGAGAGGGAGAGATTAATGACATGTAAAAGGGGGCCAACAGTGGGAGCAATGGAGGTCAGGAGGTGGGAGGGGATTGGGTCGAAAGGTCAGGTGGAGGGGTTGGAGGAAGAGAGCAAAAAGGAGATTTCCTCAAGGGAGGTAGGAGGGAAGGAGGAGAGGATAGAGGGGGGGAGGTGAGCCAGCGGGGAGACGAGATGGGTGGGAAGCAATGTCCTGGCGGATCTTGTCAATCTTTGAGGTGAAAAATGACGTGAGATCCTGAGCAGAAAAGGAAGAGGCCGGAGGGGGGCAGCGGGGCTTGAGAAGGGAGTCAAAGGTGTAGAAGAGGCGGCAAGAGTCATGAGAGTAGGATTCAACCCGGGAGGCATAGTAGTGTTGTCTCGCCAGGGAGATAGAAGGAGGGAGGAGAGGGAGAATTTATAGTGGAGGAAGTCAGGGTGGGAGCGGGATTTGCACCAGAGGCGTTCAGCAGCCCTGGTGCAGGATCGGAGGTAGCGGACAGTAGGGGTGAGCCAAGAACGGGTACCATATGCATTATATACATGCATTGGACTTGATGGGCACATGGTGTGTGCAGAATCTGTGACCAGTGCATGTATTTTGTATTGGGCCCTCTAAATGTTCAGTATTGACATACCTTTACTCCTGATTAAATCAATGCTAAAAATTCCCAATAACTATAAAGGGAGCAGGATTACATCTCTTTTGAACATTCCTTTCTTATTGTTTATACTGCACTCTTCTTTTAGTGTGTGACTGAGTATCATCACAGGAATTTAAGCTGCAACTCTATAAAATACTCATGATGGTCAATATGGTGTAGCATTTGACTGCGTCACTGCAGGAAGATTCTCTATGGCCAAAATTGCTACTGAGTATTAACTCTTGATGACTTTCCTTGCACAATGGAAACAATAGCTCACACTCAGATGCTTGGACATGTTGTGTTCTTTCAATTACAATAGGACCATTGTTATAAGTCTGGTGTGAGATTTTATTATATTGTACATTTAGGAGTAGCAATTGTGCTACAACATTGAAACCTCTTCCTCCGTTACTATGAGGAGCAGGATATCAAATGTTGCCTTTTTGTGCATGGTATTCTTCTGGACCTGTCTGAGTGACCCAGTTTAACCAGCAGAACATTTTCTTTGCTCTGAACCTACTAAAGAGACATTTCAGAACAGTTTTATTTTATTTTGTTGACACTCTCTTGGATATTTCTCCCTCAGTGTTCTTCTAATGCGTCCACCAAATAACCTGAAATTGTCATATTGCAACTTAGGATAGGAAGCGTAGAAAAAAAGGGTGCTAACACCAGAGATATCTTCCATAGTTGTTGTCCACTGGAGTGAGGAGTTTGATATCCTGATAGTAGGTGATATTATTATGAAAAGGGTAATTCAGAAATGCATGAGATGATACTATCCTGTTTTCAGAGAAATCTACATGGAAATTATAGAGGCATCAGACGGGAATAATAAACTAACAGTAGCAAAGATATGGCAGCAACTTGAGGTAAATTTTAATATTTTCAACGATTAGAGGTCAGTTCAAAACATTCATTATAAGAACAGCTTGCATTATGATAATGCTAGCCATGTGTTTTGTTATAATTGTACCTTTCTTTTGTTGGTTCTCTTGACTAATCATTTTCTCTTTTTCTCAATTCAGACAGGGCCATGCCATGATGGATGGATGAGAAAATAAAGTCATATGAAGACTTCCATAGATCAAACTATGATATAGATAAAACAGCCTAGGAAAATCTATGTCTTCCAATGAAACAACAGACCAAACTGTCCTTACACCTGAAGACATGGTGGGGTATATGGATGTCAAAATTAAGGAAACCACAGTAATGTGCTAAAAGAATATAATATATGGTTCATTTTGTGTGCCCATTCCCTGCCTCTTTACCTTCCCCCTTTTAAATTTTTTAATGGATTTTTATTCTAAATGTATTTTATATTTTTATGCTGTAAAGCATCCCAAGCACCATTTTTGGGGTGGGGCGGTGGGGGCTCTATGAGGGGTGCTATATAATTAATTTATTTATTATTATTATTATTATTATTGGATTATCAAGGGCACTATAGGTTGAGACCCTGGATAAAAACTAGAGCTTGTGGAAGATATAAAACCTTGAATTAAAAGTTTCAAAATTTAAAATTCTGATCGAAGTGAAATTGTGATTCTATTCTATAGCTGGACAAATATGCAAACCAAAAATATCAAGAATTTGGGGGAGAAACAACCCACTCTTAGACACTGCTCCTACTTTCTATTCCTAGAACTCAGTCACAACATTTTCCTTAACTATAAACTAGAAATAAGTAGCTAGTTTTGAGATGGGTTTTTTTTTGTGGTGATGGTGGCATTTTTTTATTATCCCTTGTCCCCCCTGTCTCCCCCTCCCTAGCTAGTTTGTGTTTAAAGGAGTTTTGAATGCACGTTTTGGGAGGAGATTTAAAAGATGGGCTCCATATAGTCCGTAGAAATTTTGGATAAAGATAATCTTTGAAGGACCAAAAAGAAAGAAAAGTGAGTAGAGATATTAACTGCTGTCTGTTAAATTGTGGAAAGCACTGCACTCTCTCATATATCAGAGCATCATTAATTTAAAAGGCTGTTGTTTTTTAGAGTAACATTTCTGTTAAGATAATTAAAGCTATTTTACAAATCAAATGTAGGCTGAATGTCTTGAAAAAGCTCGATGAATACTAATCTGACATCAGGTAGGAAGTGTATAGTAGTTTAAAGCAAACGTTGCTAGAACAGGTGATAGTCTCTAACACAACATAGCTATTTAAGTTTAAGAAACACTGTAGATTCATTTAGATGGAATTAAGGGGTGAAATCATGGTGTCTATCAACTCAGGCAACTTTGTCATTGTCCGAATATAACATACTTTTATTAATAGGGTGGTTTCTGTTACTACTCCTGTGTTTGTCTGTTCTTGAAATCCTTGTATGTAAAAAGAGCTAATCGTTACAGTAATCAGCCTGACTTGCACTTCATTAGAGAAATGGTTCCCAAGGTTTTCATGAGGAATCTTTGTCTAAATCAGTGAAAAGAGAGTACTGTTTAAAATAGAAGAATTCTGAGTCTACTAATAGGAGTGTGTAAATCCTTTTAGTTAAATTCGTGACTAATTTTTTCTACATTACTTTTAGTTACTAGTTTAACTAAAACAAATGTATATTTCCAAGGAAATTAATTTGAAAAAAATGTGTTTTTGTTTTGGCCCATTTACACTCTATACAGCCTGCCACAAGACTGCAAAAGCACTACAGGGAAGGCAGAGAGGAGGGGGAGGGAGAAGTCAGGAACATGATTGGCATCCCCACTGACTAATTTCCATTGGGAACACAGCAGACAGCAGTGTGATGGACACAGAGAATCCCTGGGATAGCTCTTTCTTCAATGCTGCCAGCAACTTGGCAGTGCCAATCAGAGGGCCTGGGGGAGGACACTGGAGAGCCTTTAGACCCCCTGTGAGAGCTACTAGTTCTGTGTGTAATCACTGAATGTCTGGCCGAGAGATTCCCCTACTGTGCCTGCCTGCTTCCATCTGCCTCTTTCATATCCTCCCACCCTGTGGCACTCTCTGCAAGTTGTCACCCTGTTACATCTGAGGTGCTGCCAACTTTCCAGTGTCCTCTCTCTACCTCATATGGTGCCCAGCCAGTCTGAGGGCCTCTCTGCAAATTGAAGCCCTCTCATCTTTGGGGTGCCAATGCCACTGCCTGCTGCTCCTCTGCCTGCAAGCCAATATCTCTCTCTCTCTCTCATATTTTGCCACCCTGTGGGACTCTCTACAGGTTGAAGCCATGTCATACTTGGGGTGTCAATGCCCGCCTGCTGCTCCTCTGCCTGCCTAGTTCATGCTAGTGCCTACTGCTCCTGTGCCTGCCTACTGCCTGTCAGTGCCTGATGCTGATGCTGATGACAGTCTCTCTTTCTCATATTCTGCCACCCTATAGTACTCTCTGCAAGTTGAAGGCTGAAGCCCTGTCATACTTGGGGTCCCTATGCCACTGTCTGCTGCTCCTTTGCCCACCTGCTGCCTGACAGTGCCTGCTGCTGTGCCCACCCACTGCCTGCCAATCTGTCTCTTTCTCATACTCTGCCCACATGTAGCATTCTGTGCAAGTTGACACCCTGTTACATCTGGGGTGCTGCCAACTGTCCAGTATCCGTCTGCCATTATCTCTCTATCTCATATGGCTCCTGGCCACTCAGGGGCATTCTCTGCAAGTTGAAGCCATGTCATACTTTGGGTCCTTCCGGGACCTGCTGCTTCAGAGCCTGTCAGATGCCTGCTTGTGCCTGCTGATCCTGTGCCTGCCTGCTGCCTGACAGAGCCTCCTGCTGCTTCTGTGCCCACCTGATACCCACCAGTCTCTTTCACACACACACTCTGCCCACCTGTAGCACTCTGAAAGTTTGGGGGTGGGAAACTGTCAGGGAGACAAAGTAAAACTGCTATTTAAACCAATTTATGACCTGAAAAGTGATGTCCATTGAAAATAATGGAAAACAAATTTAACTACAAAACAAAGGTCTCAATACAGGACCCCTTGCAGGCTCTCGCAGGGGGTCTAAAGACTCCTAATCTTCAATAGGCCCACCCCTTAACCTTTTCCTGCAGGACCCTGATCCCCCACCCTATTAGGTGAGGGATGGGGGCAGGGTCCTGCAAGCAGCAGCCACCCCGGGACTGAGAGTCACAAGTGGGGAGAGGCCCCTGCAGAAATAACATGTCCTTGGGGCCTCAGGAGCACTGGTCCTGAGGCTACCAGGACTGGCCTTCCTGATAGGACCAGTATTATCGTAGTGCAATCTGGGACAACTTCTCTGGGGCTCACTCTTCTCTCTGACTCCAGGGGCCTCACAGCAGCCTCCTTTTTACCAGGGCAGGATGTGGGGACCCCACTCCTTTCCAGAAGGGGCCCAAACATGAGCACTTCTAGGGCTCCACAGTGCATGTATTTGAGGGAGAAGGACTATAGGAGAGGGGCCAGCAGCAGGGCCCTCGCATTATATCTTTGCCCTGCTCCCTTCAAATTCCAGTACCATTCCTTCTTCCTGTGGGGCCCTCTCTGATTGTGGGTCCCAGGCCATGGCCCCTACTGGCCCTGTTTAAGGCCATCCCTGAATAGATATCACCATGCACACTCAAGTCTTTGCAACAGCTTCTGGTCCTGAGCAATTGCCAGAGTCCCAGCACAGCAGGAACCCAGGAAGTTGCAAGTCCTAGCTTCCACCTGAGCCCAGAAAAGTGGTCCTGACCTGTTGTGCAGTATACTTCACAACAGGTCAGGAGTAGAACTGAAACCAGGTACCTGACCAGTCAGGCACCCCATCAAATTTGTGGTGCCCAACTCACCCCGGTCACGTTCAGGCACCCGACAAGCTACCCGACTCCCTGGGCTGACTTACCTCACCGACTGGGCTGCCAGTCCTCTTCTCTGGACTCCTGGCTGCTCCCTGCTTCTCCCTGGCCTGTGTGCCACTCAGCTGAGTGGGGAACTTCCCTGCTTGGGTTTTTTCTTAGCCAGGAGGGGGGGAGTGAGGAGGTTTCTTCCCATCTTTGTGTGCACCCATAAAGGATCACCTGTTTCCCTATTGGGGGCCAGGGAGCCATGGGTACCACGATTGGCATCCTGGGGTGTTCCAGGGGTGTCCTGGGGTATCCTGAAGATCTGTGAATCAACTCAAGACACTAAATCCCACCCAGTGAACAACACTGACAAACCAGAAATAGGACCCCCCCATCCCACCCCCCATGCAAGAAAATTGTATGATACAGGAATCACTTAAAACAAAAACACCAAATATATATTTAATAAAAATAAAAATAAAAATAATAAAACCATACAATCGCCAAGATGTACAGAATACACAAAAGCCAACTGTTACAAATGACAATCAAAACAAATGATGCTGAACATGTTGATGCTGAAGTATTTCAATTAACAATCCCAAGAAGTTAATGCTAAACATGTAAGTGCTGAACATAGCCATGTTTCTAACCAATATCTCTGGTCTTCATCAACAGCACAATGATTTACAACAATCCAAAGCAAAATAAATGGAGTGATCCTGCAGAGGATGAGTCTGTGGAAAAATAAAATAAATAATAAGAAAAATAATAATAATACATAAATAACCAAGAGAGCATATGCTGTTAAAGCCCAATTGATCTATTTGAAATAAAGGGCTTATCATTGGGTATTTTCAGACGTTACGAGATCACAGCGAACCATGGTGAATACCCACCTGTGGTCAATGTGTCTCGCACGTCTGTTTGGCGGCCGCCAGATGTTCGCCACGGTCAATCCGCACATGGGGTCAATTTGAACCACACTTCCCCGGCTAGCCGGGCTACCCGTGGTCAAAAAGATCCCCAGAGGGGACCAAAAAAAAGTAACATCTGGCCGGTTGCCACGGCCCGGGATCCCCGGCAGGATCTCGGGCCACGGCACATCCGGCCCGACGCGGCGGCCGCAGTGGCCCCGCTGCCTGCCCGTCTCCCTGGAGGGCGGGCGGCAGGGTGCGTGTGGGCCGCAGGGCCCCGCCCCCTCCCAGATTCCCTGCTGGGATCCCCCCAGCACGTCTGATATGGCGTGACGGGGTGACCCCGGCGGGGAATGAAAGCATTGTTTTCGGTACAGGGCCAAGTGGCCCCGTAATGTCTGAAAACACCCACAATCTCTCCTAATCCATCAAACAAGATATAAATTAATTTAAACTTCAGAAAGCCTGAAGTTTTATACACAAAAGAAAAAAGCAACTATCAATGTGACCCCTAGATATTCCCAAATAAATACAAAAAAGAAAAAGACCCAACAAACCCAAACTCACCCTCTTCTAGAAGCTCCAACAATATATATATCTGTCTCCAAACTGGTCAGAAGCATGACTATGTTCAGCAGTTACATGTTTAGCATTCACAGATCATGGATCTGTGCCATGAATCTGTTCCCTACCCATGCGTGCAGGCCCTCCTCTCTGCTCCCTTATCCTGAGTTCAGTTTTTCAGTGCTTGGAGGTAGAAACGGGATCCAGAGGCCCGATCCAGGCACTGGAAAGGGGCTATATAAAAACTTGCCGAAGGCCACATTTGGCCCCTGGGCCTGAGGTTCCCCACCCCTGCTGTACATCTTGGAGATTGTATGGTTTTATTGGGTTTATATATATTTATTATAAAATATATATTTGGTGTTTTTCTTTTAAGTATTTCCTGTATTGTACAATTTTATTGCATTGGGTGATCCCATCCCTAGTTTGTTAGTATCCTGGATTTCTTCACCAGTACCCATCAGATGCCTGCTGTGGTTGCCCAAAAATGCAGCTATATCCCACAGGTAGCTAAAGTGCTACCCGATGCAGCTCTAGGACTCCACGGATGGATTTACTTGGCAGCTCTGGCAGAAAAAGGAACACAGTATATTTTTATTTATTTATTTAATCAATTTATATCCTGCCCCTCCTGAAAACAGCTCGGGGCGGCTAACAATTCAACCATATAATTTTTTTTAAAACAATCATAATAATATTAACAATTAAACAGGGCCACAATAAAACAATAAATAAGGGTAGGAGCAGAATTTAAAAAAAACTCCCCCCCTCCCCAAAGGCCTGGGTGAACAGCCAGGTTTTACAAACTCGCCAGAATGTTAAAAGGCTTGGGGCCAGGCGGGCTTCCTCCAGGAGGGAATTTCAAAGGCGCAGTCCAGCCACTGAGAATGCCCTCTCCATTGTGGCCCCCCGCTTAACATGGTGGACTTCCAAGAAGGCACCCCCAGCAGACCGAAGGAGCTGCTCTGGGGCACAGAGGGTGAGGCGGTCCCTGAGGTATAAGGGGCTCAGACCATGAAGGGCCTTATAGATCAATACCAATACCTTGAACCTGGATCGGCATGCCAGGTTCTGTAACCAGTGCAGAGTCCGGAGCACTGGTGTTATGTGCTCCCGACGACCCGTCCCCGACAAGAGCCAGGCCTCCGCATTCTGCACTAGCTTCAGCCTCTGAACCAGGAACAATGACAGCCCCATATAGAGTGCGTTGCAGTAGTCCAGCCTCGAGGTGATGAAGGCATGGACGAGGGAGGCCAGGTCCGGGCCGGAGACGTGCGGGCGCAGCCTCCGCACCAGTTATAACCGGCAGAAGGCAGCCTTCATCTCCACCTCCACCTGTTGATCCAGGCGGAGATCTGCGTCCAATATCACCCCCAGACTCCGAACCTGCTGAGCTATAGGAGGGCGAACCCCCCCAATCAGGGGGGCCGTCACCTTCCTCGCCTTCCCCACCACCATCACCTCCATATTATCGGGGTTGAGCTTCAGTCTGCTCTGTCACATCCATTTCACCATGGCCTCCAGACACTGGGATAGCAACGAGACAGCAGAGTCTGGGTCAGCTGAAAAAGAGAGGTACAGCTGAGTATCATCAGCATATTGGTGACATCGCACCCTGAACTCCCTCACAACCTCCCCCAATGGCTGCATATAAACATTAAATAATAATTAAATATTTGACCTGGGACAGAAAATAGCAAAGGTCAGCAATGACCTTATTGCTCAGATTTGAAACTCCAGAAATTTCCCTTTAACTTCTAGAACAATAGACCTTAATATTGTTTTTTTTTTCATTATTAAGTTAACCTTAAACTTTGTTCTTTTTCACAAGGTTAGCTTTCTTTGTATCTGGGTATGGTTTTTTCCCCCTGCTAAAATGATCAGTAAAGCTTTAGTCTCTGTCCTACAAATCACCTTTTTGCAGTTTTTTTGTTGTTATCCCCAGATGAAATGGTAATTTGAACAAGTTTCATCTTCAGAGCATTTTTAAAGAAATCGCACCATAAAACTTTCTTCT
Source organism: Sphenodon punctatus (assembly GCA_003113815.1). NCBI lineage: Eukaryota > Metazoa > Chordata > Lepidosauria > Sphenodontia > Sphenodontidae > Sphenodon > Sphenodon punctatus. Next base: position 291,040 of record QEPC01002839.1, on the reverse strand, counting down.
TCTTCCCATCTACAACTCAAAAACTAATGAACAGAAGTTCGTAATCTCTAAAGCTTTTATATGATCAAAATGGCATTTTGTCCTTTATGATGCAAATAATAAAGACTAGGCAGTATGAAAGGTACACGTGATTACATTTTGTTCCCAATGTTCCTCTGAATGGAGAGTACTAAGAATTGACTTTTCCTAATATTTGTCCATTGCTCCTTACTGTACACAGGGAGCTCTGAAGAAGGCATGGTTTCAAATTGTTCAGCAAACCACAGAATCACAGTTTTCAATCAAAATTTTATATCTTCAAGCTACAAATTTAATAAAAGAAAGGATTGTCAGGTTTGAGTGTATCAATCTAGATTGCTTGGGGGGGGGAAATCAATGCCATTGCTTCAGTCTGTTTCATGGCAACACAGTCAAACTGGCAATTTTCACTGAGTAGGGATGTGACAATAGTAACAATACCCAAAGCTCTTTCAAATAATCATATTTAAACTTAACCCAAAATCCATGACAGTCAATGAATGGTTTTCTATTTGATGGTCTTGGGTTCAGGCTCATAGTATGAATCACTGACTTATTATAAAAGCTTAGGTAGGAATCTGGTCCAGTGGTAAATGCTTAGAAAGAAACATTCTAACATGCTGGGTTGCACAACTCCTAGAACGAAGAGCCTCATATATTATGGTCAAATGCTAGCAAGACAACAGTTAGGTTTGATATCACATTGGGCAAGTAAAGTGGAGAAAGAAAGCTTAAGTGCTTTTGAGCCACAGAAGGTCTTGAGAAATGGAAAGGTACAATTTAATGCTTTTGAAGAGCTTGTGTTGTCTCTGTAGCTTTTGAGTAAACTTGCTTTAAACTTAACTTTTAAAATTTGGTGTCCCAAAATTGACCAATTTCTGTAACAACAACAAAAATCACAACCAATTAGTAAACATAGCCATGCCCAAATTCCACAGAAAGCTGCCCATCGAGAAGTTGCCATCCATTGGTAATTAAAACAAAAAAAATAATTAAAAATGGGATTTGAGAGTTTAAAAAAATACAACATTTACATTATTAGCAATAGCAAAATTTGCAACCTGGATGCATTGAAGTCCATCCAACCCTCTCACCCTGTGGAAATGGCTTTAATGACTGCTGTGGTCCCAAGTCAGGAAGAGAAGCATGGGTGATATCTCTCTGAGGGTGTGACGGTGGCCTGCGAGCCACCACCATGTCTGTTGAGGGGCTGCCAGATGTTGGCCTGGGATTGCCTCGGGCCATGTCAGAAGCTAGCCCAGGATCTGACCCTTAGATTAGCTCCAGGCCACAGTCCAAGCTAGGCTCCACCCAAATGGGGCAAAGTGGGCCACAACGGGCTTTCACGTGTGGTGTGGCCCACCATGACCCAGTCCGGATCTAGTCCACCATGACTAGCCACTATGGCGACTGTCATTGACCACCATAGCTGCCCATTGTGGTGGGGCATAGGGGTCAGTGCTGGGATGGTGATGGCCAACCGCACATTCTTGTGTCTCCCCATCTTCCCTGGTGGCCTGGCTGCGGGAATGTGTGGTGAACAAACCAATCTGGTCTGGACTGTGTCTGCCATGGCTTTTTGTCCTGACCTGGGACATGGGCAGACATGGGGATTTGGGCTCAAGGATGGAGTGGGAAGCAAGAAACAAGGAAAGGAGAAAGACCAGAGGAAAACACAGGAACAAGAAGGGGGAAGTGAGCAAACAAGAAGCAAGGGTGAGAGTGGGTAGGAGCGGACAAGGAGGGAGGAACAAGACCAGAGACAAGGAGTCAGAGGTGGGGCACAGGAACAGGAACCATATAAGTATTGTTCCACTCAGCTTCCCGACACTATCAGCAAGCCTTATAAACTGGCTGGTAGCCAACCCAGGAAGCTGGGAGATGTGTCAAGGGCTGGTACAGACAGAAGCTGGGGTGTGGCTAGGGCAGAACAGGGAGGCATCTTGAGGGGAGTGGCTGGGCCTGAGGCAGTGGCACAAGAGGGTCAGCGACTGCTCCCTGAACTCTGAGGGTGAGGGTTCTCAAATGGTGCCTCAGGGTTCCCTGGTCCCTCACATAGGAAAAGGCTAGACTGCTGTACTGGGAATGTGCAAGATTCCCTCCACCGGCAGCAGGCAGAGGCAGTGATGTCTGATTCCCACCCAACACCACTTACACTTGGGTTTCACTACTTCTTGCCCTTTGATCCCCAAAAGTAAAGTCTCCACTAGCTAACTATGTGATTACACAGGTGAGAAAAGACAGAAGACTTATTGGGTGTGGGTTTCTTGTCTGTGGAAGTACAGGAGGACAGAAAATAACATGTACATACAGAATAGTCTCATGGAAAGAAGATGTGAAAAGCCAGTGAGTGTCTGTCAAGCAGCATCACATAGCAAACAAACGGATCATTTCCTTTCTTGTTAAGCATTTAAGAAAGGAAAGTCTGAATACTTTCAGTCCCAACCAATCCTGTTAGAACTTTTATGTTGAGCTACGAGAACATAAGCCTTTTAGGTAATGAGACTCTGGCATAAGGTTCAGAGAAATTTAAAGTTGTCAGGATTTCTCAGTACCAAGACTCTAATGAGTTCTTAAGATATAGAAGGCAGTTCTTATTTCCTCTGGCAATGCAAACAAATGAAGTCAGTGGTATCTCTCACACTAATAAAGTGAGCAGTGTCTGACCATTAGTCTAACATTAAACACTGATCGTAATGGCAAGATTTCTTTGGGATCTTTGACACCTCATCATGGAATGAGACAAGGACAAAATTGCCCTTCATTAAACAGGTGCACTCTTTATTGCAATGCTGTTTTACAAACAAACAGTGGAAAGGACTGTCAGCCCCACCTCCCTCCTTCCAAAATGGAGTCCAGTTCAACAGCTTAACTTACTGAAAACTGGGCAGGAGATTCCCGAGGTACACTCAAGTAGCTGCCTCCTGTTGGTTAATGTACAGCTAAACTTACCGCCTTTCCCATCCCAAGGGGAACTTGGTCGGGGTGGCGTGCTCATGCCCAGACTCCCCCTTGCTGTGGGTCAGAAACAAGGGGGAGGGTTGCCCGAGATCCTCTGGGATTGTAGCAATCCTCCATTGCCTTGGCCCTCACCACAGTCCACTGGGATTACTGAGATGCTGGACCACTCTGTGCCCATGTGCTTCCCCGTGTTCTCGTTTCATAAGGAAACATTTCTGCTTATGCTCTTTCCTCACCCATCAGTGAACCTAAAATTATCTCTGGACCCTGCCCAAAGAGTGTGACAATGGCGCTCCAATTATCACCAGGCCAAACACCTCACCTCCATAGCCAGTCCAGCAAGCACTTTGGGGAAGACGAACACTTGGATGTTCAAGACCCATCAGAGCTTCCAGGAAAAATGCCTTCCCAGCCCCAAATTGGCACCAGCCTTCACCCACAGTACTGCATGAGGGGCGGGTGGGTGGGATCTCGCATGTCCTGCCCACTCCTCTCTCCTCAGCAGAATGCCGAGGGGAGCTTGTATACTTAATAGAGGCGCAGAAGCCCTGCCTCCATTAGTGCAGTTGCCATGGCTACCCCAGCCCAGTCAGGCGCAGCTCTTGCAGCCTACCTTCAAGCTTCCCTTGCTCCTTCCTCCTAAGGGGAGTGGCGCCAAATCACCTCCCCCCATGAGAGTGAGGAGGATAATTTTGTACTTGGAATTGTATTTTTAAAACTTGTTTTATTCCTTTTTTGAACTAGCTCTGCCAAAAATCTGATCAGATCCACGGTAATGGCTGCAGTAGAAAAAAACTAAATAGAAAAGTAATAAACATATTTTGCTACAAGTAGGGATGGCTAATGAGAAAAAAAAATCTTTAGCATACCAAACCAAGGGCCCAATGTAAGGTGTGCGCACTTGCAATGTGCGTGCGCAGTGTGTCATTGGGTGTTTTTACACACACATTTCTCCTGCATGTTTGCTGTTACATCCTGAACTCTCTGCGTGTCTAAATTACTCACCCAGATCTTAAACATCCGGCTCTTTGAACGTCTGCGTAGAACTTCTCCCAAAACGTTTGTGGGTAAAAAGTTCTCCTGGTAAACTGCTTTGCTCCAGGCAGCTGTGGTCACTTGGTTTCCCTGGCAGCCCCTCACTTCTACAGCTGCAACTACTTTAGGCTGCCTCAGGGCAGTGTGTGTGTGAACAATGCATCCACAACTTACTTGTGGACTCGTAAACCCAGAAGACTGGAAAATCCAGAACTTTAAGGTGTGTGTAAAAATGCCCAATGATATGTGCATTGCATACACTCAATGCACAGGTTGCACATCTGTGGTATGTGGTTATTGTGAGGATCTTGGATTGGCCCCACGGAGGCAGCCAGTTCCCTTAAAGGGACAGTTACTCCCAGCTATTCAAGAGGGCTGCCTCCTTACCAGAATTTACCCAGGCCCTATTGTGCAGCCACTCAAGGTTAACCATAACAAAGCAGTAGCCAAATGAGGTAATCATAGAAACACACCAGTACACTAGATATATTGCGTATTGATAATGAATTGTGGACAACATTAGCATTTAGCACCTAAAAAAAGGGCACCATTTATTATTCTGTTCTAACTCACATCTGCTTTAAAAAATAACCTTCTGGCTGGCCTATATCTTGTGGCTCTGTGCCTTTAACAGTTAACTTCAATACTGCAAACACAACAGTTTGTCACAAAGTTTCCCAGCAATAACTTTTCTATCTGCTTGTATGTTTCACTTTTCTCCCTATACTCCATCTGTCTCCTCTACTTCACATCACCTTCTTTCAACATTTAAAGCTTAAATGGCAAAAGTTAAAGAGCATGGAAACCAAAAAAGAGTAGATTTGAAAAAGAAGCCGTTACTCTATGCTTTGAAGGGTCCCCATAGGTGCACATCTAGGAAGCCCCTGGTGGAGAAAGCCACTGAATAATCAACCCTTTTACTAGCAAAAACAAGCAGAATGGCATGATTTCCTTTATGCAGTGACAGATGAAAGCCAAAATTGTGTTCAGAAAAAAAAAATGCATATGCCATTACTAAGGAAACTCAATCATAAACAGCCAAGTGTTGTCTAAACTGGTAGTGTCTGAGGAACAGCTGTTTAAACAGACACGGATATGCACAATAATTATGTTCTTATATAGGTTTTCCTTCTTCTGGCAAAGATTAACTCTCTATTACAAACTGAATTCATCTTCAAACATTAAGAGAAAATGAAAAAAAACTAACTGGCAACATCACTTTTACTCAAGTGCAATACAAGCAGGTGAAAATACAGCTATGAGGGAGGCAACGACCGTTTTGTCTCCACAATGATTTCTGTAAATTTATTTCTGAAAACGTTTTTTGTAATACTTGGTATAGGGAATGAATATCATCTCCTTGGCACTAAAAGTTAAGTATGATTTTCATATAGAATACCAGCACTCAGTGTTTTGTCCCCCCCGTCCCCTGCACACACATGGCAACATTTGATACATGTACATATCCCCTCAGCTTAGAACTGAAACAAATAGTGGGTGTTTTAATCCAAGTTTGTTATTCACACTCTGGATTGTTAACCAAATCATATCCACAACCAAAGAACCAAAAAAGGTTCCACTGGCTCCTCCTCTGCCCCCACCCCCCATCACCTTTACCTTCCTCCGCAACCCTCAGTCTTTAGGCTTGCACTGCTGGTGGTGGAGAGAGCACTGCTCTTCCAGCCTGCTGAATGTCAGAGAAGCAGCACCTAACACCTCCAGTGCAAGCCCCCAACAGTGAATGTAAGAGGGTGGTACATTGAACCCATAGCGTTTTCTTCCCCAGCTTGGGACTTGCACTTGGGGTGGGGAAGGGAGTAATCTTCTGGATTGATTTTGCTGTTCTAAACTTCTGCCTATCTACTAAACCCAGCTCTGACGGCAAGAATAAAACAATGTGCGTTTTCAAATGGACAGCTGGCCCAGTGCTGGCCGTGACAGCCTGCTTCACTCCTGACTGGCCCATCCATCTAAAGGCTCTGGGGCAGCCCAGCCAGTGGTGTTGCTGGCAATGGAGTAGGCCAGCTGGACAAACACGGGGCACCAGCCTGAAGCAGGGCAGGTGTCAGTCTGGTATGCAGACCCACCCTGCTGCTACGTTTCCAGCCAGCGGTTGCTCCGGGCAACACCGTAGAGTTATGTGTGTCAGTCTAGAGCATTGAACAATTGCCCACTATTCTATGGTGCAGGGTGGGGTGGAGCACAGTGGGATAATGGGCCAGGGAACCTGCTAGGTCCATCTGAACCTGACCCAGGTGGAGCTGGATACAGGCAGATGAAGAGGTTCACCTTTGGAGCAGCTACAGGGCAGGCTACCTACACCTCCATCTGAAAACATCCAATGTATTTGAGAGTTACAGGGCCTATAGACCATGTATGGAATAAAGAGTAACACAGCAGTTACCCCTTATCCGGATATGGCCAAATTTCAAGCTGGAGTATGTTTTTACAATTTTATTGTAAATCTTTGCAAATACAAAATTCATAACAGCCCCAAATGTTTAGCAGTGTTAGACTGCTTTTAGATGTGTGCGGCACACACGCAGTTTGAAATCATGCAGTGTAAAAATCACACTAGCGGGGTTTAGATGCGACATGTCACACATTAAAACTGGTTCCGCGGTCTTTTAAAATTAAATTTATTTATTTATTATATTTAACAGAATTTTTTTATCCCACTCTCGCCACCTCAGTGGTTCAGAGCGGCTAACAAAACCATAAAACAACAATATAAAAACACTTGAACAATTTAAAACATTAATCATAAAAACCAGGGGCAGCTGGTGTGTTTTGAGTTTGGAGGGGCAGTAAGGCCGGTCGGTGGGTGGAGCTGGTGGCCGGAGTCAGGACAACGGTAGGTGGAGCCAGGGTGACGGTAGGCAGAGCCAGGGCGACGGTAGGCCAGTGGCATGGCATAACCCAGCAGTAAGGCGTTCCCAGGGTTAACATCGGATGGAAGAAAACAGTCTACATGCACATCAAGCTTAAAATAAATAATGTATAAACCCCAAACACAGGGAAACACAGAAAACACTGGCAAAACACTGGCACAACACAGCAGCAAG
>QEPC01002839.1:233996-282387 GCA_003113815.1 Sphenodon punctatus | reverse complement strand
GGGGGAGCCGCCACTGATAAAAACACACCCTCACTCCCACCCCCAACCCTACCCCTCATCGCTACCCACTCCACCCTCCCCCTCACCAAATGCCTGATGGAACAGCCATGTTTTACAGTTTGGCCAGAGGCCAGAAGGTCCGGGGCCAATTACGCGGCACGCCCCCACCAGGAGGGAGTTCCACAGGTGTGGCTCAGCAACTGAGAACACCCTGCTCTGTGTGGCCCCCCGAGACACCTGGGGAACCTCCAAAAGTATGCCCCCAGCCAACCGCAGGGGCCGATCCAGAACCCAGGGGGTGAGGCGGTCCCTCAGGTAAACAGGGCCCAGACCATATAGGGTTTTATAGGTTAAGACCAACGCTTTGAATCAGGCCCGGAAGACTACTGGTAGCCAGTGCAGAGACCGGAGCACCAGTGTAATATGTTCCGGTGGCCCAGTCCCACCAGGAGCCGTGGCACCACATTCTGCACCAGCTGCAGCTTCCGAGTTGTCACCAAACATATCCCCACATAGAGCGTGTTGCAGTAATCTAATCGAGAGGTAATAAAAGCATGGATGATCGTGGCCAGGTCCGGAACTGAAACCAGCGGTCAAAGCCACCTCACCAGATGTAACTGGCAGAAGGCACTCCTTGCCACAGACTCTACCTGGACATCCAGGTGGAGCTGCGCATCAAGGAGCACCCCCAAGTTCCGCACCTGAGATGTCAGTGGAGGGCAGACTCCATCAATCAATGGAGCTGTCACTTCCATCAGCCTACCCGCTAGCATCACCTCCGTCTTGTCAGGATTAATTTGCAGTCGGTTAGCCCTCATGCAATCCCCCACAGCCATCAGACAGTGGGTAAACACCAAGACAGCCAGGCCTGAATCAGCTGAAAATGAGAGATACAGTTGGGTGTCATCCACATACCAATGACACCGCAACCCGAACTCTCTGATCACTTCACCGAGAGGCTGCATATACATGCTGAACAGGAGAGGGGGACAAAACCAAACCCTGTGGGACCCCACACAGGAGGTCTTAGTAAGATGAAAAATAATCACTGAGTACCACTCGCTGAGTTCTCCCAGTCAGGAATGAGTGGAACCACTCAAGAACGGTCCCACCCACCCCTGCACTGTCCCACAGGTGCGTCACCAACATCTTATGGTCAACAGTGTCAAATGCTGCCGAAAGATGTAAATCAGACCAGCTGAGGCTTCTACAGCCTCTACTGCCCCCACTGCATTAAATGTGGCATCGAGGTCTTGGTGAATCCAAGTGATTTTATCCGCAAAATAATCCTCAAAAAGGTCACAGCAGGCTGAAGATGACTCAACCCCCAGGTTGAGGGAGGCCAGACTGACCAGCCCCCTCACAACCCGGAATAACTCCGCTGGATGGGATTTAGCAGACGCTATGAGGGTAGCATCTTTGCTGTCCGCATGGCCACGGCATAGGCCTGTAAACTGTAAACCGCCTGTAAACTGGCTCTATGTCGCAATCTGTCAAGACTATCAGCTTCAGCGCGAGAACGATGTCACCGTCACTCCAACCGTCGCCCTCTACCTTCAGGACCCACAGCTCCTCAGAGAACCAAGGAGGCCTGTGGGGCCGTCACCTGGGCAACGGATGTCTGGGAGCCATTTGATCGATGGCCTCAGTTAGCATGATGTTCCAAAGCTCAACGAGGTCATCGATGAGACGGTCATAAATACCTCGAGGTATTTAATTCACTGTTTTAAAAGAATTTGCAACCGACTTTAACACGTGACATTGCATCTAAACCCTCACCCTTTGGATTTTTTATACACAGCATAATTGCACACCACGTGTGCACTGCACACATCTAAAAGTGGTCTTAATCAAAGCAGCTATACTGTGGCTTTAAATTAAGAAGATGTTACACGGGTTAGGCTAACACTAAGGCATTGCTGGGGCATTGTTCAGAAATGCACTGGTTGCAAACTGGCTGTATTTATTATGCACTGAATTATGAAAAATAGGAATGCTGTGGTTTCCTTACAAATTCACTTGCAATTTATATGGCCATTATTTAGTAATTAGTGTCACTTAATATAAAGTGCTGCTGCAGTCATACAGCACAATAACCTTTTTTTCATGAGCACTTCTTATTGCTGGGTTTAAAAGCCACATTTGTGAGGCTCTCTGGCTATTAAATAAAGAATGTCAATTAGCAGATTGTAAAATCTGACCTCAAAAAACTTTTGAAAAGGAATTGTGCAGTTAGAAGCCTTGGAAAGATCATTACGATTGCTGCTTAATACTTTTTGAAAGAGTGACTATGTTGAATCAGAGTACTAATGTGCTGAATGTTCTTTAGATAAATACTAGTGCCAGTTAGGATATTATGAATCTGCTATGGGGAAAAAAAATATGCGCCCACATTTTCCAAATCATCCAGGATATGCTCTCATGAGCTTCTTTGTGTATTTTCAGACGTGATGGGGCCTATATTGGCCCCGTCACGGAATCACCCATTGATCCCCTGCCAAGATCAAACCAGCACGTCCAACAGACATGCCAACTGATCCCGGCGGGGAATTGAGGAGGGGGCGGGGCTGCATGGCACAACATGCACCCGCACGGCCCCCTCTCCCCCCACGCTCCCTAGGCTGGCCACCCTCTTGGGAGACGGGCGGGCGCCGCAGCCAATGCAGCCGCAGCGCCTGCTCCCATTGACCACGGCCCAGAATCCTGCTGCTGATTCCAGGCCATGGTAGGAGGACAGACATTACGGTCCCCTTGATCACGGGGGGGGAATCACATTCAACACACAAATGGAGATGATCCGGCCAGGACCTCCATTTGCGTGTTGAATGTGATTCCCCCCCCCCCGTGATTCACAGGGGTGAACATCTGGGGGGTAGCTTCCGTTTCCCCCCCCACAGATGTTACGGGATCACGATCACTACACCGTGGTGAGCGTGATCTCGTAACAACTGAAAATACTCATGGATTACTCTTAGTTATTCTGGAATAATAACTCAAATGAACAGTAAGAAAAGAATCAGAAATGACTACTTCAGTTTAATTAAATCAGGCCCAGAAGACTATTGGTAGCCAGTGCAGAGACCGGAGCACCGGTGTAATATGCTCCCGGTGGCCCAGTCCCACCAGGAGCTGGATGAAAGCAGTCGGAAGCAACTGAAATCAATTGGAGTTTTTATACAAAGAGTGGTAAATACCTTGGCAAGGGCCATTCTTGATAGCCTTGGAAACCCTGCCTCCCGTAGTTCTATTCATCCGTGTAATATAGCTGTCTCCTCCTACACTTTAAACAATCACTTAGCGTTCTCCTCACAGTGGGAGATATTAGACGCTGTAGGCTCCACAGATATATTAAGCCCAAAGGATGATAACAGACAAAAATGTGCATTGGTCACAAACTTTTCAGAATTCACATCAATTTTTGAGCAAGTGTCAGGAGAGGTTGGGGACTGAACAATCTGATCTTGATCAAACAGTGATATATAGACCTGGTATTAATGTAGGAATAGTCATTCAAGAGGTTGGCACTGGCTCTCCAAAAAATGAAAGATCTGTAGTAAATGCCCCTGCACAAGATATATTATCTGAATTACAAATATCTACACCTTTATGACTACTACAGATCCCAACTTTCTCCTGTATATTTTGGAATGTTGAAGGAATCAAGACTAAACTAGCTGATAGATATTGGGTGAAGTTTATAATGGAGCATGATGTACTGTGCTTACAAGAAGCTTGGCTTTCAAAAGATTTTTATTTATTTATTTATTATATTTATACCCTGCCCCTCCTGAAACAGCTCGGGGCAGCTTACAATCTCTCTCTCTCTCTCTCTCTCTCTCTCTCTCTCTCTCTCTCTCTATCTAAAATACAACCATAAAATATTTAAAACACTCATAAAATACAACAATTAAAACAGGACCAGGGAACATGATAAATAATACAATAAATAAGGGTGAAGGGGGATAAAACCCCCTCCTAACCCCCTCCCCAAAGTTCGGGCCAACAGTCAAGTTTTACAAATTCGCCGGAATGTTAAAAGACTTGGGGCCAGGCAAGCTTCCTCCAGGAGGGAGTTCCAAAGATGCAGCCCGGCCACTGAGAATGCCCTCTCCATTGTGGCCCCCCACTTAACACGAGGGACCTCCAAGAAGCCACCCCCGGCAGACCGAAGGAGCCAGTCTGGGGCTCGGAGGGCGAGGCAGTGAGGTACAAGGGGCCCAGACCGTGAAGGGCCTTATAGATGAATACCAAAACCCTGAACCTGGCTCGGCTCGCTATTGGCAACCAGTGCAGAGTCTGGAGCACAGGTGTTATGTGCTCTCGACAACCCGCCCCGAAAGGAGCCGGGCCATCACATTCTGCACTAGCTGCAGCCTCTGAACCAGGAACAAGGGCAGCCCCACATAGAGCGCATTGCAGTAGTCCAGCCTCAAGGTGACGAAGGCATGGATGAGGGAGGCCAGGTCCAGGCCGGAGACATATGGACGCAGCCTCCACACCAGATACAACTAGCGGAAAGTGGCCTTCGCCACTACCTCCACCTGTCGCTCCAGGTGGAGATCTGCATCCAATACCACCCCCAGAGTCTGAACCAGCTGAGCTATAGGAGGGTGAACCCCCCCAATCAGGGGGGACGACACCTCCCTCGCTCTCCCCACCAACATCACCTCCATCTTATTGCGGTTGAGCTTCAGTCTGCTCTGTCACATTCATTCCGCCACAGTCTCCAGACAATGGGATACCACCAAGACCGCAGGGTCTGGTTCAGTTGAAAAAGAGAGGTACAGCTGAGTATCATCAGCATATTGGTGACACCGCACCCCGAACCCTCTCACGACCTCCACCAAGGGCTGCATGATGAGGAGATCTTCTGCATCTTCATGGTTTCCAGGTTTTTTCTGCCCCTGGAACAAAAGAGGTGAAGAAAGATCGTCTCTCAGGAGGAGGAGTGATATTCCTTTCTTCCAGAGTCCAGGTTAATACTAGTAGACTGATTCCAGTCACGCTGAGGAACTGTCTAGCTTTAGAGTTAAAATGGCCTGAAGCTGGTACTTTTGTAATAGTCAATATTTATGTCCCTCCTGATTCATCTCCTTACTATTCGCCCTTAGTCTGGGAGCAAATTAAAAATCTTATTAACCTCTTATACCAGTCCTACCCAAATGCTGTGATTGTCATAGCCGGGGATTTTAATGCCAGAATAGGCAAGCAAGCTATCCCTATCTGCAATCCCATTTAAAAATCCCCACACGCGAGTCTAAGGATCTGTCTATAAATAAACATGGAGAGAAATTCTTGCAACTTATAACAGACCAGGGCTTAATCGTTATTAATGGTCGAACATCTTTGGACCCCTTTGGAGAATACACTTATGACTCCATTTTAGGAGTCAGTGTTATCGACTATATGTTGCTATCCCCTGTAAATTTCTTTAGCATCAAGGATTTTGCCATGTTGCTGAGGCCTGAGGGGAACCATTACCCAATTCAGTTAGAATTGGCAATACCATATGGTAGAACACAGCCTAGGTCCCTTAGTCTTATATTTTCTTTTATGAGCCTTACAGTTAGGTGGACTGCCTCAATTTTATTTAAAGTGGCTCAGCTACTTTATTCGTATGACCTATTGGCTTTGCGAGAGACCCTCTTAAATGCAGATGATTATCTAGATGTGTACACTTCATTAACTTCGATTATGGAGCTCTGGCTTCCCCATATTACCAAAAAGGGTTCACCCCAAATATCCCATAAAAGACAATGTAATAATGTCTGGTATGATTAGGAATATAGAAAGGCTAAGGTGAATTTGGTCAAAATTAGGAAAATTTGGTCCAGCTACCACTTGCCACAAGATTGGAATTTATATATCTTAAAAATTAGGGAATATTACAAGCTTCTGAGGTCCAAAAAACTGGCCAAATCATCACAAATTTGGGCTGAGTTACAGGTCGCTGCTAGATTGCAGAAAATTCAGCCAGATTCTGAAAATTGGTTAATAGTAGGCATCAGAAGGGCATATCTACTAGATCCTCCCATATTACTGATGATCAATGGGTTTCCTTTTGTATGGAATTGTTTCAGGACTCCTGCTCTGCAGTATCCACTCAGGATATTTGTTTAGCCCATAAGACATCAGCTGGCGATCCAGTATGCCTCTTCTCCTCATTAGTTAGGGAAAAGGAGGTTTATGAATATATTAACAAGTTGTGAACTAACAAGGCGGCTGGTGTGAATGGCATTCCTGCAGAAGTATTTAAAGATAACCCTAGCTGGTGAGCTCCGGTGCTTGCAACGCTTTTTACACTCATCAACCAGACTAAACTTTTCCCTAAGATATGGGCAATGGCAATTATCATTCCCATATTTAAGAAAGGCAATCCCAATGATCCGACCTGCTATAGACCCATCAGCCTCTTGCCGGTTATTAGTAAGTTGTATGCATGAGTACTTTTGACAGCAATGGAAGAATGGGTTCAATCCCAGGAAATTTTAGCCGAGGAACAATCTGCCTTTCGGCAAGGAATAGCAACAATGGATAACTGCTTTGTGTTAATACATGTCATAGAGAAATACACCAAAATAAGGAGGGGTAAATTGTATGTAGCTTTTATTGACTTGGCAAAGGCTTTTGATTCAGTGCCCAGAAAGATTCTTTGGCACAAATTATCAAAGATGGGAATTACTTCCCATCTATTGGAATCAATAATAAGCCTTCATGATAACACCAGGGCAGTCGTGAGAACTGACCCAAGCAAGCAGTCGAATCACCAAACCCTTCAAATTGCAACAAGGAGTAAGACAGGGATGTTTGTGGTCCCGATCTTATTCAATCTCTTCATCAATGACCTTGTGTATATGGTCACTGCTTCTAACTCCACTCCCCTTCTAAAAGAGGAGAGACCTCTTTCGATCCTACCATATGCGGATGATATAGTACTGCTCTCACAAACAAAGAAGGGTCTGCAACAACGTTTAGACTCTCTAAATACTTCTTGTTTAGAGAATTTCTTGTCAGTGAACACCAATAAGTCCAAAGTAATGTTTTTTGGCACACTTTGCCCAAGATATAAGTGGACGATTGGCTCGTATGAGATATCACAGACATCGTACTATACTTACTTAGGACTTGTATTTTCGTCCTCATGGGCCTGAAAGTCTAATAATGAGAGCCTGGTCACAAAGGCTTTACAATCAGTCGCAGCTATATTGCTACTATATCACGCTTCCCCCTTGGCATCAACAGAGCAGACAATTAATATTTTTACAGCTAAGGTACTCTCACAACTTTTATATGGGGCAGAGATAACATTTTTTGGTCATACAAATAGAATGGAGCTCCCCCAGAATCACTACTTAAGAAGTATTCTTGCCGCTCTTAGACCGACTTCCTTATCTATGTTACGTGCAGAAACGGGATATCTACTAGTGGCATCACATTTGAATCTTAGAGCACTGTTGTTTTGGTGCAAATTGTCTCAGGGAAAATCCTCTCAGATAGCATGTAAGTGCTATTCTGAACAAAGACACCATTTTGGCAGCATTCAATACAGATGGTGGACAAAGATTAAGAAACTGGTCACAGATCTTGCTCCTCCTATGGAAGCCATTGGTATTCTTGAGCATAGTATTGCGGTAAAGGAAATCAAGCATAGAGTAAGGGCTACTGCTGTGGAAGGAGATATGGTAGCAATCAGGGGAAATAACAGCAGGTCTCACTTGAACAATATCTTATTCAGATTCAAGATCCGAGAATAAGAAGAGCAATTACTTTAATGCACTTTGACCTCTTCAAAACTGCGGTAACTAGAGACAAGAGAGACCAGATTCCGTATACTAATAGAACTTGTTCATGTCATTTCCAGGAAATAGAGTCATTGAGCCATATTATATTAAGCTGACCTAAATATGAATATCTTAGGTGTATTTGGATTGATCCATTATTTGAAAATCCCTGGTCAACTATAGAGGAGAAAATGAAATTGATAACTATAGCAACGGATATGTCACAAACTGAAGCAGTCTCCTTTTTCCTTATCCTTGTTGAGAGAAGGATGAAACTACTTAGTGATTCTCACTCTATGAACGACTGGAAAATAACTGTTAATAATCATCCACCTATAAAATCTGAAATAGAAACTGCTGTTAGCATATAATGATAGAATCTTCCATTCTTATGTAGAAAATCTGTCAGAATTGGTGTGTAATGCCTCTAATAGCTTTAATAGTAAAGTTGTCTACTGCCAATTAGGTGTACTGCCTATTCTCTTTAGGGTGGCCTTCTTATCTTTCCTCGTTGTTCTTTATTGTTTGTATTTTATATTTGTTTGTTTTCCCTCGGTCTGTGGCGGCTAGGGCTCATTTGTCTGATACGGGTCTTATTGCCCAGAATTGGGCTTCCTTTTGGAAGGGATAGGGCTTCCTTCCTATCTCTCTACAAGCTTCTAGTGAATCTGCCAGTAAGGCATCTTATAAATGTGAGTTTTAGTATTGTTATATTATAGCACAAAGTACTTATTTATCTATTATTATTTTATTATTTATAATAGCATATTTGCTGGAAACAATACATTTATTCAAATTTATCCAAATTTACCTTGGAACCATTTGCACTGCAGTTTTAAACAGATGTACTTGCCTTGCAATATCCCCCCTCATGGTTATGAAAAACAATTTTATTCTTCTCTTTTTGCTTGAAGTAAAAGGTTTACACTACAGTTACTTTGCAGTAAAAAATGAAGGGGAGTATGCACTCCTGATCTTTCAGGAATACTTCTCTTCTTGATCCTGAATGAGTTTTGGTTTAGAGCTCCTGATGTGTGAATGATTCAGAATAAAAAGAAACATAAGGCTTTACTGCTACAAAATATCTGTTCATCAGAAGATGGGCTAAAAATTTTGAAACATGCTTTTGGTGAGTGCTACAAATCACAAATTTAATCTTTCCTTAGCCATCATGATCATGAGAACAACAGGGAAGTTAAAGGTCTATTAAAGAGTTCTTCAGCAGGAAGTGGTGATTGTGAGAACACTCACCCAGAGACCTAGCTTGCAAAGTTCAGGGGTACAACCGCATTTTGCTAGACTGGAAATAATGTATTAAAATCCTTACCTTTGTAGTGTACTTGTCCCTGATTGTAATAAGAGATGCTGGTGGGATTATGGTGTAACCCATACAGAGATAATTGTTTATCAGAATATAGAGGCACCAAATACGTGTGCAATCTTACACAGCAGGTTAAATACACAGTGAACTTGAGATGAAACAAGATTGAACCCTGCAGGTCACAAGGGGTTGATAAGCAATCACGCATTGCCACTTTCTGGGATCTCCCCTCCTCCCCGCAGGAATAAGCAGAACCAATCAAAAGCTGTAGGGATGGGTGAACAGAACGTGGTTCGGATGTTCGGACATTCAGTCATTCGGTCCAAAATCTGAGTTTGGGTTCAGCTGTTCAGTTCGGCAGAGTTTGGTTCGGCTGAACTTGGACGAACAACTGAAAATAGCGCTATCGATACTGAAACCGAATTTGAATATTTTTTTTCATTTGACCCTGAAACCACCCCTGGTCTCCACCCCTAGTGCCAGGAAGTCTCCTCAGCTGCCTCCCACTTCCAGTCACATTTTTTCCACCTTCCAGTCACATTTTTCCCACCCCCGAACTCATCCGAACTTTTCCGAACTGTTCGGCCATTCGAGCGTTCAGTTTGGACATTCAGTTCAGTCGTCCGAAGAGGCCGAGTTCGAGCCGAACTCCACGTTCGTCCATCCCTAAAGAGCTTTCTCATTAATGCCCAGTAGAACCTTGTACAGCTGGAAAATATATATTTACCTGACGTTTTATTCACAAGTGGGACCTTTTGGCAAAGAGGGAAGTGATCAACTCATGCAAAGAAACATCCAGACGTTTCTCAGTCACTGAAAGTCACCAAATATTGTTGGCATGGCAAAATTAAATTACATATAAAACATAAACTGGTTATTATGTAGTGCTCTTCTAGGTGGATGTCACATTCTTTTGTTCCCTTCTCATTAAAGAAGAAAAAAACCTTGAGGTTGACATTTTTACCATTTACAAAGAGGTTTCTTTTTTTTATTTTTCTCTTTCCCTACTTTCTGTTGACAACATCAATATTCCTACTGTCACTTGAAATACCACCGCAGCCATCTGCTCTACCAGCATTGACAAGGCAGAGCATCTATTTTCTTCAAGTATCAATGAAACAGCGGGGGGGGGGGACACAATTTCATTGCTCTTCAACTTCATTATATGATGATGAGCACACTTCACCAGCTTAACGGGGTTAGAGAAGTCACCTCGTTTTATTTAAGAGCCAGATGGGAAATATTATTAGGAAAGAATAGTTGCCAATGCGTTTGGTTCATGCTTTATTTTCAAGTGAAATGTTAGAAGAAGAAAGGAAATTTCATTCATCATTTCACTTGTGGAAACCTAAAAACTTGAATGCTAGAGAATTGTTAACTTTTCAGAAGTTCACAATTATTTTTCAAAGATTTCTGAGCAATGTACCTAGTCACAAAAGGCTGAAACCCTTACTATCACTTACTCAGGAGCAGTCCCATTGGTATGAACAAGTACATTGCCTTAAATAGAATCACTCTAGAGTAAGTAGTTTAAGAATTTCAGCCAAATTAGAAATACATTGCCGGCCTGTCCTTTGAGATGCCACACAGTTTGTCACTGCCACTCTGGGTGGCAGTGGAAATAGGGAACTACTCTGACTAATTTTTTACTGTTTAAAGGAACTCTGGGCTCTGATGAGAGACAAGAGTGCCCAGGGAATAAGACCCTTCCCTCTAGCCACCTAACTGCCTTTGGGGATTAAACAAGAAGCAGCACAGGGTTCAGGAGAGAACCATTGTGCCACCATCATTTTCCCTCTCCATCCCTTCATTTCACCCTGCTCCCAAGCTAGCTGGTCCACACCTCCAGTTGCAAAAGTAGTGGAAGGTCAATTTTAAAAGAAAAAAAAGGGAGCTTAGTAAGTAAGGTGGGAAAGGGTTCATGTGATCATAGAGGAAGGTGCTTAAGACCCACAGAGCTCAGGCAGGAGGGATTTCAAAGTTTCCAAGCAGAAGGGGATGCACAGGGCCCTAAGTTAAACAGCAGGGCTGGGCAACTATGCCTAAACATGCAGCCAACGGTGCACAGGCTCTGGCCTCTAAACAGCTCAAGAAGGCAGGATCTCCCCCATCCCAGAGGGCAGACTTGTGAACCTTGTGTGTTCTCTACAGGAATGTATTGCAGCACTGGAGGAGCAAGGTCCTAATCCTCACCCCCCCACCTTCCAACTCCTCCCATGCAGTCACCTCTTCCTTTGCAGTGGAGCCAGTTAAGTAATTCCAGGGCTAGTGGTACAGCATTCATATAAGAGACATAGAAGGAAGGGAGCCAGAACCAAAGAGTCCCCAAAGCACCCCTGAGACCAGCAGGTGAGAGAGAGAGAGCAATTCTCGGCAGGACTGCAGAGACTGATGAGATGGTTGGAGGCACGGAAGAGAGCTAGACTGCTGTGGCAGAGAGCCCTGAAGTATTCACGGAGTATGGAGTACATTGGTTTTGGCAAAGGAATGAGGAACTATCTTAAAGAAGTGAATAATGGTCTTTGTGGGGTACTTGATATTCCATCTGAGGCGGTGATGGGGACAGACAGCTGTCCCCCATTGCAATATGTCCAATGCATAAGGGTCAATAGGGGAGCACCATAGTAAGTAAAGATCAGATCATTGAGGCATCTCCTATAAGATGAGGTAAATTGGGGCAGCCTGCAAGATTGAGCCACCAAGGGGATTTGCCCTTTTTTTAGGGAACTGGAGGAGCTTTGTCACTTGCACAGCTAAGCGACCAGTGACTGGTGGAGTTCGTTTAACCTTTTGTGGCCATATGTGGTTCTGTGGACAAAGAAAGTGTCCAAGGGTGGTGGGCAAGGGTATTGACAGTATAAGGTGTTTTGCAGGTAGTTTGCTTTGATGAGTAACAGACCCTTGGATGCTCTGGGAAAACTGACCAGATTGGATACTTCTTTGATGGTTAAAATAAAATAAAGAGGTTTCTGCTTAGTTTCTGCTAGACAACACTTCTATGCCTCCCACATTGAGTCCTGCGTTGAGGCCTCGCCGCCTGTTCTCTATCTTTGACTCCCTCCTCAAGCCTCCCTGTCCTCCCCCTCCTTCTTCCCTTTCTGCTCAGGATCTTGCCTCCTTCTTCACCTCCAAGATAGACAAGATCCGCCTCGACATCGCTTCCCACTCCTCTCTTCCCACTCCCACCCCTCTCCCTCCTCCCCCTCCTTCTCTCATGTCCTCCTTCTCCCCTGCCTCCCTTAAGGAAATCTCCTCTCTGCTCTCCTCCTCCAACCCTTCCACTTGCCCCCTTGATCCCATTCCTTCCCGCCTCCTCACCTCCATTACTCCCACTGTCGCCCCTTCCTTCCTGCACATCATCAACCTCTCCCTCTCTACTGGCTCTTTCCCTTCTGCCTTCAAACATGCCACAGTCTCTCCTATTCTCAAAAAGTCCACTCTTGACCCCTCTGACCCTTCTAGCTATCGTCCTGTCTCACTCCTTCCTTTTGCTTCCAAGCTGCTTGAACGTGTTGTCTACTCCCGCTGCCTTGACTTCCTATCCTCCAACTCCTCCCTTGACCCCCTCCAATCTGGCTTCCGCCCCCTTCATTCTACTGAAACTGCTCTCGCTAAGATCACCAACGATCTTCTGGTGGCTAAATCTAAACGTCTCTATTCCATTCTTGTCCTCCTTGATCTCTCTGCTGCCTTCGATACTGTTGACCACTCACTCTTGCTGGATTCCCTTCACTCCCTTGGCTTTTGTGGCTCTGTCCATAACTGGTTCTCCTCCTACCTCTCTGACCGCTCCTTTAATGTGTCTCTCTCCAACTCCGCCTCCTCCTCCTTCCCCCTCTCAGTTGGTGTTCCTCAAGGCTCTGTTCTTGGCCCTCTCCTCTTCTCGATCTATACCTCATCCTTAGGCAAACTCATTGCCTCCCATGGCTTCCAATACCACCTCTATGCTGATGACACTCAACTCTATCTCTCTACTCCCTCTCTCTCTCCCTCTGTTCAAGCTCGTCTCATCAACTGTCTCTCTGACATCTCTACCTGGATGTCTCAACGTCAACTCAAACTCAACATGGCTAAAACTGAACTCCTTATCTTCCCCCCTCATCCTTCCTCTCCTTCCTCACTGTCAATAACTATTGATGGAGTCACCATCCTGCCTGTCCCCCAAGCCCGTAGCCTAGGCTTCATCTTTGACTCAGCCCTTTCTTTTAAACCCTACATTGACTCTGTTGCTAAATCCTGTCGCTTCTCCCTCCATAACATTGCTAAGATTCGCCCTTTTCTCTCTGTCTCGTCTGCCAAAACTCTTGTTCATGCTCTGGTCATCTCTCGCCTCGATTACTGTAACCTCCTTCTCACTGGCCTTCCCCGGTCTCACCTTTCTCCCCTCATCTCTGTCCAAAACTCTGCTGCCAGGGTCATCTACCTCGCCAGTCGCTTCGACCATGTGCAGCCCCTCCTCTCTTCGCTTCACTGGCTTCCCCTTCCTGAACGAATCCTGCACAAGCTCCTAGTCTTCACCTATAAAGCTCTTCACAACCTTGCTCCCCCCTACCTCTCTGCACTTATCGCCCTCCATACTCCAGCCCGTGCACTTCGCTCCTCCTCTGTCCCTTCTCTCACCCTTCCACGCCTTCCCTGCTCCCCTAAGCGCCTTCGTCCCTTCTCACTTGCTGCCCCCCATGCCTGGAACTCCCTCCCTGTCCACATCCGCCTTGCCCCCTCCCTTCATACCTTCAAATCTCTCCTTAAAACTCACCTCTTTCGCTCTGCTCTGTCTGACTCTTTATCCTGCTGAGCCACTATTCCTATACCTACGATCGGTTTACCCTTATCCTTGCAACATGGACCTGCCTGCTGTCATTCTCATCGTAACCAAGCCAAGTACGTGCACTTGAGACCTCGCATCTTCATGAATGTTAGACCCCTTGTCTCTCCCTCTGTTCCCCTTCCTAAGTCTCTCCCCCAGCTCCTGTCTCTCAGATTGTAAGCCCTAGGGGCAGGGACAATGTCTATTTTATTACTTTGTAAAGTGCCAGGTACACTGCTGGCGCAATATAAATTTTTGGTAATAATAATAATAATAATAATAATAATAGTTAAACACAAGAGCATAAGAACATAAGTAGTGCCACATTTAGTCAGACCAATGGTCCATCCATCCCAGCATCCTGTCCTCTGACAGTGGCCAATCTCGATCACATGGGAGAAGAACCAACAGTCACAATGGGCAATCCATTCCCCCTTGTTCACTCCCAGCTCCTGACAGTAAGAAGTTCATCCCGTAAGCTACTTGATTAATAGCCATTAATGGACCTATTCTCTATGAACTTATCCAGTCCTTTTTTAAACCCAGTTATATTACTGACCTTGACAACATCCTCTGGCAACAAATTCCATAAGTTAATTATGCATTGAGTGAAAAAGTACTTGCTTTTATTTGTTTTAAATCTGCCAGCAGCTAGTTTAATGGAACGTCCCCTAGTTCTAGTACTATTTGAGAGGGTAAATAATTGTTCCCTATCTACTTATTCCATGCCACTCAAGATTTTATAAACCACAAGCTTTGTGTTTTGCCTCTTTTGTTTAATAGTGAGTTAACAAATAGGGATGTGCAAACAGAACGGGGTTCGAATGTTCTGCTGTTCAGCCCGAAAACCTAGTTTGGATTCAGGGGTTCGGTCCGGCGGAATTCAGTCCCATTGAACATTCAGCAGAGTTTGGACCTGCCAGGAGGCTTGGGATGCTCCAGAGACCACCAGGGGTGCCTGTAGTGGCATGGCAGGCCATCGGAGACCCAGCAGCAGCAGCGGTGGGGACACACCGATCGCACTGGGAGACAAAGCTGCTTTTTTACAAGCAACTCCTCCCCATGTGAGTGATCAGAAGGTTGTTACCTTGTAAAGAAGGTTCTTCAAGATGGCTCCCAACATTCTCACAACTGGGCTATGCATGCTCACCCTATTCAAATAATAGACTACATGATAGTCTCGATCTCTAGTATAAAAGCACTCTCTCCCTCAGGATGACGGTTCCTTCCAACCCTTTCTAGGAATATAAGGAAAAAAAATCCATGCGGGGCTGGAAGGTGGGTGTTGTGAGAATGTTTGGACCCATCTCAAAGAACTTTGTTTACAAGGTAGCAACCTTCTGTTCTTCTTTGAGTGGCTCCTCACAGGCCCTTTTTACATGGCTACACCGGGTAGTGGGTCCGTGAGTGCGGCAGTGAATGGGTGGGGCATGCACATGGCCCCACCCACTCCCCCCACTCATCCACACCCACCCACTCCCCCACTCATCCACACCCACTACACACTATCTCTATCTCTATAACTAAGCTAACTCCTACAACTATCTATCTATAGTAACTATCTAATATCTATATCTATATATATATATATATACACACACACAGGGATGGGGAGGAAACAGACATCTCACAACAAACAACGTAGGGAGGGGTACAAAACTGAAATGAAAGCTAAATCAATCTAATGCTACTCTAATAAATGCAAAAACAGGGGAAGGAAATCAGGGATGGAATATATAGTGGGAGGAGGGAAGGATTCAATGGAGGGTTGGGAGAAAGAACACAGGGAGGGGTAATAACACCAAAATCTATCTAATATAATCTAAATAAATGAAACTATCCAGCCAATTACAGGCCCATCAGCCTCCTCTGCACAACCAGTAAAATATATGGTAAATGACGGCTGCAAAAGCTAATGGACTGGATAATCCAGGAACAGGTCCTTTGTCTGGAGCAGACTGGTTTTCAGAGCGGGTAGGTCTGGCTCCCTGACGGAGGAAATTCCAAGACGGTCGGGAGTCTGACAGGGTTGCGTGTTAGTGCCCGCCCTCTTTAATCTTTTTATTAATGGAGTTGTTCCTTTGTTGGCTTTGCCTGCCTTTTTTCCTCCCAAGCTGGCTGACCATGCGGTAGGGAGTCTCTTATATGCAGATGATACAGCGATTCTATCCCGAACCCGGGTGGGCCTAAATAGACAGTTGGCTTTTTTTGCCAATTTTTTTCAACAAAACAAGCTACAGATAAATTATGGAAAATCTAAAATAGGGATTTTTTTCCAGAGCCCATAAGTTCCACCAGTGGTCTATTGATGGCCATAGTATTTCACAAGTTAAATCCTTCCAATACCTGGGTCTACGCTTTCATGTGGATGGGTCATGGAGGGGGCATCTGGAGAAGACATTGTTGGTGGCGAGGGGTCTCTCTTTCTCTTTACTTAGACTCTTTAGTAACACCAGGGGGAGGGCTATACTCCCAGCAACCAAGGTGTTAAATGCTAGAGTATGGGCCCAGTTGCTATATGTGGCTGAGTCAAAGCTGGGGAAACTGGATAGTGTGCAGGCACGCTTTCTCCAGAGGCTTTTGAGGGTTCCCAGTGCCACTCCATTTGCGGCCACTAGACAAAAGACAGGGCAGCTTAGATAGTCTACCATGACCTGGATCAGTGTCCTTAAGTTTTGGGCGAAATTACACAACTCCCAATTTAGGGGGCTTGTGTATTATTGGATCAATGTTCCCTTTAAGAGCTTGTGGCATCTGGCAGTGGAGTTAGTTTTGCAACAGCTGAGGTTTAGCTCAGATTACTGGACGGGGAAGGAGTTGGCAGTAGTGCTAAAGGACCTTACTTCTAGGATCGAGGATAGAGAATTCCAGGAAGAGATGGCAGTTATTAGAGCTACTCGCCATCTTGTGAACTACCTCCCCTATGTAAGTTCTCGTCCTTTATGGCCCCCTATTTGCTCTCATCAATTTCACCCAGAGGCAAGTATTTGATTATGTAAGCCCGATTTAATGCGCTACTTCCATGGTTTTGGAGGGCCGCCTTTCTGCTATTGATTTCTCAGAGCGACTCTGCGCTTTTGACCGGCAGTATGTGGAAACGCCTTCCCATATTTTGTTTCAATGCCGTTTATATGATTCCATACGCCTTAAACACCTCTCTGTTTTCCTTCAGAAATTTTCTGGTTGCACTGATCAAAACTTATGCATTTTGGCTTTGGCAGATGATGACTTATCCACCTCAGAGGCTGTATCCCAATTTTTAGTAGCCACTATAAACCTTCGCACCCTTTTTCTTCATTTTCTTCATTTCAAGCAACCTTTTGAGCAGTGACAGTTGAGTTATGGCACACGATCTATGTTACCATCAGAATTTGGATTGATAGTGTTTCTGTGATTTTAATTTTGTATGTTGTTGTTTGGTTGTTTGTATTGTCTTTGAATATATGGCTTTGGCTGCAATAAACAATAATATTATTATTATTATTATTAATGAAACTATGGCAGTAAAAGTGTGAGAATGGGTTAAATAGGAGAAGGATGGCAATGGATTAGGAACACAAACTGCTGGGAGAGGGAGACTTCTGAAAATGCCTGCTGACAGGATCAGTGGCTAGCTCAGAACAAATTAGAAGGGGGGAGGGTAATGACTTTTTTACTTGCTGCGCCTGCCTTACCACAAGCCCCATTGGCTCCGTGCAGCCTAGTCCCATGCTAATCGCAAACTGCAAAGCCAGTGGTCTGAGGAAAAGAGGGATGGTGATTGGGCAGGCTGACTGCTAGTCCAAGTCTCTCCACCCCTGATGCCAGGAAGTCTGCTCCTCAACTGCCCTCCCCCCCTCTCCCTGGGCCTTCCAGCCCTGTTTTTCCTGCCTGAACACCGCCGAACTCAGCCGAACTGTTCGGGGCTTCAGGATTCAGTTCAACTGTTCGGTTCAGCCATTTGAACGGGCCGAGTTTCGGGCCAAACACCAAACGCCCAAACCATGTTTGCACATCCCTATTGTGGAAATGTAGGTTTTCTGGGCCTTTTACTTTGACCAAAGTCTTGCTCTGCACAGGCCTGCAAGAAGCAGTTGTTTCATATGAACTTTGTACAGCCAAAGAATCTGCACACTGTTGTATTATCTTTTAAAATAGAATTAAGGAAGAAAACTTGGCCTAGTCATTAGTATTTAGCCTTGCAGACTATCAGAATCTTCAGCTTCCGCCTTTTTAGTTAGGCCATATATTTGCTTTGCTATGACATATAGGACACAACCAGATAGGGAAGTTTGGGTCAGCTTGGTTTGGGCTCATGATCACAGGTAATAGAAGACGTCTGGGTCTATTGTCCGTACATCCAAGTTTTGTGCTAATGCAGCTGGTTTTGGGCTATGACAGATGGCCCGGATTGGAGAGAGGAACAGGAAATTATCTTATTTGGGCACAGATGATCTAATGGCCTTTACTTACCTCGTGATTGCTGATATATGCGTGTTTGATTTTAAACAACAGTTATGAAAACCTATAAAAACTGCCTGAACTCTTTGTTCGGGGTCTCACTCTGATGGAGTGACACCTGCAGCTGTGTACCTGAAATAAAGACTGAGTGACTCTAAAAACAGCATCAAAGTTTTATTTCTACACTATTAACAAATGTAATCATGATTATAGAGCCACGGTAGTGGGTCTATAGTTAAGGCAGCTGGCGTTGCAAGGTCTTGTTGAACAGCGCCTATGCGGTTCAATGGAAGTTTGTATTGCAAACACTTCTGGTTGGTGACCGAAAGTTTTAATCAAGATTCCAGCCTTCATTCCCTGTGTATGTGTGCTTGAATGGGTTGTACAATGAAGGCGGGTGTCTGGTAGGCACTGGTGCTTTTTATGTGTAGATTAGTGGTTTGGAAAAATGTTTTTTTAAAAAGACTGTCGTCTTCCCTTTAAGGGAATGAGGGCGAAAAAAGCAAGCGGGGCAGCTGGCCAGGCATGGTGGGTGATTTTAAAAGGCACTGGAAGTGCAGCGGCATCCCTCAAACAGCATAAGAAGCTGAGGTGCAACTGGGAGGCACTGAAGCAGGACCAGAGTAAGTGAGTCCATCTCTGCAACAGCTTTGGGTGGGTGGGCAGAAATTATCCCCCCCCCCACCTGCCGCTTGCCTGCCCTCCTGCCTGAGCCCCCCTTGGCAACAGTCTGGGATGGGGAGGGGTGGGAGAAGAGGAAATAAAGTGCCAGTTGCTTGCTGGTAGCCTGTTCTCCTCACGTGTATGCCTGCCTGCTGCTGCCTCTTCCTGCTTGCAAGCACACTGGCCTGTCCCACCTCAGCAAAAGCTTTGGGCAAGGGGGGGGAAGGAATTACCACCCCCACCTGCCCACCACTTGCTGCTACCCTGACCACCTTTCCTTTCAGTAGCCGGATTTGTCTGAGCCCCCACCCTGGACAAAAGCCAGTGATGGGGTGGGAGGAATTACCCTGCGCGCCTGCTCTGCTGGCCATGTCAGGCTCTTGCTCCCAATGCTGCTGCTGTCTGCGCTGCCACCTTAGGTGTTATATCTTCAAAGGTCCCACGTGGGGCCTTTAACACCAGCAGCTGGGGAGGAGGCAGGTATGAGCAGACATGCAGTCAGAGGGGCTGGGGGTGTGTGTGATTTATTATGTGTGTGATTTATTCAGTTTGAATCAGTGAGTAGTGTGTGTGCATAAGTGTGTGTGTGATTAATCAACTTGTGTGTGTGTGTGTGTGTGTGTGTGTGTGTGTGTGTGAGTGAGAGAGAGAGAGAGAGAGCGTGTGTGTGTAGTGTGTGCAAAAAGTGTCTGTGTGACATCAATTTGAATGTGTGAGAGCATGCGCGTGTGTGTGTGAGAGAACGTGGGTGAGTGGGTGTGGGTGTGGTGTGGGTGTGAATGATTAACTTGAATGTGCGTGTGAGGGGTGAGACCATGGGCACATTTACATGGATGCCACCCACCCACGAACACCCAGAAACACCCATCAGATGGGTGGGAGACCATCCGTGTAAAAGTCCATGAGTGGGTGGGGGTTTGCACATCCCTAGGCAGCAGGCATTGAACAATCACAGAGTGCCATGAGACTTCTGGGGCCTCATTGTGCTGCTCATTGGCCAGCGATACATCCATCAGATACTGCTGAACTGCTTGCCCTTCCCAACACAGGCACAGTTCAAGAGTTCAACCATGTTTAGGGCTCCGAGATGTCTGCTCCCTCCTCCCCTCTCCACATTTTCCCTACAAAATCCAAGTGCCACAGCACTAATAATGACAACTATAACAACATTGTTGTTTTCATTAACGTTGTCGTTATTCTCAATCGAAGTTTTCATTATTGCACTAAGAAAAATGAAAACAATAATTTTCATTATTGTTATTGCAATAACAAAAACAACATGCACATCCCTACAGGAGGCTTACCATACTGGATTGGAGCTTGAAGTAGGGGTGGAAGACGAAGGGATTTTCAAGTACACTTGTAAAAATCTAATATTAACTCTCCTAACACAGTTGTTGCCCCTTGTGGACAATAGTTAACTTCAATCCTAGGTCCTTGAATAAAGTAGATAAAATCTCTTTCCATGGCCTGATTGCTCTGTCATTGAAGTCAATGGAAAAAACTCCAGCTGACTAGCAAGACTGAACCCTCCATCCTCAGTTATGGGTTGTGTAAAGGCAATTTTTATTTAATATAACCATTGAGGCTCAAGTGTACCATATCAAGCATGTGGATCTCAGGAGTACCAATATACACTCCCAGAGAGATAGATGAAAGATCTAAACCTGCATAAGTAGTAAGTACCTACATTGATAGAGCACCTTCAAATAATGGGTATGAAGGGTTATTCCTATAGTCAGTCTTCAATTGTGAGTTATAAGACATAAAGTATAATAAACACTCATCCTGTTGACCTAACAGGTCAAAATCTATTAGTGCAGTCTGGTCTAATGCTTGCTAAAGTTAAAGTTCTTGAACTAGACAAAACACGCTTTTCAAAAGAATGTCCCTTCATGGATGGTTGTCTGAGCTATACAACAGTGATCCATCTCCACAGAGAAAGCGATATCAGTGTTTATGACTTCTGAGGCACACAGAATGGATTCAGCACAATTCATTTCATTTTCCAAAGAGGTTTCAGAATCCTCATCCTCCATTTAGCTTGAATTCAGCTCTGCCTTTGATCTATTTTTAAGTGGCTGTGATTTTTCTGGAGTTTAGCTTGCTGCATCAATTTACTGGAACAAATAGGCCTTCTGTTTCCCTGAGAGATTTCGATATCTCAAAGTAATTTGTCCCCCAACTTATTTTGAAGTCTCTCATATTTCTCTACTAGGCTGTCCCTGATTTGCGTTTCAACTTCGATGAAGCAGTGCTTGTTTCTTCTTGTAGAAACTTTGGTTCTTTCAGTTCTCTGGAAAGCCTTGATCTCCTGCTGGGTATTTTACTGTTTTTCTCCTAGTCCAAAATGGGAAGTCTTGGTTTCCAGTAGATAAGCCTTGTTTTCTTGTCACACAGGCTTGAAATATCCCTCCTAGCTGTGCGCTACTGGCTTCTCGTTGAGTTATTGTTTTATCATAGTGATATCTTGCTGAAATGCCTTTACTTGGGAAAATTTCTGAGCCTACCAACTCTAACTTGTAAATTACTTGAACATTTACTATTGGGTTATTTTAATTGCTCATACACTAAAAGAGACATTAGTAAATTGGTAAGTAAGCTGTATACAAAGTATGTATACAAAAACACTATATTGAAAACTCCAGTACAACACAGTATTAAAGTCTGTGCCAGTGGTGCTCTCAACCTGAATTCTTTCGGTCCCTGCTTCCCCTTTTCACCCCCACCCCCTTCCTTGTCTCGCCCTTCTGTATGTAGTCTGGTTTCCCCAGTTATAGCTTGAAATCCCCTTGCTCATAGTTTGGGAGGGTTTGTTCCATGTCCCCCTGCCCTCTGTTTGGTCTTTGTATCTGGATCCCTATTCCAAACTCTCACTCCTTGCCACTTGATCCCCATTCCCCATCTAAATCCTTGTTCCTGCCTTGTGACCACAATGAAGAGCCATAAAGTCCTCTCTGGGTATTTTCAGACATTACGAGATCACACTCAACCACAGTGAACCACGCTCAACCCCGCGGCGGGGCCAAGGTGCCCTGAACGTCTGTTTGGTGGCCGCCAGATGTTCACCATGCTCAATACCCACGCGGGGTCCATTTCAACCACGCTTCCCGGACTCCCCGCACCAAGTCCCGTGGATGCGTGGTCAAGGAGATCCCCACCCGGGATCAACCAAACATAACGTCTGGATGGCAAACACCGTCCAGGTTCAAAGGAAATGATCCCCAGGCGTGGGCAATGCACGTAACAGCGCTGCCAGGCAACCAGCATCAACACACTCACCAGAGGGAGATTTAAAGGGAAAACCACGGCTGGTTAACGTGGCGGGATGGAGCGAGGAGGAGGAAGAGAGTGGTGGTGGAGGAGAGAGTAAGGGGCAAGGAGGAGGAGGTGGAGGCAGGGGAACAGGCGGTGGTGGTGGAGGAGGAGACAGCACAGGAGGGGATGGGGGAGGCGGGGGTCATGCTGAACATGGAGGTGGTGGTAGGGAGACAGCACCAGCAGCCGCCAGCACAGGATGCCCCGGGGACAGCAGCTGCGCCGGCGGCGGAGGAGGCACCCCGGAAATGGGTAATGGGGGGCAAGGGGAACAGGGGGCAAAGGGGTGGCAAAGGGGGGCCAGGGTCATGGGCATCCACCCCCGGGGGGGCACCCCGTGAGGCTGACCTGACCTCTAATGAAGCATAATCCCCCCCAACCCCCTGTCTCCCACAGACATGGAAAACAGCCCGGGTGGGCAACCCCCCAGAGCACACCGGGCCAGCCCGGCTGGAGGTGCAGCAGGAAAGGTTGGAGGAGGAGGAGGAGGAGGAGGGAGAAGACCCAGCACGGAGAGGAGGGAGGAAGGCATACCATCGAGGGGGCCAGTGGGGACACAAGGAGACCAGGGACTTCATTTGGATATGGGGGACCCTGGAGTACCAACTGGAGCTCACGCTCAACCAGCGCAATGAGCATGTATACAGGGACATAGTGGGGGACATGGAGGCAGCGGGGCACCCCCAGACAGTGGCACAGTGCCGGTCAAAGGTGAAAGAGCTGAGGAGGGGGTACAAGGCGATCCGGGACAACAACAGGAGGTCTGGCCACAGAGCCCAGACAGCCCTGTACTACGATGCCCTGGACTGCTTCCTCCACATGAAGGGGTCCATAGTGGCCCCGCGACTGGTGGGAAGCGTGGTGGAGCAGGGCAGGGAACATGTGGAGGTACCCCCTCCCCTCGCCGGCCCCCCCGGTAGACACCAGCTCCAGGGCCCCGGACCCACAGGAAGACTGGCCCGGGTGCTCCTTAACCTACAGCCCCCCCCCCGGACAGCAGCCCGGAGAGCAACACGGGCCAAGCCAGCCAGGGCGAGTCAGAGACCGGAACCCAAACCACACACAGCCGGGGGTCCCTGGGGGAGCGCCCCCACACCGAGGGCCTGGCCTTGGACGACTCCGTGGCAGACACAGATGGTAAGTACCCACCCCATGGGGGAGAGGCCTCATGCCCACGGGGCCCTTGATCAATTGGGGGGGACTGCAAGGGGAAGGGAGAGGCTCAGCCTGAGACCCGGTGCCCCCACAACAGGCGGGAGGGGGGCCCAGCCACAGGGCGCCCAACAGCACCCCACCACACTAATATACCCCCCCTCACCCATAGGCCATGGACCACCCTGGGACAGCCCCCAGGCAACAAAGGAGTCAGCCGCCGATGAGTCCGCCCAGCAGGCTGAGGGAGCAGGTGAGGCAACAGGTCCTGTATGGAGGGCCTGCCAGGGTTCACCAAAGGGCTAACCAGGCATGGTGAGAAGGAGGAAATGGAAGGGGTCCATGGGGTCAGAGGGGCCGGGTCACATGGGAGCGGGACTGTGGAGCCCCTGGGCTGTATCAGCTCGGGGCCAGGGGCCCATGGTTCACTGTACCACAACCTCCTCTACCCACAGGGCAACCCCAGGAGCCAGCTGCCCCAGGGCCCGTGCCTCCAGCCGAGCACATGGGGCAGTACCGGGCATGGGTCCGCAGGCACAGGGAGGAGCAGGCGGAGGAGATAGTCCGGACCTCGGAGGAACAGGGGGAGAGGATAATCGCGGCCATGGGCCGGATGGAAGTGGCCATTGAGTGGTCCCTGGAGCGGGTGGAGGAGCGGGACAGGGGGCTCCAGGCTGAGGTGTGCCTGGAGTGGCAGCAGGACCGCAGGGAGCACAGCAGGCAGGAGGAGCTGCTCGGGGGGCTGAGGCAGGACATCAATGCCATGATGCAGGAGCACACGCTCAAGATGGACAGATCGCACGACATTGGGACCTCGTTGCTCCTGCACACCGGCATAATGTGTGCCTATGTCATGGTTGGGGGCCCCCCCAGGCACCCTGCCTTCCCAGGCACCCATGGTGGGCCCCTCCATGAACCTGCTCCCTGGCCTGCCCCCCCAGCTGCCCCCACACCCTCAGGGGTCATGCATTCACCTCCCTGTGCCCGCTGGCCTCCAGAGGGTGCAGCCACCGGGGGGGCCTGGGGCCTTGCCCCCCTAGCCACCGTACCAGGGCCACCCAAACCGGAACAGGAGGCGGCCCGGGACACGTCTACCATTACCGACAGCGGGGGGGAAGTGAGCTCTATGAGCTCCATGGCCCAGACCAGGCACGCACGGGGCCGTCCCAGGGGCTGGGGAGGCCGGGGGATGAGGGGTAGAAGGGGTAGGGCAGTGTAGGGGGGAGCAGAGGTGGTGGCATGGCACAACCGGTTATGAGGGAATGGGTGTCACTGTACGCATGGGTGATAATAAAGGTGTAAATGGAAACGTGGCTCCTGGTCCTGTATGTGGGAGACAGGGGGGTGGGGCAAATGCAGGCATGCAGGGAACTGTCAGAGGAACCCCAGGGGGTGGGCCAGAGTGGTGGGCACCCCCCCTGCATGGGCACTGTCCTCTGTGCGTTCCTTGTGGGCCTGGATGCCATCTGCCAACAACAACCCCCCCCCCCCTTAGTATTTGCGGCACCTTGGCCTTGGAGCGCTGATTAGCTGGTATGTGAGAGCTATTGTGTTGTGCAGCTGTGCTGGGTCAACACCCCATGCCTCAGTCTGTTGTGCTACAATGTTGCAGCCCATGGCCCTTTCCTTGTCCTTGGGACTTCCAGGAGGCCCCTCGGCCCCAGTAGGTGCGTGAGGCCCCCAGAGCTCCGGGGTATTCTCCCCAGGCAGTTGGACCATGACTGCTTGTCCATCCACGGGGCTCCCGCTTCCCATCCCCCATGAGGCCCCCCGTATCTGGACCTACACCGAGACCATGTCCCCCTGTGACCTGTGGCGTAGCCCTGCCGTGCAGCTGCTCCTGGGCAGGCCGGACAGCCGCTCGTCCGCCTTCGTGAGCCTGAGCTCTGGACTCCGCTACAACGTGAGCGCACAGGATTGACAGCTCCATGCCGAGACCCTGGGGCTGGTCTGCTTCCCTGATGGGCGCGTCCCGGTGAATAGGTGTTCGCATGTGCCCTGGGCTGGGTCTGAGACCATGAGTGCGCTGTGGGTGTGCAGCCTGGCAGCCTTTTCGCAGTGCCTTGCTGAGGGGGTACCAGACTTGGCCGTGTCCTCCTTTGGCAGTGTTCACGAGGCATGTGGGTTCCAGTGCACACATGTGGCCATGTATCACCGGCTTCTGGGCCTGGGGCATCTTCATTGGCCCCCGGCTGCAGTCTGCTGTGTAACGGAGCCTTCCGCAGTGGAGATGTTGACACTGGGGTGGGTATGGTCCCATCCAGATGCCCAGTTGGGGCTGTCTGTACATGACCCCTTCGAGGCTTACTACCTGATCGCCCACCACATGTCCGTGCTGGGATACCGCTGGGGAATGATCCATTGGCCCCACCTGGTTCATCAGGCCGGGCACCCTGGGCCTGGGCCCCTAGATGCCCCCAACGGCTGCCTGTGAGCCCCTGGGTACCTCCCTGGCCCCCTTGTGTCCTGGGCCATGTGGGCTTTGGGACCTGCCCGTGGGCCGGACCCCGCTGCCTGTCACCACCCTGCTGTCTCTGCCTTGCTGCCGCAACACCTGCATCCTTGTGTGCTGCTGCTCCGGCTGTGTAACTGGGCCCCCTCTGGGCCACTCCTCTCCCTCCTGGGTTGCTTGTGTGCCCTGGGGGTCCAGGGCCCAAGGACTGCCCCATCCAACCTCCTTCACTGATGGGGCCACCCATACTTGGACCTGCTGTGCTGGACTGCCTCTCCTGGCTGCTGTTCATTTGCCCCTCGGTGGGATGCCTTACTGCATGTGCCTCCTGGGCCCTTCCCAGCCAGTTCGCTGTGACATCTGGCCACCCGCTGTGGCATTCGCCGGAGCTGCAGGCCCCCCCTTTCCAGGACTCTGTGTTTGCTGTGGGGGTGCCCGTGGGGACTGTTCTGCTGTGGGGTGGGATGTACCTGGTGCCGGTGTCCCGCCCTGCACCTGTGCCCGTTCCTCCCCTCGTCCTGGTCCCGTGGCCCACCCCCCCGGTGCCCGGCCTGACTTGCGTGGTGTCCAGTTGCCCGTGTCCCCCCCTTCCCTTTCTTTCCTATCCTCCATGCCTGTGTGTGTGTGGTTGTGGTTGTGGTTGTGTGGGATTGGGCCGGCATGTGCTGGTGCTGTGGGTGCCCCCGAGTCCCCGTTGCGTGTGTGTGTGTGTGCGTATGTGTGTGTGTCTGCTGTGTGTGGCACCTGTTCTCCCTCTCCCACTCCCCCTCCCTTCCCATTTCCCTTGTGTGGGCGTTCCCTTTTGTGCCTTTTGGCTTCATTTGCCCTCAGGTGGCCATGTCTGTGTCCCGCCCCTTCCCAGGGGATTCTTGGTGTGCTCACCACGGCTGGGAATTGGCATCACGTCTGTTGCGCTGCCCCAGTCCGTGATCTGGTGGCCCGATTCCCATCCGTGGTCCCGGTCCTGTCACATCTGTTTGGGGCTTTTATTGGCCCCGGGGGGTGGTTGATTTCTTCACCCCCACCGGGAATCCACTGTGGTGAACCGCCCATGCGTAACGTCTGAAATCACCCATAGTCTGAGCGTTTCAGCTTCTGTGCTGAGAACTCCATCCCCTGGTAGTGGGAAATGGCTAAGAAGTTTCCTGTTCCATCGGTGGTACTTCTGTTCCCTTCAACCCCTTCCCCTCCTACCTGCCCTTCTCTTCACCCCCTTTTCCTGGCTCCTGACCCCAGAGCCGTAACAGGCAGGAGACATGAGGGAGAGAGACCATCATCACAGAATGGAATGACAGCAATACAACATGTGGCAGGGAATCATCAGCGAAAAAGGGAGTCATTTGGGCAGCAGAGGCAGCAAGAGGCAGGAAGAGCAAAGGAACAGTGGGCAGCCAGGCAGGTGGGCAGTGGCACATGCTTTGTTTGTCATTGTGGGCACCCCACTTATGACAGGACATTGTCAGGTTACAGGAACACACAGGGTCACGAATGTGTAATTGGAGGGGACTGGGGTTACGAGAATGGGAAGAGATAGAAGTCTATTTTTTGTATCAAAGAATGTGGCTGAAAAGTAGCAGAAGGCACATTGAACAGCTCACACACAAGCACAAGAGCCAAGCCTGCAAAATACTTGATGTGCACAGAGCACCAATGAGCTAGCCACAGGTGCAGAGTTCTGTGTGGCCTCGGCTTCTATAGGCTACCTGCGCCCTCCCCCAAGCTCCCCTGATTGGTACAAGGAAGTTGCAAGCAGGTGCATACAAATACCAATCTTTTATGTCCATTGCAGGGGGTCTGTGGCCAGCAGACACGTCAATCTTAGGTGACCATTTTAGGTTCTCACTTCCCCCTCCTTTTGTACCTTTTGTTTGGAGTCTGAGCCATAGGCCAGGCTGCCCAGAAAAACATTTAAAAGCCAACATAAAATGGAAAGAAAAATCCATTTTTGTTATTTTTAGTTTTTCTGTTTTTAATAACAATTTTAAAAAAAATGTTTTTAAAAACAAACAAAATGGGCATTTCCATTTGTTATTATAAAAACATAAACAAATTGCACACCCCTAGCAGTGGTTGCTACTTTGCTACGACCGATTCACTATCCAGAAAGAATGTTGAGATCCAATGTAGCTAAGGGAATAAGGTGTTGGGCTTGGAGGCAGGGTTAAAATTCCATATTAGCCATCAGCTTTCTAGGTGGCCTTGAGTAAGTAACTATTTCTCAGTCTCAGTTCCCCATCTGTGAAATGGGAATAGTAAGGGGGTGCCGCAAAGATGAACCAGTTAACAACTGTAGAGCACATGGAACACTGAAAGTGCTATATAAATAATAAATAACAACACTAGAGGCAGGCTATAACTGCAGAATATAATTCAATGAGTTATTTTTTCACTGAAGTTTTCAAATACTTTTAGGTTTCATACTGCAGCTATACTAAAGACAAGGAGAAACAAATCTGCAGCAAAAGGCAACCACCATAAAAACATACATTAATTAAAGACCTCTCTGGAGAGCATATATTCAGTCTGTGTTTGAATATAAAGTTGGGGGGGGGAGGGGGAGTAGATGCTGTGGGTTAGTGCTTAGCAATTATGCATTTGTGTGCATAGATTATATTGTTTTGAGGTAGTAGATGTGTTTTAGTCCAGAGGTAGGCAGAAAAAGAAGCAAGAGTAGCATGTTACACAAGTTATGTATGAGGTTTCAGAGGAGACAGCAGAGCTGCAACATGTACCTGTAAAAATTGGTAAACCTGTCAAAATTACGATATTAGCTTCAATGTGGTAACATCAGGTACTAATTGGTTCCTAATTAGTTCCTGACAGACTACCCAATATACCAAAATACTGGTTTTCATCTTGAGTTGTTGACTTACTCATTTTTGAACTTACTATCCTGATTGCTTTACCAATTTGCTGACTTACCAATTGGTAAACCGGTATTTTGGTAATGGCAAGACCCAATATTTTGGAGTAGACCTTTGCACACCCAATATGGTATTCAAAATTGCAGGTATTACCCGTGGGTAGCAAATGAGCTCCCTGCATGTGCATATACAGGTGCCTAGCTTAGGCACTCAATGATGGCCCTGTTACAATACATTAAAGATGTGTATACGTCTTTATGGGGTTCAGTCCTAAGTATGTGCTTAAATCCAAAGCATCTGAATTTGGTGGTATCAACTTCAGTGGATTATTCAGATTCCTGAGCACTTGTTTAAGTATGTTACTGAACTAGACTTTATGCACTTGCAAGAATCAAAACAGAATTAAAATTGATATGGACAATCATCACACTTTGGGTGTCAACAGAAGTGACAGCAAAGCACCTCCATCACAATCCAACCCAGGTCAGGAACCCACTCCCAACATGGGCCCAACCGGGTTCGGCAGTACAACAAATGTGCCGGGGGCCAGGCCACCAGGGAGGGTGGGGAGCCACATGAATGTGCACCTGCCTGGGCCTGGGCCTGCCTCTGCACTGAGCCCAATGCCTCACCTCCTGCCATAATGGGCAGTCTTGGTGGCCAATGACAGCTATGGGCCATAGCATGTTATAGCCCAATGTGGCCCACTTTAACCTGATCAGGTGGATGGTAGCTTGGACTGTGACCCAGGAGATCTGCCTGGGATCACAGACCAAGCTCACCACTGACACACCCAGGAGCAATCCCAGGCGAACAACTGGTGGCACAGCAACAAACGTGCTGGTAGCTCACGGGTCATAGTGGGCCTCAGTGGGACCAAGCTGTTACCCCAAGATTCTTCCAGGAACTACCTCCACCATGGGATTAGGGATCCCCATAGGAATGTTTCCTCAACAATGTTTCCTCAACAAAAAGTCACAATAGACAATTATTATGACTAAAAGTACTACTATTTATTGCCCTGCCAATCTGGCTTACACCCTACTATAAAAGCACTATGGAAGCACACAAAAAAGATTATTGATTACAAAATATATATTCTTGGAAAATATATCTCACCAAACAGATATCACAGGTCCCATAAATGTTGCTCAGGGTCTGTGGGCTCCTGCTGAGGAAGATAAGATGTTAACTTGCTGCTATGCTGGAGACTTGGTAAGAATTAAAGTAAAAATAAAAGACAGAAAAGATAAAGAAAAATATAAAACAAAATTTGTCCAGAGGTTGATGAATGGCCCCTCAACAGGCAATGAGCATTAAAGCTCCAAAAAGGGAGGGGAAAGACAGTGAAGTACTTGGAGAACTCTGCCCACAAGGCTGAGTAAAAAAATTGAAAGGAAACAGTCCCAACTGACACCAATACAGTGCTTCTCTAAAGAAAAGTAAAGTTAGCACATAGGGACAAAATTTGGAGAAAAGTAGGAATTGCCATTTTCTCAGGCAAAAGATTAGAAAATCCCAACTGAGAATTAAAATAATTTTAAAAAGAATAAACAAAACAAAAGAAAAGAGAAAATAAAACAAAAATGGCTTGGAAATAGTGAAAAATGAGAAAATGAAATAAAATAAATAAAATTTAAATAAAAGAGAAAAGTAAAAGTTTAAGCAGCGTAAAAATAACTTTAAAATGGAAAAGAAAAGACTTTAGAAAAGACTTAGAAAAAAGACATGAAAAGCAAAGAATCAAAGAAAATTAAAAAAAAACAAATCCCTTCAGGCCTATTGGCCATTGCCTTTCAGCAAGTCTCCATAGCAAGCAAGTTCTTCCCTTCTTGTCAACAATATCTTGCCAGCTTTATAGGATTTCTGAGAGTCTTTCAATATGGCTGCCATGTGTTCCTCCAATCAGTGTTCAGCAGGTCAGGGGGTCCTACAATAAAAATGAAGTTTGCTTCTTGCCAAGTTATGACGTTAAAGAAAAATATTTTTGGTTTCCATGTCTCCACTCTTCTTGATTATTTTGACTTCACCCCTCCTTACTTCTATGAACCAAGACCATGGAAACCTTTTACCGGTCTTGATCTTTGTGCCACTTTAATAGAGTCTTTCAGTTTCACTGGAGCTCTATGAAACCCAGTGGGGTCTATTAACCTCACTGAAATTTTATTAAATTCTATTAATTTTACATAATTTCATATATGGATTCTTTTCAGGAAGTTGTGGAAAAACAGAGGTTAGATCTGCTTTAGTTCTACCTAATTTAGAAAGGAAGTTTTAGACCAACATTGCTTTATAAGATTCAGAGTCATTAAGACACAATTTAAAAGACCAATTACTTATTTATCTGAAGGGGGTATTTAGGTATAATTTGAAGCCAAACTTTAGGTTGAAATAAACTTTAGTTTACTAATTAAATACATCACTTTCAATGTCTCTAGTCTCCCTTATTTAGCTTTAAAAAATTAAACCTATTTTAGCATTAAGATATGATTAAAACAATAAAATACCTTTTTCAGCAGGGTGGCAGTGTTTCACTACTGTCAATATTACTGCCTAATTATAAGCTGAAAACATGTTATGAGTAATGTAACTGTTTTGACCAAACTTACAAGAAGACCTTGGGTCCCAAACAAACATGTTATGAGTGTCTCTTCTAATTCCTTTGTGCCAATTATCCCAAAAGTCAGACTATAAAGCAAACTGCTTTCTAGGACAAATTACATCCCTATAGTCCTTGTCTCCCCAATAAAACCAGATCCCAACTTAAGGACTGCTATGGCTTATTTTGATACTCCCACCTAATATCAATGGAAACCCATTACAGTTAAAATATAGACAATCAAAGTTACATTATTAACAAAAGTTAACAGAAGTTAAAATACAATGTCAATGGATGGTAAACAGATCAAAAGCCTATGCTGAAGAGAGAGATGAAGAAACTAACAAGCAAGTAAATTCCAACAAATTATAATAAAATGTCAAGTAAGTTATTAAACAGCAAGTACATATAATATCAAAACAGGTGAACAGAGTCATTTTAGAAAACCAGTGACATACTGCTAGGGGACCCCATTGTGATAGTATACTTAGAATTCAACATCTTCTTACTATATTGTTTACTGTATTCCAGACCTCCTAATATCATCAAAACAACCTAGCTGGAGCAATGTCTTTCACGTAACCACAACAAGATAGCCAGTGTTTACTATCAGTTGTTCAGCTTGCCATAGGTCATAAGAAAGGGGGAAAAACAGAAAGGAAAATGGATTCCATGGCCTATTCTGAAACATGAACACTTTAAATCTATGATGGATTTTATCTATAGTTAGGATGGAAAAGTAAATCTTAGACATGAGTAGACTCTATAAGGAATCCCTCTCTTTCAGCTGGGCACTTCCTGGGCACTCCATTTGATCCAGTATTGCTTTCAGCAAACACAGCACACAATTTGTATAAAAGATGTCACCTGTTTTAAAGGCTATGGCTTCTTTTGCCATACCATTGCCCACTTAACAAAACACCCACTGCTTGGGGTCAAAGAACCCACCTATATATGTTAAAAATAAATAGTTTAAAAGCATTGATAGAATTTTAACATAGGAACCAAGTTTTCCAGGCATACAACCAACAAATAAATAAGAACATGTTTAATAAACATCTTTCAGCACAGAACCAAAAACTGACAATTTTAAACTGACCTGTCTATTAGCAATTCAAAGGCTGAAATGGACCTACTTTTCAGAATTTTTCAGGCCTAAATTTCTTAGCTACAAAGCGGGTCACTGTCATTTTTGTTAACACCCAATGTGGAAGACTCACATATTGAAAGTTTTGTGTCTAATCTATATTATTTTTTAGACAATTATATCTATTGTGTTATAGAACTCCTCCTATTTCAGATTTACCAAATTCATTAAAGATTTACACTGTCAATTTCTATAGAAAAACAAATTAGAAACCTAGAAAAAACATCAATCCAATGTTGACAGGTTTAATGTTCCCTTGGTTAAATTTACTCATCTCTTGGCTCTTGCATTCTGCTCCAGTGCAGTCATTTCCTAGTAGTTAAAACTTTGTGTCTTTCCAAGTGGGCTGCACAAAAGAAATTCAGCTAGTGATAGGCTAAGATTTTAAAGCTGTGGCATTGCTATAGATCAGGGGATTCTTTCCCTGCTAGTTTGAGGCACACTAAGAGTTTATTCCATTTGTTTGGTCGTCTCAAGTGACAACGCTTCTGCTTTTGTGTTTCCATCAATGCTTGGGTGAACAAAAGTATGAAGATGTTCAATGTAATATGGAAAACCAGCTCTATCACAGCAGTGGGTAAGAAGCCTTGATGCTTGACTGCCAGCTGACAGATTCTTTTCAAACATGGCTTTAAACTCAAAGCACTTTGCCAGCATAAGACCCATTGAAGTGAACAGGGCTTTATACCAGAGCAGCACTTTGAGGACTAGAGCCTTTTAAAACATTTAAAGCACCCCCTAACATTTTCTTAGTCCATAGTTCTGACTGGGAGTAATTAATATAATATAATATAATATAATATAATATAATATAATATAATATAATACTCCTAGTCAGAACTATGAACCAAGAAAATGCTATACATAGATGGACCTTCTGTGGTCTGAAGCTCTCTCCAACAGTAGTTAGGCCACTAAAAGCTATCATCTGAACAACTTATTCTATATCTTTTACCAGTATGATAACAGTTCAGTCTAATGCCTTCAATAACCATCCCTTTTGCATATGTTTAATTTTTTGGTGTTCAATAGGGATATTTTATTCCTCTGGTGATTTTGGACTGAATTATGAAAATTTAACTCATACCAGTGAGAAGGGCTGGAACAGATCAGTCCATTGATTTTTGTAGAGTTATTCTACATTTTCAGAAGACCCTGTGGAGATCCAGCATGAAGTCTGGCCACACTAGATCTTCATAGTCCATTCCAACCACTCCCCTATATGTGCTTGTGGAGTAATTCCTTTTTGCTTACTAAACATGCCCAATATGGTGCAGGCTGCAGTAACAGTAGGAGGTGCCATATTGGGTATTTTCAGACATTACGAGATCACGCTCAACCACAGTCAATTCCCTGTGGTGGGGAATGGTCCCATAACATCTGTTGGGGAATCGGAAGTTCCCCCCAGATGTTAGCCACGTTCAATCCCCACCAGGAATCACATTCACCACGCGATCAGCTGAACCCACGGGGCTGGCGCCAGTCGTGTGGTGAATGAGATTCCCAGTGGGGATGAAGGGTCCCATCACATCTGGACGCGATCAAGGCCCGGAATCCCCACCGGGATTCCGGGTCGTGGTCATTTTGGGCGGACGCTGCAGCCGGATTGGCTGCGGTGCCCGCCCGTCTCCCCAGAGGACAGGCAGTGGGGGAGCATGGGGGGACGGGGACATACAGCTGCACATTGCACCATGCGGCCCCGCCCCTCCCCGAGTCCCCACCGGGATCCCCCGGCACGTCTGTTGGCCATGCCGGAGTGATCCCGGCGGGGAATCTCGGGGTTGGTTCTGTGACGGGGCGCAGGTGCCCCGTCACATCTGAAAATACCCATTGAAAATGTTCAGTAAGCAAAAAGGAAACCCTGTGCATGTACAGAAGGCTGGAACTTGCAAAATGCATCTCTGTTGGAACAGATGTTGGAAC
Organism: Sphenodon punctatus; assembly: GCA_003113815.1. Taxonomy (NCBI): domain Eukaryota; kingdom Metazoa; phylum Chordata; class Lepidosauria; order Sphenodontia; family Sphenodontidae; genus Sphenodon; species Sphenodon punctatus. The sequence continues at coordinate 247,920 of QEPC01002839.1, read as the reverse complement.
ACGGCGAGTCTCCATCCCACCAGACTGGTGTCTCCTTTCAGAGATGGTATTAGACAAAATGTTCTTTCAACTCTACCGGTAAGAATAGGTCCATAAATGACTGTCATGTTAGTCAGGGAGTGAGATTTCTCTCTGTCAGGGCATTAGGAGTAAACAGAAAAAAATTAATACCATTAATATGTGACCTGTTGTGTTATATTCTCAGTCAAAGTTGGACACTCTTGGAGACAGGATGCTAGGCTAGATGGACCATTTTATTGGTCTGATCCTGTATGGCACTTATTTTTTATGACCTTATACTAGCGTTTCATGCACCAATAAGTAAACTGCTCATTAAGGTGCATAAGGCTTGTGAATCTTCTTCTGATAGATTTTCTTAAGTATCCAAATTGGATTTTCACCCTTTGAACCACCATAAAGGTTTGATTAACCTTACAATTAATTGTAACCACATTTACTCAGGCAAGTATCTCTACCACAGTGAAAATTCCCAGGACTGACTCAGTAACATAAAAAGGAGCAGACAGCAGGCACTCCAAGGAGCTTTCAATTGGTAATTCCTTAAATAGTCTCAATTATTTGAGTAAACTGCTTCATGTCACCTTTGAAGAGTCACTCGTAGCACAAAAGAGTGCCACTGATTGAAATTACCCTGTAAATGGGAATTTCTTATTCCACTATAACAAATGATCTGAAAAAAAGACAAGGAGAACACTTCTGCTAAGAGACAAATGTTTCTGTAGAACATCCAGGTGCAGGAGTCAGAACACTAGTCCAAAATATGCTCATAAACACCAACATATGAATTTCCCAGATGATTATAGCTAATAAGCAATGTCTCCAAATAACTTTTCATTTCCTAGCCAACATCCCCTCAGCAATCATACACATATTAAATTAAATTATAGTTGATTGAATTCCAAATAGTTTATCTTTGGAAGGGAGTGGGGTTAAGTGGCATCTGGGATAGGGTGCATGAAACTGCATGAGCAGCAGTTATTTTGGGGAAAGAATTCCATTACTGCACCTAATTACTGCTAGCTTAGCACACTTCAAGCATGTCACTTAACAGAAAAGAGCAGGAAGTTTGTACAGAAAAGTGCAACTCAACCAAATCTGACAGAACGTTCATCAAGTATCTTATGAAAGAGTTGATCATAGTTGCAAGCTTCCTCAACCAGGCAGGCTAAAAGTAAAGCAGGGGAAAAGGAATGAAGAAAATATATCATATAGTTGTGGTAATAGAGTGTTAATTAAGTGAAATCCACTGAAGTCAAACTTCTATAACTCAAAATTCTGGGAATTACCCTCCCACATCAGGGCCCTGTGCTGGGGAGGGACCTTGACTCTGCATATCTGGAAGAAAAGGCGGTGGTGATGGTGGTGGGAGCCTGGGAAGGGGCTTTAAAAGGAGACGCTGGGGGGAGGAGAGAGGGGGGACATGGGTTAGGAAGCTGAACCCCACACATTGACCTTCTTGGGCTGGCACAATGGACTGCGCTAGTTGCTGTTTTTTATGGGGCCAGGAAGGAATTTTTCCCTATGTGTCCAATGGGCTGGGCAAAAATGGGGGGTGGGGGTTGCCTTCTCCATAGTGCTTCCACCCATTATTTGCAAGTTGTGTAATCACGGGTGTGTTCAAGGAAGTGGTTAGTTTTTTGTTGATGCAGCTTGGTGGTCCAGTGCAAGCTTAGAAACTGGAAATTGAGAAGAAAATTATGGATTTAGAGGCACCTCCTTATTAGGGGAGGGATGACCCATGGCGTTGTCTCAAACCCTATGGAGTCATTAGCATCACCACATCTATGCAGGACAGCACCAGTCCCTAGCACAATGCAGTAATCGTCACTTCTCCCTGCAGAGCCTGACACAGGGGGTTCATGGTCTAGGAGAGATACATATGAGGCAGTGATGTCCACCTGGGGATAAGTGTACTAGACCTGGCAGGTTTGGGGGATCTGCTGACCTATTCCCCCTGCCCAGGCTGAAGTTTAAAATCAGTAAAGAACTGTGGCCATGTTCAGTTTGGGATATTTTGTGTCTGTTGCTTCTTTTCGCATTTTGAAGAAATACATTTTTCTCAGCCATGAGCCTAACAAAAGTGCTGCTTCTTGTATTGTATAAAACAAATTCTGTCCTCTGAAAATATGAAGCTATCAGGTACATAACGTATACTAACGCAGCTAAAAAAAAATCTGTACCTTTGATTGAATTAATTATTTCTTGGCAACATATGGTTAAAATAATGAATAATAAATATTAATTTTATTTATATAGCTCCGTATGGCCCCTCCAGATGGTAACTGTGGAGCTTCAGAAAGTACATTAAAAAACAATATGAAAGATGCAATAAAACAATCTAGAATCCATGCAGAATCATTTAAAACAATTTAAAAGAGAAAGGTGAAGGAAAAGACACACAGAGGGGAACCTACAGTGGATCTTCTAAAAGCACCTGCAGAATAAAATAATAAATAATAATAATAATAATAATAATAAACTTCAGATGCGTTTTAAAGGTGAAGAGGGCTAAACTTAGTATAGAAATTGTTCCCTCCAGATATTCATCTGAGGGGCACACTACAACAAAGACCAAGCCACCCACTAACTTAAGACTCAATGGCGGGATCCCCGAACTGAGGGTGGTATCTTAGAGCAGATACCCATCAGGACCAGGTTCCAAAAGCAGGTCTTGAACATAGCCAAGGTAGTATATTATCCAGGCATGGTAGTGCCTGGATAGTTAAGGCGCAGGGCACTGCCCATTATAAAGCCTGAACATTCTATCCCATTTAAAATAGTGATGAGTTATGCTAGTACTCTGAAATTGTGTTGTGAGGATGGGTTCCTGGAGTGGTTGCTTCTGTCCAAACATCAGCCAGATCAGATGAAAAATGGCTGAGATACAGTGTTTAAAAAATGGTGGCTGTTTTGCTGTTTTTTCAGTTTAGCAACAATTTGTATCCCGGGATGATACTTGTCAAACAGAGCATGCTGAGGGGCTGCATAGCTGATAGAAAATTCAAGACTGTGGCCAAGGGGTGCCTTATTTGGTTGAAATTTTTCTCATGCTTTTGTCTTTTGGGGATGCTTTTGGGCTTCATTTTATCCAACGGGTAGAACGTTCAGATGTGCTTAAGCAACGCATGCGCAGAAGCTAGTTGAGTGCTTGTATGGGAAGTGTTGTGATGTGTAGTGCAAGAGGAGTGTAAGGGGAGAGTATTGTAGTAAAGCTGTTTGCTTAGAGGAAATAGGATGAGGGCAGGTGAGTGTGAATTACTCACCTTCCTTCATTCTAGTTCCTAATGGTTAGACCAATAAGAAATTGCAGGAGCGTGGCTTCTTATTTTCTAATAAGAGAATAAGCAAACAAGAGCAACGTTAGAGTGGTTCTAACCCCTAAGCAGTTCAAACTCCTAAGAGCTTCCTCTTCAAACATGTGTGTGTTTAAATTTGAATTCTTTTCTGCGGAGGGAACTTGTGTTTCATAACCGAGAGTGTTTCGCAAAATACTTAAGGTTGTGAGACACTCTTGGTTATGAGACAAGTGTCCCATAATGATCCACAGTGGCAGGAGCTCAAACAACAGGGGGATTTTGGAATGAAAGAGGGTGTTGCGGGGGAATGGAGATCTTCTAGGGGAGCTGTTCCACTTCCTAGCGCTTCCGCAATGCTGTAGAGCCGGCTTCTTTGCTTCCTCCAGTGAATCCATGTCATAGGGATCCAGCATCCTGGAGGGAGAAGGTAATCCTGGATCCCCTATGACATGGATCCATTTGAATGCAGGCAGGGGATTTCACCCCACCCCAAGATGCTGGATCCAAAGTTTCCGGACCTGGATCCAACATCACCCTCCACCCCAATATGCTGGATCCAAAGTTGCAGAACTTGGGTCCCACAGCTTTGGATCCAGTTGAATACGAGGGATTTCACCCCCACCCCAAGCAGCATTGGGGAAAGTCTCTCTCTCACCTCTCAAGTGGCATTTTTTTTTCTGTAGAGGTGTGCACCAAGGACCCATGTCATTATTAATTTTTGGTTTTTGTTTTCATTATTTGAATCTTTCATTTTTGTTTTCATAAATATCGACATTTCGTTTTTGTTTTTGCTTTCGTTTTCAATTTACATTGGTTTCAATGGAAAACACATTGTTGGCTGTAATGTTTTTGTTTTTCATTCTATTTGGATGAAACTTGGAGAGATTGTACCTCCAATGGAAGGAATTATGTGTACCAAATTTCAAAAAGATTGACTAAGGGTATTTTCAGACGTTACGAGATCACATTCAACCACAGTGAACCATGCTCAATCCCGCGGCGGGACCAAAGAGCCCTAAATGTCTGTTAGGTGCCCGCCAGATGTTCACCATGCTCAATACCCACACAGGGTCAATTTCAACCATGCTTCCCAGGCTCCCCACACCAATTCCCATGGACGCGTGGTCAATGAGATCCCCACCCGGGATCAACCAAACGTAACGTCTGAATGGCAAACACTGTCCGGAATCAAAGGAAATGATCCCCAGCCGTGGGCAATGCATGCAATGGTGCAGCCAGGCAACCGGCATCAACACAGCTGCCGGAGGGAGATTTAAAGGGCAAACCGCTGCAGGCAAACGTGGTGGGATGGAGCGGGGAGGGAGGAGGAAGAGAGCAGTGGTGGAGGAGAGAGCGAGGGGCGAGGAGGTGGAGGAGGCAGGGGCGGTGGTGGTGGTGGAGGGGGAGGGAGCACAGGTGGATGTGGGGGAGCCGGGGGTCATGCTGAACATGGAGGTGGGAGGGAGGGAACACCCGCAGCAGCCAGCACAGGATGCCGCGGGGACATCTGCTGGGCTGACGGAGGAGGAGGCACCCCGGAAATGGGTACGGTGGAGCAAGGGCTGGGGAACAGGGGGCAAAGGGGAGACAAGGAGGGGCAAGCCAGGCCACCCCCCCGGGGGGAAGGGGGTGCCCCACGAGGGGGACCTGACCTCGACCCAACCATTATCCCCCACCACCCCCCTGCCTCCTGCAGACATGGTAAACGCCCTGGGTGGGCGAACCCCCAGAGCACACCGAACCAGCCAGGTCGGAGGAGCAGCAGGAGGGGGTGGAGGAGCAGCAGGAGGAGGAGGAGGGAGACGACCCAGCATGGAGAAGAGGGAGGAAGGCCTACCACAGAGGGGGCCAGTGGGGGCTTCAGGAGACCCGGGACTTTATTCGGATATGGGGGACCCTGGAGTACCAGATGGAGCTCACCCTCAACCAGAGGAATGAGCAGGTCTACTGGGACATCTTGCGGGACATGGAGGTGGTGGGGCACCCCTGGACAGTGGCACAGTACCGGTCAAAGGCCAAAGAGCTGAGGAGGGGGTACAAGGCCATCCAGGACAACAATAGGAGGTCTGGGCATGGGACCCGGACCGCCCCATACTATGATGCCCTGGACCGCTTCCTCCACATGAAGGGCTCCATAGTCACCCCATGACTCGTTGGAAGCGCAGTGGTCCAGGGCAGGGAACGGGTCGAGGTACCCCTCCCCTCACCACCTCCATGGTTGACCCCAGCTCCAGAGCTCCAGAACCCCAGGAAGAAGGCCCCAGGACCTCTGGATCCTGCAGGACCGCCCCCCCCGGACAGTAGCCCAGAGACACAGCAGCCCCAGGCCGGGCAAGGCGAGTCTGAGGCCGGTACCCACAGCACACACAGTCAGGGGTCCATGGGGGAGTGCTCCCACACTGAGGGCCCAGCCTCGGACGATGCTGGGACTGAGGCAGATGGTAAGTAACTGCCCCACAGGGGAGAGGGCAATGTCAAGGGGGGGAACGCACATGGCGGGAGGGGGCCCTACCCCATGTCACCCAACCGCACCCCCCAACACACACAACCCCCCCTTCACCCACAGGCCACGGACCACCCCGGGACAGCACCCAGGAGACCACTGAGGCAGCCACCGAGGAGCCCACCCAGCAGGCAGGGGGAGCAGGTGAGGCAGCCGGCAAGGTACGGAGGACCCGCCGGGTGTCACAAATGGGCCCTCAGGTCATGCCAAGGAGGGGGGAAGGGAAGGGGTCAGTGGATGCGGAGGGGCCGGGCGATATGCCTGGGGGACCGCAGGACCCCTGGCCTATCCTGACCCGGGGCCAGGGGCCCATGACACGATATAGCACACCCTCCTCTACCCACAGGGCAACCCCAGCAGCCTGCATCCCCTGGGCCCATGGCTTCAACAAAGTGCATGAGGCAGCACAGGGCATGGGTCTGCAGGTGCAGGGAGGAGTAGGCGGAGGAGATCGTCCGGACAGCGGCGGAACAGGGGGAGAGGATGATCGCGGCCATGGACCGGATGGAGGCAGCCATCAAGCGGTCCCTGGAGTGGGCAGAGGAGTGGGACAGGAGGCTCCAGGAAGAGGTGCACCTGGAGCAGAGGCGGGAGTGCCAGGAGCACAGCAGGCAGGAGGAGCTGCTCGGGGGGATGAGGCAGGACATTGAAGCCATGCTGCAGGTGCACTCTGACAAGTTGGACAGGTCCCATGATATTGGGACCTCTTTGTTCCTGCACGCCGGCACCATGTGCACCTACGTGATGTCAGGCAGCTCCCCGGGCACCCTGCCAGGCCAGGTCCCCATGCCTGTCCCCTCGGTGCCCCAGCTCCCTGGCCTGTTTCCCCTGCTTCCCCCATGCCCTCCGGGGCTGTGCATTTGCCTCCCGGTGCCCCCTGGCCCCAGGAGGGTGCAGATGCCATGGGGGGGCGGGTCCCAGCCCCCCTCTTCTGCCAACCAGGGGCCCCCCGGCCAGACCAGGAGGAGGCCTGGGACATGTCTACCAGCTCAGACAGCGGGGGGAGGTGAGCTCCATGAGCTCAGTGGCCCAGACCGGGTGCACACGGGGCCATCCCAGGAGTTACGGTGGGAGGGGGAGGGTGGTGTAGGGGGGGCGGAGTGGTGACAGGGCACAACCGGGTCTGAGGGTATGGCTGACAATGTACACTTGGGTGAAATAAATGGTGTTGTAGGTACAGTGGCTCCTGGTCCAATATGTGGGTGACAGGGGGGTGGGGCAACCGTGCCCGGGCGGGGACCGGCCATGGGAACCCCCGGGGGGTGGGCCAGGGAGGAGGTCCCCCCCACATGGGCACGTGGCTCCGCGCACTCCTTGTGCAGCTGGATGCGATCAGCCATCAACACCCCCCCCTGAATGTTTGATGCTCCGTGTCCTTGGAGGGCTGATTAGTTGGTATGTGAGAGCTATTGTGTTGTGCAGCTGTTCTGGGTCTGCACCCCACGCCTCACTCTGTTGTGCTACAATGTTGCAACCCGTGGCCGCTTTCCCTGTCCTTGGGACCCCCGAGAGGCCCCTCGGCCCTGGAAGGTGTGTGAGGCCCCCTGAGATTGGTGCTCATCTCCCTGGGTGTTTGGACCATGGCTGCGTGTCCATCCATGGGGCTCCTGCTTCCCAGACCCCATGGGTCCCCCCGTCTTTGGACCTACACCGAGACCATGTCCCTATGCGACCTGTGGCGTAGCCCTGCCATGCAGCTGCTCCTGGGCAGGTCGGAGAGCCGCTTGGCTGCCTTCGCAAGCGTGAGCTCTGGACTCCACTACCTCGGCTATGAGGTGAGAGCTCGTGATTTCTGGCTGCATGGCAAGACCCTGGGACTTGTCTGCTTCCCTGATGGGTGCGTTCCAGAGAATAGGTGTTCACATATGCCCTGGTCCGGGGCCGAGACTGTGAGTGCACTGTGGGTTTGCAGCCTGGGCGCCTACTCGCTGTGCCTTGCTGAGGGGGGACCTGCCTTGGCCGTGTCCGACTTTGGCTGCATTCACAAAGTGTGTGGGTACCAGCGCACCCATGTGGCGGTGTATCACCGGCTTCTGGGGTTGGGGCATCTTCATTGGCCCCCTGCTGCTGCCTGCTGTGTATCGGAGCCTTCCTCGGCAGAGCTGTTGGCCCTGGCGCGGGTCTGGTCCCATCCTGATGTCCAGTTGGGGCTCTCAGTGCATGACCCCTTTGAGGCTTACTACCTGATCGCCCACCACATGTCCGTGTTGGGGTACCACCGGGGCATGATCCATTGGCCCCACCTGGTTCATCAGGCCGGGCACCCTGGGCCTGGGCCCCGAGCTGCCCGCAATGGCTGCCTGTGAGCCCCTATGTACCTCCCTGCACTCCTGTGTCCTGGTCGGTGTGGGCTTCCAGGCCTGCCCAGGGGGCCGGACCCCGGTGCCTGCCCCCTCCCTGATGTCTCTGCCGAGCTGCTGTGCCGCCTGCTTCCTGGAGTGTTGCTGCCCCGGCTGTGGAATCAGCCTGCCTCTGGGTCGCACACCTCCCCCCTGGTGGCTTCAGTGACCCCGGGGTTCCGGGGGACCTGGACTGCCCCTCCCGGCCTCCTACAAGGGGGGGGCACCCATCCTTGGACCTGCTGTGCTGGACTGCCTCTCCTGCCTCCCTTCCATTGGCCCCTCACTGGGGTGCGGTGTCTGCATGTGCCTCCTGGACCCTTCCTGGCCGGCGCACTGTGCCTTGCAGGCTCCCGCTGTGCCTTGCTCCCGAGATGCAGGGGCCCCCCATTCCAGGACTGTGTGTTTTGCTGTGGGGTTTGTTGTACCTGTTGGCGGTGCCCTGTCATGCCCCTGTGCCCATGTCCCTCCATTCCTTTCCTTTCCTTTCTTCTGTGCCTGCATAGTGGCTTCTGGGTGTTTTGACCATGGCTGGGGATCGGTGTCACGTCTGTTGCGCTGCCCCAGTCTGTGATCTGGCGGCCAAATTCCCGGTCGTGGTCCCGGTCCCATCATGTCTGTTCGGGGATTTTATTGGCCCCAGGGAGTGGGTGCTTGGTTCACCCCCACCGGGAATCCACTGTGGTGAACTGCCCGCCCGTAACGTCTGAAATCACCCTAAATGAATTTATAAGCAGTTGAATTATGTTATTTTGCAAAAATCTGCACATACATTCCTGGCTGTAACTTCTTTGTCTCCAATCTAATGTGGATGAAACCTGGAAAATATTTACATCTCTCCATGTTTACTATCTATGCCAACTTTCAGAAGGATTGGATAAAAGGTCCTGGTGGCATAAGCAATTAACTTATAAATGTATGTCTGACTGTAACATCTTCTTAGTCCAACCAGTGTACATGAAATTTGGAAGGACTGTATCGCACACCTTCAGGATAATCTCTGCCAAATATTGTAAAGATGTGGTAAAGGGTCCCAATGTTAAAAGCCTGCACAGCATGTGTAGAGAATGAGTCTATGCCAGGGATTCTCTTAAGTGTCACTGTGGTATAAGATTTGTTTCTGATGCCAATTGGCCAGCAGAAATGTCAACCAAATACCCTCATTATGTTCTGTGACTGCCCCAACTTCTGTCCCCCACTTGTTACTGGGAAGATGGAATCATCTGTTTCGGAAAAAGTGAATAGACATTCTCTAATGTCCTCTGTCACAGTGCTGCAGGATGTGATTGTGATGATAATTGGCCAGCCTGGATGTATAAACCATGTCTTATGTTTGCTGGGATGCTATGCCCAAAGTCCCAGTTATGCCCCTTCTATGCCCACCTGAGGGCTTCCCCCTATGCCCGCTCCGAAGCCACCACTGATTCATGCTGTAAAGCTGGAAGCATGCCATAATTAACCAGTGAATGGATCTGTAAGTCTGTTGGGTTGCTCCCTATCCTCCCTCCTACAGTCTCCCTCCCCCTGTCATACCAGGTGCCTGCCTCTGACTGGCACTGCATGTGCTACTATTTATCTGAATAATGGTCTTCAAGGGGACAACTTAAAATGCTTATAAAATTGGGTCCCTTTATCAAACTGTCATGTAGTTTGGCAGAGATGACAAAGAAGGTGTCAGATACATTCTTGCCAGATGTCTTGTAAACAGGATGGAATATATAAATGTTACAGTCAGAAATGCATTTTCAAGTTAATGACTTATAACATCAGGACCCTTTATCCAATATTTTTGAAATTTATCAGGATTGGTAATCCTGGGGAGGAACATAATCTTACTAGGTTTCATGCACATTGAATTGAAGATAACGAAGTTGTAACCAGGAATGTTTATGCAGCTTTTCTTAAAATCACAACATTCAATTGCTTATAAAATTGGTTCCCTTCATCCAATATTTCTGAAACCTGGAACACCTAGTGCCCTCAATTGGGGGTACAATATCCCCAAGTTTCATCAGAATTGAATAAGGAAAAAAAGGTATTTCCAGAAATAATTTTTTCCATTTCCCCCCATTGTTTTGAAAACAAAAATTTGTTTTTGTTTTTGTTATTTTTATTTTTCATTATTAAAACAACATTTAGCATTTTGTGCATGAGCAATACACAGGCAATACACAGTAAGCAGTACACAGTAAATTGGTATACAGTAAACGGTAAATTGCGGTAAACAGTACTTTGAGAAAAATATCTCGACCGAGAAATGTCAAGAATGTCAACCATTTTAGGAGAGTTTGTAGAGCGGCATGGTGGGGAAATCCTGTGCAGTTCCTGCAGGAGAAGGAGGCAGCCATACAGGACAGTGAGGATGACACAGAGGTAATGACTATCTCACTGATCCCTCACCAGCATCATGTGAGAGCACTGGAGGGCTCAAGGCCAGCAGCCATCTTTGCTGCAATGCACGTAGGAGACAGGCTGATATGATTTCAGCTACACAGTGTGGCATCCTGCAATGTAATCCCTCAAGAGAAGCTTAGTCCAAACATGGAGATCATGAAAAGCAGTAACTCCCAAATCATGTACAATAAGAGCACCCTGAAACCAGTCAGAAATCGCAAACTCACAAGCCAGAACCCAAAGAATGGGGAAAGCTACAAGCTGCCATTCGTAGTGGTAGAGGGACAAGACCAACAACCCTTGCTAGGATTCAAGGCATTCCAGATGATGGCTATGATGCAGGTTCAACACCACAACTTCATACACACTCTCCAGCAAAGGTCTGCTGTATGAACCATGGAGCAATACGAAGATGTCTTCCAAGAGGATGGCTTCCTCAAAGGAAAGGAGCAGTTGGAAATCAATCCAGAGATACCTTCAGTGTACCTACCATAGAGGAAGATACCCATGGTGATCAATGAACCAGTTCATGAAGCACTGGTGAGCCTGTGCAAGAATACACCATGGATAAGCAGCATACTAATGGTGAAGAAACGGTCAGGCAAGTTGCAAATCTGGATTGATCCCAAACTATTGAACAAGGCACTAAAACAGGCACACTATCTGTTACCCACCATTGAGGATGTCTTTCCAGAACTAGCGAAAGCCCCCCTTTTCACTTTCTCTGACATCAGAGACAGTATCTGGCGCATTAAATTGGACAAAAAATCCAGCAAACTAACAACCTTTGCAACTCCTTTTGCATGTTATAGGTGGCTTCCCAATGGGCATCTCTCCATTTCCAGAGATCTTCCAGAGAGGATTGCACCAATCCATTGAGTGGTTGCCATGGATTAAAGTTATCACAGATAACATCTTCATCTACAGGGAAGAAGCCAACGACTGGGAAGCTGAACAGGACCATGATGAGAAACTGAGAAAATTCCTGGAGCAATGCAGAGACAAAAATGTCAAACTCAACTCTGACAAAATGAGGGTGAAGCAATGCCAGGTTGCATACATTGGACACACACTATCTGCAGAGGGTGTTACCCGGTTCCCAAGAAAATAGAAGCAATCATAGAAATGCCTCCAACTGTCAACACAAAAGGGGTACAACAACTGATTGGAATGGTCAACTACCCCTCAAAATAATGCCCACACATAGCCATAGAGGCAGAGCCAATACGCCAGTTAACCCAAGCAAAACATTTCATGGGATTGTGGAGAACCTCAACAAAACACCTTCCTCGGGATCAAAGAGTTGCTTATGAAGCCACCAGTCTTGCAGTACTGCCAACTGGGACAACAGTTAATCCTACAATGTCACTGTGATGCTTCAGGGAAAGGATTGGGCACAGTCCTGCTACAGGAAAAACCCATCGAATATGCATGGGGCACTATCAGACATGGAACAGGGCTATGCCCAAATCAAAAAAGAGCTGCAAGCTGTAGTCTTTGGAGTGGAATGCTTCCACCAATTTATATTTTGACACCTGGTGGTGGTGCTGTCGGACCACAAACCTCTTGAGACTTCATGGCGAGACCACATCTGGGCCCCCCAATATGTCTACAGAGAATGCTGATGAGATTGCAAAAATATGATATACAGACCAGATACTGCCCTGGAAAAGCTCTCGTACTAGCAGATACACTCAGCAGAGCTTATATTACAGGACCAGAAATACGTGGGGACAAGGACATTGAGTGAATCAATATGCTCCATTACCTACTAATTAAGGACAAGCTTCAGGAACTCAAGGAGGCCACTGAATGAGACTTGATACTCCAACAAACACTCAAAAACACAATACTAAGGTTGGCCAGCAGACAAAGCACAAATGCCACTAGGGCATAGAGTCCTATTTCCATTGTAGAACTGAGCTGGGTGTGCAGGATGGGCTGATATACAGGGGACCGACCCTCATAATACCAGTCAGATTACACAACACAGTCATGAAAAAATACATACATCTCACCTTAGCATTGATAGCTGCATTTGCCAAGCAAGAGACTCTGTATACTGGCCTGGAACGGGAGTACAACTACAAGCTTTTATAGGATACTATAAAATGCAGGTCAAATGAAACATGCAGGCATGCAGGTCAAATGAAAACCATCAACAGGAAGAAACACTATGTCCACATGTCCTTCCAGACAGGCCATGGGAGAAGATTGGAGTGGACCTATTCGCATTCCAAGAGGAAGAATACCTAATCACCGTAGACTACTTCTTCAATTTCTGAGAAATTGATACAGTAGTAGACACAAGATCCAAGGAGGTGATTGAGAGATTAAAGTTTCACTGCACCATACAAGGAATCCCTAATATACTTGTGAGTGACAATGGACCCAAGTTTGCCTCCAAGGAATTCAAAACTTTCACCACGCAGTGGGAATTTGATCACATCACCTTGTCAGCATCATATCCCCAGAGTAATGGAAAGGTAGAATCTTCCATCAAAATGGCCAAGAGACTGCTCCTCGGAGCTGCAGACTGGAGCTGACCCCTACCTAGTCTTTTTGGCTCACTATAACACACTGACACAGGGATGCAGCAGCAGTCCAGCCCAGGCTTTGATGGGCCGCCGAATGAAAACCCTCTTACCTACCTCCAAAGAACTGCTACAGCCTTAAATCAACACGAGTCACAGGGCTGAGTTGGAGAACGCTCAGTGCAGACCATCACACTACTACAATCGGTCAGCCAGGGACCTACTGACACTAACTAGTGACACAGCCATATGGATACAACTACTTGAGAGAAAGCAGACAAAGTGGTCCAAAGGAGTGGTTAACAGAACGGTTGCACCAAGATCGTACCATGTGACCACCCAGAAGCGGCGAATGATAAGACGAAATTGTAGACACCGCCGAGTGTGTCAGGAGCTCGTGCAAACGCAGGACAGGGCAGCAGAGATGTCGGAAACAGACCAACAGAACCAGACCAAGGTGTTGGTGAATCCATTGAGAGCAGAGAGGAAACACTAGTTGACTGGAATAAAAAAATAAGTGACACCACCAGCTGATCACGCGCTAGGGATGGGCGAACGCGGTTCGGAAGTTCGGAGTTCGGCCCGAACTCAGCCTGTTCAGACGACCGAACCAAACCGAAATTCCAAACACGAACTGGCCGAACCGAACTCAATCCGAACATCGAAATGACCAAACAGTTCGGTCAGTTCGGATCGCGTTCAGGTGAGTTCGGGTGGCAAAAAAAGGTTCACTGTAAGGTCAAACGTGACAGGGAGGGGTAGTACTAGTCACTGAGGAGCAGACTTCCAGGCACCAGGGGTGGAGAGGCTTGCAAGAAATGAAACTATCTGCCTCCC
>QEPC01002839.1:194263-231916 GCA_003113815.1 Sphenodon punctatus | reverse complement strand
TCCCTGCTACATTTGGCCTTCCAGTGACCTGACAGAAGACCATGTTTTAGCCACCCGAACACAACCGAACGCGATTCGAATTGAACGAACTGTTCGGCCATTTCGTAGTTCGGTGTTCGGTTCCGTTCGGTGTGTTCGCCATTTTCGTCGTTTGGTGTTCAGTTCCGTTCGGTGTGTTCGCTATTTCGGTGTTCGGTTCCGTTCGGTGCGTTCGGTGCGTTCGTGTTCGTGTTCGGTTGTCCGAACAGGCCGAGTTCGGGCCGAACACCGAACTGTGTTCGCCCATCCCTACAAAACGGCAGTTGGAGGAGGGACCGCAAGCAGAGCAGCAGTCTCCTGTAAGCCCTCCGGGTAGATGTAAGCCTAGTAAAGCAACCATTATACTTTAACTCACCGGTGTCACTCCTGCTTCATGGCATAGTGGGGCTGACCCCAATCCCATGCCCCATGGAGCCATGCGCAAACTGCATGGATCCCCATAGTGGGCACATTGTGCCCCATGGAAACTGTGTGCATGCACTCATACATACACACACACACACACACACACACACACACATATGGGATCCATGGGGCATGGGACTGCAGCCAGTGTCAATAGGACAATTGGGAAAGAGGGGAAAGGATAATTGAATTTATAGATTTTTTTTTAAAGAAGCGATACCTTATTTCATTAACCTCCCTAGGGTAATGTTTGATGTTTCTGACTGGAATTTCACAGTAAGTTTGTCTTCCTGGTCCCTGATCAGCGAATTATATCTGAGGATGTTAACAGATAATATGTTGTCCCACTTTTGTCCCCATTAGTCCCAAATTCACCTGCTTGTTTGTTGTGGGGCCGCCAGATGTCCACCCCATGGCTGCCCTAGGGCCGCTCTGCACATCATCAACCCAGGAAATGTGGATCCTGCTGTGCAGGCAAATCCAGGGCAACACATTGCTCCAGGAGCATATTTTGGGGGCATGGGGAGTTCACACAGCCACCTTGTGTCCCCCATTTGTTGGGGCACACACATTCAGCACCATGGAGTCACAGTCACAAGCATAGAGTGTTGAGTGAGCAACCGCAGCTTTAATGGTGGAGAGTTGGCGGGGAATGAACAAGCATACTGTGGCATAGAAGAACACCTGCTCATTAGTTGTGGTCCTACATTAGTTGTGGATGGGGACTGCAAGGGGAGCCCCAAAGAGTGACCATGGGCTCCAGGGCCCACCCTCTTGTTTGTTAACACCCTGGGATGAACAGAGATATTCTCTACTAACTTCTGTTTTTCTTTTCTTTTTTGTTTCTTTTTTTATTAAAGATTTTTATTGATTTTTAGGTGTTACAATATGCAGTAGAAGGAAAGAATCAAAGTACAAAGAAAATAAAAATAAAATACAAATAACATCCCCAGCCAAACATCTGGGTACAACTTTCCCAGTCTCAACCGAGACTGAGGAGTAACCATAACTATCGGTCAACTCAGTGTTTATGCTCATTCTATGTTGTCCTTGTCAAGTCTGGGGAACATGGCTTAGATGTAGAAATCAAACTTCTCTTTTTCTGTTTATGACAAACAAATCATCTGCTTTTATTTTGTAAAGAGACCATTTGGGGGAATTTGTGAGAGGCTGAGTGGTGGACTTTGCAGAATCAGGGAAGAGCAGAACTAATGTTGAGCAGCAGAATCAGAACCGTCAGCGAGTCAGGCAGCATCAGTGGGGCAAATAGGTGTGTCGGTCCAGGTTCTTGCAATAACGATAATTAAGATAAATAACAAAATCAACAATAATGACAATCATTATTAATTTTGTTATTGCCTGGCAGGTGTTTTTTTTGAGGGAAATGTGGAGAGAGGAGGAGGGAGCAGACAACTCAAATCGAGAAACAGTGTTGAACTCTTGAACTGGGCCTGTGATGGGAGGGGAAGGACCTGATGGATGTAATCGATTGTCAATGAGCAGCACAAGCAGGTCCCAGGCAGTTGCATGGCACCCTGTGATTGCACAATACCTACTACCTCTCAGAATCAATCAAGGAGGCTCTGGGGGAGGGCACTGCAACCCTTTATATTGCAAGGCCAGGCTGTTTGACTCTTGTTCTGTGTTTGTTCTTGCTTTGACAGATTGCGTTTACAGAACTCTTGGTGTTTGCACTAAAAATCTCCCCAGATGGATATAGATTACAGATATAGATAATATAGATAGAGATTAGATAGATATACCCTACAGTTTTTTCCTTTCCCCTTCCCCTGTCTGTCTCCCCTGTCCATATTATATATAGACATATTAGTTGTAGATATATTCGATAGATTAGATATATAGATACTAGGCTTTTTAATTATATATATATATATATATATATATATATGAATAGGATAGATACTTAGATAGAACACATAGCAGATAAACATTTGTTGATATAGCTACTTAGATAGGAATATATTGCATATAGTATAGATTATTAGGTGTGGGTTTAGGTTAGATATACATAATAATTAGTAATTTTTCATATTGTCATTGTGGACTTATTACTACTGCATTATAATGAGAAAGGGAGGAAGGAGTTCAACGTCTTAGACGTCTGGGGCAGGGGTCTGCTGGCACTTCTGCCACTGATGACAGCCCACAATGGAAACAATACCAAAACCAAAATCTTCGTTATCGCTCAAAATCAATACCAATACCGATAACGACACCAATAACTAATAATAAAATTTTGTTATTATCAATAACAAAAATGACCGTTGTTAATAATGAAAGACAAAAACGAAAATGAAAAATGACATGGGTTCCTGATTCACACCCCTGTGGGGAACATGAGTTGGAGATAGCCAGTCAGTGGACTGGAATCTGGCTAGGTCAAGCCTTGTGTTATGGACTGTGTACTGATAGAGATTATGAGAGCTGTTGAAATCTGATATAGGAAGATTGTGCTAATGAATAAACTGGTGGTGACTCATCCCCATAGTCGCTGCATGATCTTGGGCCTCATCATGTAAGCACTTACCTATGGCAAGGCCAAACCATGTGACACTGCCCTTTTCCAAAATGGCACCAATGCTGCTGGCGCCATTTTGGGAAATGGCTGTGCAGGTGCAGAATGGTCCGTCACCTATTGTGCATATGCACAGTGATATTTTTAAATTATTTTTTAATAACGTTAAAGGGGGGGGGAAATGAAAATGGTGGGGTTGCTTATGCAAAAAAAACAAAAAAACCAAAGGGGTTTTTGTAAACTAAAACTAAAACAGTAGGAGTGTCTTCTGCACATCTTGATTTCCCAGAACTGCGATTGTTATCCAAAATTTCACAGAGCTTGCGAGCCATGGAAGCATCAATGGATTGTCTCAGGATTACCATGCAATAGGGATTGGTAAGATTTCTGAAGGGCTTTGCCATGTGCAGTAGTAGTAAACTTTTATTACGTAGCCAAAGGCCACTGTAAACAGTAACACAGAATAAATAAAAATAAAAGACAACATTATCATTATCATATAGTTCAGCATAGCCATAGAATAGCCTTCATCAACATCAGAGGTTCGACAAATACGATCTCTATTCCAGGTACCGGCTTTGCCATGTGCATCTGTGTTATTGATGATACTACATGATAGATCCATTCAGATGTCATGGAAATCTTTATCATTCAGAAACCCTGAGGTAACCTGGCTTATAGTTGTTCCCCCTTCCCTGTCTCCCCTCCCCCTGTCTTTAGATTGTAAGCCCTCAGGCAGGGACAGTGTCTATCTCATTCTTTGTAAAGTGCTGGGTCCATCACTGGCACTGTATATATAAATAATAATAATAATAATATAGTGCTACACCACTGGCTTGCCAGAGCTTTTTGTGACTTCTGAAGTAAGTAGTAATTTTCCTGTTCTCCTGGCAATAGTTCAGTGGCTCCTCCTGTGGTTCTCCTCTTGGCAACTGCCCACAGTCGCTCATACCCCCTTATGAAGGAAGCAGCCATTACAACTGGGAAAAGCTGAGAAAGAACTTTGAGAGAAGATAGGATTTGAGAATGGCTCCTAAACTGCTATCACAAGAGGAAACTCAAATAGTAATAGCCTAATTCTTGGGGAACAGGCTGAGGCAGCCATAGTTAGAAAAGGAAGATCAGGGAAGAAGTTATGGAGATAGAGGTGGGGGAGGAGGTAAGCAAGGTAAGAAGTCTATGAAGGAACCAGGAAGTACGCTTGGCAGAGGAGAAAGAGAAATCTGATATTTGAGCAGAAAGAGAAGCAGGTTAGATAAGGGACCTTGAAGGGGAGAACTGAAGTGGGGGACGCAGGAATGGCACACATCGGGTGTTTTTACACACACATTTCTCCTGCATGTCTGCTGTTACATTCTGAACTTTCTGTGTGTCTAAATCACTCACCCAGATCTTAAACATCTGGCTCTTTGAACTTCTGCGTAGAACTTCTCCCAGAACTTTTGTGGGTAAAAAGTTCTCCTGGTAAACTGCTTTGCTCCAGGCAGCTGTGGTCACTTGGTTTCCATGGCAGCCTGTCATTTCTACAGCTGTGTCTACTTTAGGCTGCCTCAGGGTAGTGTTTGTGTGAAGAATGCATCCAGGAACTGCCTCAGGGCAGTGTGTGTGTGAAAAATGAATCCTGAACTTACTTGTGGACTTGTAAACCCAGAAGATTGAAAATCCAGAACTTTAGCGTGTGTGTAAAAATGCCCAGTGTGGGGAACCCCAAAATGAGGTATAAAGATGAAAACTATAAGGAATTGGACAAGCTGTGAGTGGGGTGGAAGAAAGCTTGGTACAAGGGTAGGGAGGGGCAATTTCCCAAATGTGCTGGAGATCACCGAGATATTTTATATGTACTCAACTGAATTTTAAATATGTTGGTGGTCTTTGTCTTCATCTTTCTGAGGATAAAATAGCCTTTACCTCACCAGAACAGATATGACCTGCATCATAAAAAGCAATCTCTTATCAAGCAGTGTCAGAAAAAGTTTCATAACACTCTTCCGACTTGTACCCTCAGCAGAGCTTAATTTGTGGTAGGGCTTGTCAGGGCTCAGCCCCAGTAATTAAATTCAAGGGATGGGGGGTGCCCTGGGAAATGTTCCCAGTAGATGTGTGCACAGCAACATGTGAAAGACCAGGAAAAGGTCAATATTGGCCATTTCAAGGTTAGAAATGAAAGCTATAAGATACCTGGACAATTTATTTGACTTTCATTAATGACTTTTCTGTCCCATCCCTTGAGATGGTCATATACAGATTATATTACAAAAACTCCTGGTTCATATTCAGCTGTAGAAAGGCAGGCTAGGCTAGTGGGGGTTGCAACCTGGCCCCCTTGTCAGGTCCCCGCCCTTACAAGCACTGGGCTGGGAGGCATGACTTCTGGTGTGGGGTGTTGCTTCTGGGGCAGGTCATTTTTTTTTACAATCAATTCATTTATTTTTGTTTACAAGCACTAACCCTCAGCAACCCTCTCGCTCCTAATGGATAAGACAGTTCCCCCAGTCTGTATGGACATTTAATTGTGCTACCAGAATAGATGGACACTTCTCAAAGCAGCAGTATCTATTCCATTTGCTATGGTAAGGAGCAACATCTTACTTATTATAAACTATACAGCAGTTGAGCTGCTGCTGCTTGGGCTAATCCAAGCAATTAATATTTGAATGTATAAGGTAATGCCATACTCCACAATGGCAGATGAAGGGAAGCAAAAATTTGAACTACGGCTGAAACTCAATCTCATTTTTTCTTGCCGAGAATCTCGGTCCTCGACTCATTTTTTGCGAGACTCAATAATCTAGAAAATCCTGATTCTCGACACTTTCTCAGTCAAGAAATGTTCTCAATATACTGTTTACCATTCTGGTAATGCACATGCACCACAGCCCTGGCAGTCATTTTGTGCATGCTCAGTGGAAGAATTTTGTGCAAGTATCGGAAGAATGTGGTACATGGTAAAGGTAATGGTAAGCGGTAAATTGAGAAAAATTCTCGACTGAGATATCAAACCATTATTGACATCATTCTGAGACCTTGATAACAGTTCTCAATTGTTGTGAAATTTTCATGAGAAATTGATTCTTGTTTCAGCCCTAACCAACTTAATTTGAATCTGTAAATATTTAGAACATTGCTTCCTTTCTTTTGTTTAATACTAATGCATAATATTTGGGAGGACATTTTGATAACTAGACTGTCAAGTAAGGAGAAACATTGCAGCTATTTTGCCACAAATAATGGCACAATTAAATACTACCAAATTGGCTAGAGCTTTTGCAAAACATAATTACTTACTGTTCTTTTGGGAAGAGGATGGCAAAAACATACATAGCAAAGTGTTTTAAACCATTTCTTCAGCCATGTATGTTAGGTTCTTGCTTTCCATTGTTTTCAGACCCGACATTTTATTTTTAAAAATAAACTCCTCAGAAGCACTTACTTGAGTCAGAAAGTTAGATTTACTGGAGAAAGTAATTAATAGTGACTTCTCTGCATAATACCAAGATAATAGATTCTGTGCCCTATAAAACCACAGAGGGGTTTGGTTTAACATGTTCCAAGGTTAAAAAAGACAGCTGGAACCCCCCCCAAAATGGAATAATTTACAAGAACATTTGTATGAAGTATCATGTACATGACTTTTGGCTCCTGCGTCGTAATTTAAATACCAATTAACTGTGTGCTATTTGTATTCTTTTTTTTTACTCTGTGAAAAACTGTTGGTGCAAGTATTGTAATACAAACAAGTAAACTGAACAAAAGTGTAACAAACTGATGAAAAATCTCACTAGGAAATTACCAAATCACACCAGTACTTAATCTAATTGGGATCCTGCCTGATGCATAGGAAGAGTCTTCATAGTGGGCAATGGGCATTTTTACACATACCTTAAAGTGCTGGTTTTTCAATCTTCTGGGTTTACAAGTCCACAAGTAAGTTCCAGATGCATTTTTCACACATACACTGCCCTGAGGCAGCCTAAAGTAGCTGCAGCTGTAGATGTGACAGGCTGCAATGGAAACCAAGTGACCACAGCTGCCTGGAGCAAAAGCAGTTTACCAGGAGAACTTTTTACATACAAAAGTTCTGGGAGAAGTTCTATGCAGAAGTTCAAAGAGTCAGATGTTTAAGATCTGGGTGAGTGATTTAGACACACAGAAGCTTCAGGGTGTAACAGCAAACATGCAGGAGAAATGTGTGTGTAAAAACACCCAATATATGGAGTAATCTACACATAGAACAGACGCCTTCTTGGAGGCTGGTTGTGTAACAGGAAGTGTTGGCTACACTGAGGGCAAGGATCTGGGAAACAGGGTCTAAGGGAGACAGACAATAATGAAGTTGTTAAACAGGGAACAAGCAAAACCTAACATAGGACTTCTTCACATGCATATCAATAGAAGTAATACCCATTTCTGCTCTCAAAATGGCCCCTGGAATACTATGCCCAGTTCTGAGCAGGTACCGAAGGAAGGTGTTTTGAACTTTTTCCAAAACAACAATATTTGGGTATGGAATCAACTCAGCTCCAAAGGCAGCGGCAGGGGGCACCTTTGCTTGGTATACTTTCAGAATGGCAGACACAGCAATCCCTTTTGATATGCTCGCGGACCTACCTAGGACTCGGCTTGCCTTCTGGGCCTCATTTGCCCTGTACTGAAGGTGTACACTCCAAGTGCCTCTAGCTGTGAAAATGACCTCCAAGTATTTAAATGTCTTGACCACCTCCATATCCCCAATAGCAGTCCTCCATCTAGCACTTTTAGGCTTCTTATCCATGATCATAATTTTGGATTTGGAGGCATTAACCGCCAAACCATTGATCTGACAGTACAGTTGCAATTCCTCCAGTGCTCTTTTCAAACCTATCTCCGTTTGTGAAAGCAGCACTATGTCATCAGCAAACTGAAGCGCATTTCCTTGGTTTTCTCCCACTCTAGGTGCATGAATATCCCTAGTTCCGAAGCATTTGATTAGATCTGCTATGTATAAATTGAAGAGTAGTGACGCCAGGACGCAGCCCTGGAGCAGCCCCCTACGTATACTGCAATTGCCATCCTGACGCAAAGAGTTGCCCTGTTTAATTGTGGCCTCGTTGTTAGAGTACAACTGAATGATAGGCAGCAGCAACTTATCAAGAACTCCTAGGGCCCTAAGTTTAGCCCATAACCTTGCACGGGGAACTGTATCAAATGCCTTTGTCAGGTCAATGAACGCCAGGAACATTTTACCCTTTCTAACCTTATGGTACTTGAAAATAATATGTTAAAGTATATAACAGCAATCAGTAGTTGAGTGACCTGTCTTAAAACCAAACTGTTCCTGCGGGATCACTGCTTTCACATTGGCCCACCTCTCCAAATGCTCATGGAGAAATCTAGCATATAACTTGCCAATCACAGATAGTAAACTGATTGGTCTATACGCACCAGGGTCCTGTACCTTGCCTTTCTTAAAAATCGGTACTATCCAGCTTCTAGACCAGGATTGGGGGACCCTAAGGCCGTTACTGACCTTAAGAAATAGTCCTGATAGAATCGAGGCCCACCATCCTGGCGCTGCCTGAAGCATTTCAGCTGAGATTTTATTGGGACCTTGCGCTCTTTGTTGCTTCAATGACATTATGGCCTTGAGGATTTTACCCTCAGAAAATTCCTCAGGATACCATTCACTTAAGTCCCTTGGCTGAGGTGGCATCTCCAAGTCCTCAAGGGAGACCTGGTGATCTGTGTAGAGCTTTGTAAAAAAATCCACCCATACACTCATTGAAATGGCCTGGGAGTTAGAGGTCCCCCTCTAACTCATTGTTCAATGCAGACCAAAAACCACCCAAATGCCCGGTAGCTAAGTCTGCTGCCATTTTTGCCCATATTCTGGCGAAATACTTCCTCCTTTTGTCCCTTAATAGGCGCGCATAAGAAACCCTCAAGCAAATATACTCCTCCCATTGGCCCTTGGCTTGATCCCTGGCCCATTTCCTTTTTAATCTAATAAATTGCCTTTTAACATCATGGCAATCCAGATTATACCAAGGATTTAGGGGCAACTGCCTTAACCTAGTAGGCCTACCTCCAATGAACAATTTGGCCTGGAGGAACTTAAGTAGCTCTTCATAGCTTTCCAGTACGAGATCTAAATCCGAGGATTCATGGATCATTTGCACCAGGTGGAGAATGTTATATTCTCCACCAAGGACCTGAAATTCAGCCATAAGTGCCCCAGGGGTTAACCTCCTAGGATGGTAACAGGAATCCTCTTGCCACCTACCAGGCTGCTAGGCCGATCGATCGTGTCCATTTGTAACTCGATACTTAAAGTAAGGTGATCACTTTCTGGTCTGAGAATAAGCCCCAATCAGAATCAACCCCAAACTGTGTCCCGCCAATATTAGGATTAACAATTCCACTGGCCCATACGAAGTTCAGTAAAAAGAAGCTTAATGAATAAATCATGAATAAGCATGCAGTACAAGATTATACTCGAGAGTGCAGAAATCAAAATAACATAACCAATAACACATTCCTATCTGTACTTGGATTCTCCTGACTTAGGCTTACCCTAATCAAGGTCCAAGGACATTTCAGTTCATGTCACAGCCAGCGATGGAAAGCTTAGCCGGGTATTAGTCTTAGTTTCCAAAAGGCCTTACTTCATAGTTCCTTTGGTGCAACCCTTCTCTGGCTGGTAAGATGTGATTATGCAGATGAAGCATAACAAGCTGATCTCAACCAACTGAGATTCTTCTTTGTCTTGTCTCCCCCCTCACCCTTAATTACCTTTCCAGGGTCCTTTTTTGATTTTCCCACCAGGTACCTCTGTGCTTTCAGTCACATCCACGGGAAGAAATCCATTTGCAACTCAATGGTCTATGTCTGCAGAGGTGTTTAGGCTTTTTCTGAATACACAGTCGACATGGCTTTGAATTTCTCCATTGCATAAAGTGAGTTTTCAGTTCTCAGCTTTCACATTACATACATTTTTAACCTTTATCTTTACATATGTTAGACCTGTAGTCTACATGTAGCCCAGTGTCTCCTTATGACACATACAGAAATCATCCAGTAGTAATCAGCGACTTCATATGAACTGTCACTTCATCAGCTATCCACTGGGTAGTAATGATTTCTTCCAAACTGCACTTCAATGCCACAATCCTGCTTTAGCAGTAAGAGCTATAAAGAATATAAAAGGCAAAAAACGAACAAAGCACTGTTGGCTTTTTCCTACAACAGTTTGCATAGTATATAATGAGGTGGTGAGAAAGAGGGGAACAGATCTAAGGTGATAAGTCACACTGCATTATAAACAAACCACTCTTATATGGCTTAATGTATAAGCCACATTTTCATGGCCAATCAAATTTCAAAAGTGGTGCCACAGTCACAATGTCAAACATGAAGACTGCAGTAGATAGCTAAGCTCTTGGAAAAAGGAATAATAACCTCTCATGAAAGGGATAACTTTTGCTAGGAGGCATTTTTAAAAAACACAAAAAGTTAGAAAATATAATATAAATTCTATCAGAATTATTCATCCAAACTCACCAAGAAGTATAACACATTGTTTCTCACTGACCTTAAGACCACACAGTCTCAGCAACATGCATGCTGAACAAGTTCAAACTACCTTTAGTTATAATGAGGAGCAATGACTATGGGTGTTTTCAGATGTTACGAGATCACAGTCAACCACACACAACTCCGCGGCGGGGCCAAAGGGGCCTGAACATCTGTTTGGCAGGCGCCAGATGTTCACCACAGACAATCCCCAGCAGGGGACAATATTAACCACCCTTCCGGAGGTCCGGCCCAGACCATCTCCAAAAGGGTGGTCAAAGCAATTCCCACCGGGAAACAACAAAACGTAATGACTGAACGGCAACCAACAGCTGGAATTAAGCAAAACGATTCCCAGCTGGGGACAAAGCACGCAGCATTGCTACCAGGCAACGAGCAACAACACAGGCTGGGGAGGAGATTTAAAGGGCACACAGCAGCAGGGGAACGTGGTGCGATGGAGCGAGGCAGAAGGGAGAGGAGAACGGAGGGTGAGGGAGCAAGGGAGAAGGAGGAGGTGGAGGAGGCGCAGGCGGAGGAGGTGGTCATGCTGCACATGGAGGCGGTGGGGGGAGAGCACCAACAGCAACAGCAGCAGCAGCAGCCAGGTCAGGTCGTCCCAGCACCAGCAACCGGCCCAGGGAATGAGGCGTCCCGGAAACGGGTAAGGAGACTGAAGGGGGGGAGTGGCACAGGGCCACCAAGGGGAGTGGGCGTGCCAGCAGGTGGGGGAAAATGGGGAGGGCTGTGGGGCTGAGGCAACCCGGCAACCAACCGCCCCACCCCCCTTATGACCCACAGACACGAAAACAGGCCTGGGAGCCTGAGACCCCGGAGAAGATGGGCAGAGGGCATGCGGAAGAGGACGAGGAGGAGGAGGAGGAGGAGGAGGCGGCGGCGCGGGACCAGAAGGGCCCACATGGGAGATGGACATACAACCAAGGGGGGCAATGGGAGCACAGGGAAACCCAGGACTTCATTAGGATCTGGGGGACCCTGGAGCACCAACTGGAACTAGCCGTGAACAAGCAGAACGAGCACGTGTACCAGGAGATCGTGCGGGACATGGAGGCGGTGGGGCACCACAGGACAGTAGCCCAGTGCCAATCAAGGAGCTCAAGAAGGGGTACAAGGCCATTAAGGACAACAACCGGCGGTCCAGGCATGGAGCCCGGACAGCCTCCTACTATGATGCCCTGGACCGCACCCTCGATATGAAGGGCTCCATAGTTGTTTTGCGCCTCGTGGGGAGTGCCATGGTCCAGGGCAGGGAATGGACCAAGGTACCCCCTCCCCTTGCCACCTCGCTAGAAGGCACCGGTGCCAGGGGCCCCGCCCCCCAAGAGAAATGCCCCGGGACCTTGGGGAGTAGCGCAGGCCTCCCTCACGCACCAGCCCAAGGAGTCCCCAGCTGATCTCTGTACTGGGAGGAAATGAGACTGGCACATGGGTGCCCTCACCCAGGGGATGCAGGGGGACCCCAGTAACACCAAGGGACCAGCCTCAGAGGGCTCCAAGACCGAAATTGAGAGTAAGCAAGCGGGTGGGACGGGAAATGGACCAGAAGGAATAGTCCAAGGGAGGGAGGGAGGGGGGCACACTGGCCACAGGGCCTCCACCAGCAGCCCCGGATACCCCAGACCATGGAAAGGGGGCCCACGGGCTTCTGGGGGACATGTTCAGTCTACCCCAACCCACCCCCTCCCATATCCTCACAGGTCACGGAATGCCCCAGAACCTATGACAGGCTGGCGAGGGGGACAGAGCCAGTCAGCCCCAGGAGCAGCCAGAGGGCCCAGGTGAGGCACCTCAGCAAGTGGGGGGAGAGGAGGCCAGTGGAGCCTGGGCGGGGGACCTGGCCCATGTGGTGTGGAGAAGGGGGGGACTGGGCACAGGGGAATGCCAGGGGAGGGCACCGGCTGTCCACCCAAAGGGGGGGCAACATGACCTCCCAGCCACAGAAAGGGATAGGGGGCAGCAGCTGGGGCACTTAACCAACCCCTACTGTGCACCCCAACAAGGTGACCCACCGGATCCCAGCAATCCAGCCCCATTACCCCAGCCCAGCAGATGAGGGAGCACCAAGCATGGGTATGGCGCTGGAGGAAGGAGCAGGCAGAGGACATAGTCCGCAACCCTACTGAGCAGGACAAGCGGATGATAGCGGCCATCGACCACATGGAGGCGGCCACCGAAAAGGCCGTGCAGCAAGCGGAGGACAGGGACCAGAGGCTGCACGCAGAGGTGCGCCTTGAATGGAGGTGGGAGGGCCGGAGCACAGCAAGCAGGTGGAGGCATCCGGGTGGCTGGAACAGGCCATTGACCGGATGGTGAGGGAACACTCTGCCAAGATGGACCAGTCCTAAGACATGGGCACCTCGCTGCTGCTGCTGCATGCAGGGACCATGAGTGCATACATGATAGCTTCCGCCCCGCCAGGCAACCTGCCTGCTCCGGCCCCAATGCTAGGCCCCTCAACACCCCGACCGCCTCCAGGACCTCCCCAGTCGCCAGCACGCCTGCAGGACCTGCGCATCGGCCTACTGGTCCCTGTAGGCCTCCTTAAGGGAGCAGCTGCCAAGGGGGGCCCCTCTGGCCCCAGGTCTGCCCACCCTCCCAACACCATCTGCCCTTCAGGACACCAAGGCCTCCCAGCACACAGTCGGGGACATGGACATTGGGGGGTAGGGGAGCTCCCAGAGCTTCATGGCGGCCACAGGGCAGCCAAGAGGGAGACCCCGGAGACATGCAGGTCATGGGGGAAGGGGGCAAGTGGCCTGATGGGGGGGGGGACACAACACTGGGAGATGGGTGGAGGTGGTGGGGGGGAACCTGTAGGAGGTATTCACAATAAATTCACAGGCACCACAGTCACATCCATGGTTCCGTTCATGGGCCCGGGGCTGGGGGCGGATGGGCAGCGAGTGGCGCAGCCAGGGTGCTGGTAGGGGCCCTGGGGTGGTGGAGATGGGGGAGTGCGGCCTCACACCTCAGCCTCTTGGCTGATCTGCCTAGCCAGGGAAGCACAGATGCACTTTGCGTATCAGTACTCCTGCGGGTTCTCAGCATTCACATAGAGAGGCACAGGGCCGGGAGGGTGGCGGGCACGGGGTAGTCGAGGGTAGTCCCATCGGTCTTGCACATGTTGTGCAGCACACAGCAGGCTCCGATCACCAGGGCGGAGGTCTCCACCGTGTAGTCCAGCCAGCCCGCGAGGCACCTCCAGCGCTGCTTGAGGGTCCCGAAGGCCCTCTCGACCACGGTCCTGCTTGCACACAGGCGAGTATTGTAGAGCATCTCAACAGGGTTCCTGGAGACTGGGTATGCCTTCATCAGCCACCGGGTGAGTGGATAGGCCGGGTCCCCCAAGATACAGGGGGGCATCAACACCTCCTTGATCTGGGTCATCCCCATGTCAGCGAAGTCCCTGTGGTACATCTGGGCATAAAAGGGAGAGATGGTCATGATCTGGGCATTGTGACTGCACCCAGAGTGGCCTGTGTAAATGTCGATGAACTGCCCCCAGTGGTCCACGACCGCCTGCAGCTGCAGGGAGTGGTACCCATGTCGGTTGATATATTCCGCGGCCTCCCCATCAGATGGGTGGTGGATCTCAATGTGGGTGCCGTCCACAGCACCCATGCAGTTGGGGAATCCTCCAGCTGCGAAGCCAGACATCACGGCCTCCTGGTTCACCTGCTGGATCGCTCGGTCAAGGAGGACGCCCTCCACCGCCTCGCAGACAACCTGCAGGATCCTGGCGACGGAGCTCACCCCGATGCCGAGGTCCTGCAAGACGGACCGGCAGGAGTCAGGCGTTGCTAGGACCCAGACCCCGATGGCCACCCACTGGACCATGGGAATGGGGCCCACATGGGTGTGTGCTGCCGCTCCAGCCAGGGCATTAACAGCTCCGCGAGTCACAGGAGGATGCGCCTGTCCATCTGAAAGTGTGTTCTCCAGGCAGCCGCGTCCCACTGAGCCAGTGCCCTCGACCACCACCCCTGTGCCCACTCTGTGACCCATACCAGCCGGTCAATGGGCATAGCGAGCAGGGCTGCTCACCCCATGGTCTCCCTCCACCACCAGAGCCGGCTGGCTACCTCGCGGAATGCAGCAGTCCACTCCCAGGCATGGATGAGGGCCTGTCGGGCTGTCCCAGATGCCCGCTGGGCCCTGAGCAGGGCCAGGGAGCGCCTGCACCTGTGGTGGGCTTTCTGGGCTCTAGCAGTACTCCTGGCCATGCACACTCACAGGCGGGTGCCCAGGTGCCACCCTGTGGTCTGGATGCCAAGAAGTCCATGTGCGAGCGGTAACACTCCACACAAACTGCTAGGTGCATCCCACAGGCACCCAACCATCCCAGCTCCATAGTGAATGGTGCCCCAGGTGGGTTGGAGCCACACCCATTATAGACTGGGACATGTGTCCTCCCACCCCCAGGTCACGACCTGGTGACCGGGTGGGGGGCCCCAGGTCACCCTGTCTGGCCCCCCTGGCCAGCTGGGCCGGCTCCTGCAGGGCGAGCAGAGCAGGGAGGCCATGGGCGCCCCATTGCACACACCAGCGGTCCCTTCACAGGGCCTGGCGCATGGTCCAGCCTGCGCCCGGCCATGCAGGCGGCAGCTGAATTCCAGATGTCATCACCTCCCACCTCTCTGTGTCGGCTTCCGGTTGTCCTCGTCACCCTGATTAGTGTGTAGACTGTCCTGTACGTGTGCTTGGTTCCAGCAGCTGGGCTGGGTCTGCACCCCACGCTTTGCTCTTTTGCTGTGCCATGTTGCGGCCTGTGGCCTTAACGCTTGGCCTTGGAGCTCCCCTGCTTTCCCCTCCCATCCCTCCAGGGATTGTGGGGCCCCCCTTTCCTAGCAGTTAGTATCCGCTGATTGCTGGACCATGGCTGGCAGTGCTTTCCCAGGGCTCACGGGACCCACCCCGCCTCGTGTCCCCCATAGCTGGACCTTCCGGGAGACCATGGCCCTGTGTGACCTGTGGCATTCCCCAGCCGTGCAAGTCCTCCTGAGATTCCCGGACAGCCTCACAGGTGCCTATGTGAGTCTGAGCTCCGGCCTGTGCTACTTTGGCTATGAGGCGAGCACCCGCGATTGCCGGCTGCATGCGGAGTCACTGGGCCTGCGTCCCTTTCCCGATGGGCGCATCCCAGAGATGAGTTGCTCGCATGTGGGGTGGTCGGCGGCAAAGACTGTGTCTGCTCTCTCTGTGTGCAGCCTGGCCGCCCACACGGCCTGTCTGGCGGAGGGGGGCCCTGCCCTGGCCGTGTCCTTCTTTGGCTGTGTTCATAGGTCCTGTGGGTACCAGAGGTCATGTGGGGTGGTCTATCACCGGCTTTTGGAGCTCAGTCACCTTCCATGGCCCCCAGCTGCTGACTATGGCTTGTCGGAGCTCACCGGGGTGGAGTTGATGGCACTGGCTGGTGTGTGGTCCCGATTCGATGTGCAGGTGGGGCTTGTCGTGCAGGAACCCTTCGAGGCATACTACCTCGTCACCCACCACACGTCTGCACTGGGATACGATCGGGGAATGTTTCAGTGGCCCCACTTTGTGCACCTGGTGGGCCACCCAGCCCCGGGTCCCTTTGTGGCCCCCTGAAGCTGGTTGTGAGGCCCCCTGTGCCTTATGGGCCCTGGATGCGGGCCCCACTGTGGGCTCCCACCTCCTCCCCAATGCCGTGAGTCGCTGCCCGCTCCCTCCATGCTGTCCTTGGCTCGCTGCAGTGCTGGCTGGTTCTTGAGGTTCTGCTGCCTGTCCCTCTGGGCCCTCCCTTCTCCACCTCTGCAACTGGTGTTCCCCTCCATGCTGCCTTCTCCTGTGGCTGTGTCCTGATCTCCGAGCTGGCTCCCAGTGCCCCGGGTGCTGCTGTCCTTCATAGTCCAGCCTCCATCCCTCCTGTGCCCATGTCCCCCACCCCACCCCCTTGGGTGACTGTGACCGTGTGGTTCTGGGGGGCCCAGACTGCACCTCCAGGCATCCTCGCGGTGGGAGGGGGGGTTAGACCAGCTGCCCTGCTTTTCGGCTCCAGCTCACCTCCATCCAATCTATCACACCCTCGCTGGCACGTGGGGTCCCTGACTGCCTCCTGGACCGTTCTTGGGCCACTCCCTGGTCCGTGTGGCCTCCCCCTATGCCTCTGCTCTGCCCCTGAGGGGTCCCCCCATTCTGGGACTGCCTGTGTAGCTGTGGGGGTGCCCATGTAGGCTGTGCTGTTGTGGGGGATCCGGATGCCGTTCCCCATGTCCTGCCCTGCCCCTGGGCTGGTTCCCCCTCCCTCATCCCTGTCCCTGGACCCCCTCCCTCCCCCCTTTGCCCATTGTGCCATGTGTATTGTACGTCCCACTGTGTTCCCCCTTCCCTGCCTTTCCAGTATGGGCGTGTATGTGCCCGGGCGTGTGTTTGTGCTGTGTGTTCCACTGTGATCTCGTTTTCCCCGTGCCTGCTGTGTGTGCTGCCTCTGTGACTCTTTTCCCTCCTCCCCCTCCCTTCCCGTTTCCCTTGTGTGGGTGTTTCCTTTTGGCGCTTTTGGCTTCCTTTGCCCTATGCCGGCCATGTCTGCCTCCCGCCCCTCCCCGGTGCCTTCTGGGTGTTTTGATCATGGCCCAGAATCAGCATCACGTCTGTTGCACTGCCCCGGGCCATGGTCTGTCTGTCCAATTCCCTGCCGTGGTCCCAGACCTGTCTCATCTGTTCAAGGCCTTCCTGAACCACTGGGGTGGTTGGACTGCTTGCCACCACTGGGAATCCACTATGGTGAATCAGGACCGCGTAACGTGTGAAATCACCCTTAGTTTGGGGGAGGGGGTCCATTCCATCTTCTGCACCAGGGCTTCCTTCCCTCTTTCTCAAATCTCCTCAGCTAACACATCCTGCCGAGAAAAAGGGCACGTGTCAGAATTTCCTTTAGTATCAACGTGTCAGTTGGCTAATACCAAGCAATTTGGCAAGACAAATCTTCTGCCAAGCAAGAGATATCAATATACACTAGCAATGCTTATCTCCCTGATTCAAATTTGCTGGTGGTCGAACAAAGGTGTGGTCGAACAATGGTGTGGTGTTTCATGAGAAAAGCATTATCTTCCCATGTTTTACCACCCACTGTGGTGAACCCTGATTTAACCCTCATCTCATCTTACCTCTGCATTTGTTTCTCTCATTGTGTCACCAGATTGGTTTGCTTACATATAGCAGAGCAGTTCATGTTGCTAGTCCTTCATGGCTAGCGGGGAGAACAGGGCTAACATACCTCCCCTTTAACAGGGGACACATGAAAAATACATGTTGCAGGGCTACACTGGTTCCAGTGCAGCCTTGCAACATGTATTTTTCATAAGCATCCCCTGTTAAAGGGAAGGTATGATATCCCTATTAGGGGTGTGCACCAGGGCCCCATGTCATTTTTCATTATTTTTTTAGTTATTAAAATGTGTTGTTTTTGTTTTTGTTATAACAACGAAATGTCATTTTTCATTATCGTCATTGTTATAGGAATCGGTACAGATTTCAAAGGAAGATTTTGTTTTTGGTATCGTTATTGATATTGATAAAACTATATATTGTGTGTATCAACAGGTATTTTATAAATATAGATATTTGTTGTATATATATATAAATTAGATATTTAGATACTTGGCTGTTTTATTATATATATTAGGATTACAGGAAAGGAATATTTTGTATTATACATAGGTTAGGTTTAGCTTAGATTCTGTGTGTGTGTGTGTGTGTGTGTGTGTGTGTGTGTGTATAAATTTGTCAGACATATATACACACACACACGCAATCTAAGCTAACCCTAAACTATGTATAATACAAAATATTCCTATCCTATAATCCTAATATATAACAAAACAGCCTAGCATCTGATTATCTAATCTATATACATACAACAAATATCTATATCTATTAGGAATCTGTGAACAGATCTGAGTTCAGAAATTCGGTTCGGTTCAAAAATTGAGTTCGGTTCGAAAGTTCAGTTCGGTCGATCGAACTATTCAAGTTTGGTCAAATTCTGAACTTCCGAACCGAGTTCGTACATTCAAAACCAGTTTTTTTGGCCTTCCAAACTGGTTCAGATTTGACCAAACAGTTCGGTCGAATTCGAGTTCAGTTCGAAAGTTTGCTTCAGTTGACCAAACTATTCGAGTTCGGTCCGAACTCCAAACTTCCGAACCGCGTCCGCACATCCCTAAAATCTATAGAATATATGGACAGGGAGAGACAGACAGGAGCAGGGAAAAAGAAACTTCAGAAGTATATTCACTATCTCTAATCTATCTCTATTTTATACCTATCATCTAATATTTCTAAGCAATATTACCTCCCTCTATCTATCTATTTACAGGAGGAGAAAGGCAGGGGAAGGAAAAAGGTAAAATGTAAGGGTAAGGAGCAAGGTTAGAAACGTAAGGTTGTAGGGATATATATGGAAGTCTTTTTAGTGCAAGCACCAGCAAATTCTGCAAATGCACCCTGACAGAGCAATAGCTAACACAGAACCAGAGTCAAGCAGCCCAGCCCTGCAGTATAAAGGGTTGCAGTGCCCTCCTCCAGCGCTCCCCTGATTGGTTTATTTATTTATTTATTTATTTATAATAGCATTTGTATGCCTCCCCCTACTGCTACAAACACCTTGGGGCAGCTAACAACATCTTAAAACATATAATAAAATGCATTAAAATCAACATTTCAGGATTTCCCCCCCCCAAAAAAAAAACAATAAAACCCCACCCTAACCCAACCCACCCATCCCATCTCACAACAACTCACTGGCAGCCAGGGACCTGGGTGAGGCAGACGGCAGCGGCAGAGGCAGCGGCGGCGCAGAGGCCAGCAGCTTCTCTCCCCCTCCCCTCTAGACACTTCAGTTGTGCCGGTATTGGGCACGGGGGGAGACCTCATTGATGCCAGCTGGGGTGCGAGGGCTGCTCCGCTCATTTCCCCCCCCCCGGGGTTGCGGGAGAGAGACTTCTGGCTTGCTCCCCATTTCATCGGGGGTGGCCGGAGGCCGACTGGAAACAACAACTCACTGGTGGCCGGGGACCCGGGTGAGGCAGATGGCAGTGGCAGAGGCAGCGTCGGCGCAGAGGCCAGCAGATTCTCTCGCCCCCTAACACTTCAGTTGTGCCAGTATTGGGCGCGAGGGGGAGGCCCCATTGATGCCAGCTGGGGCACAAGGGCTGCTCTGCTCATTTTCCCCCCCACCCTTGAGGGGGCGGGGCTGCGGAAGAGAGACTTCCGGCTTGCTCCCCATTTCATCGGGGGCGGCTGGAGGCTGTGCCGGAGGGGCACGTCCAAAGGGGCCTGCCCTTTGGCCGTGCCCTTCTGCGAGGCCCTGCGGTGGAGGTGGAGGGGATAATGTATAGTAGTGGGATTGTTAATTTGTTTATGCTGCAGCTGGTTAGAATATCTCTCCTCAGTGAGAGGGAGGAGGAGATAGAAGTAGGTGGCCTCACCTGGTGGCAGTAGGTGAGGAGGGAAGGAGATACTCAAGCTGGACCTGGGGTGTCGGGTGCCAAAGTGAGGAGTTGTGAAGGCAGTAATATGTAATATGAAATTGTGGATGTGGGGATTTTTTGGTTTTGTATTTAAGATGATAGTATTATGTATATGTATATTGGTGTCCTCTGCATAGGACTTGTTAGAATTTGGATAGCATGGTCCTCTGTGTAGGATCCATGCTTAGAGTGCATCGATTTGTGAGCCGCCTCGAGCTGACTTGTCAGGACAGAGCGGAATATAAGAATAAAATCAAAATCAAATCAAATCAAATCTCCCTCAGCAAAGGCCCGGCGGAACAGGTCTTACACTTTTTAAAGAAAGAGGGGAGGCCAGCGGTCAGGAAGACCTCCAATGGGAGGGAGTTCCACAGCCGTGGTGCAGCCACCGAAAACGCCCTCCTCATGGTCGACACCTGGGAAACATGGGGAACCTCAAGAAGGGTGTCCCCACTCGACCTCAGAGGTCGATTCAGATTCCAGAAGGGGAGGTAGTCCTGCAGGTAGGTGGGAGGCAGGAGGCATTGAGCAATCAGAGGGTGCCATACGACTGTCTGGGACCTGCTTGCGTTGCTCATTGCCCAGCGATTACATCCATCAGGTCGTTCCCCTCCCATCACAGGTCCAGTTCAAGAGTTCAAGTCAAATCAAATAGAGTTTATTGTTAGCCATTCAGTCATCACAATATTAGATTAAATCAAGAGTTCAACACTGTTTCTGGCTCCGAGATGTCTGCTCCCTCCTCCCTTTGCCACATTTCCCTCCAAAAAACACCTGCCAGGGTGCTAGGCAATAACAAAATCAATAACTACTTTTGTTATTGTTATTGATTTCATTATTATTTTTGTCATTTTTGTTATTGCAATAACAATAATGAAAAAAAAATTCATTTTCATTATTGATATAACGAAAATGACATGCACACCCCTAAGCCCTATCACAGGGGGATCTTAATCAAAAGTGTTGCCTTTTTGTAAAGAAAATACAATACTACCACTTACAAACACGTTTCCAGTTTTCACATATTCACCGTGAATTTAGAGTCCAATCTAAGATGCATGCACATATGTCAAGCTTGCACTGAGCTTGCACCAAGCACAGAAAATGCTTTCTTCATTTGCATGCCATGTGCAATGCATGCGTATCATGTGCATTGCATGCACACATTGTGTGCATGATGTGCAGTGCACACTGCATGCATGCATAGCATGATCACACCTTGGATTGGTCCTGGAAATTAAGGCCAGTGTTCCCATTTGGACAAGGTGGGCATTCAACCTATTCCTTACCCAAATTATTTATTTATTTATTTATTATTATTTATGTATTTATTATTATTATTATTATTATTACAACAAAGATCTGTAACCCACACCCTCCAGGCAAGGCAGTTCAGGGCAGCATACATACAGCTTAAAAAGATAAAATTACATTATACAAATACAAGAAAATAGAATACAACTAGAATGGAGCTAATAAAACCCAATAAAAACTGCCCCACTAACCCAACCCTCCCACCTCCTACCGACCTCCATCATCAAAAGCTGGCGCAACAACCAGGTCTAAAATGGTCATCTAAAGGAGGGGAGATCTAGGGGCAAACTGACTGCCACTGGGAGGGATTTCCAAAGCCTCTGAGTGGCCATTGATAATGTCCTCCCCATTGTCACCATCTGAGACATTCGGGGGACTACAAGAAGGACACCCCTGGCAGACCGCAGGGGCCAATCTAGGATTCGAGGGGTGAGGTAGTCCCACAGGTAGGTTGGGCCCAGACCATGTAGGGCTTTAAAACGTAAGAACCAACACCTTTAATCAGGCCCAGAAGACTATAGGCGGCCAGTGCAATGAATGGAGCGTGGGTGTTATGTGCTCACGATGACCCGTCCCCGTAAGGAGACAGGCCACTGTGTTCTGCACCAGCTGCAATCTCTGGACCATCACCAAGAGTAGCCCTATGTAGAGCACATTACAGTGGTCTAACCTTGAGGTGATGAAGGCATGGATGTGAATGGCAAGGTCAGAGTCTGAGACGTATGGCCCAAGCTGCCGTACCAGATGTAACTGGGCAAATGCACTCCTCGGCACAACTGGATGCCACTTGGGCATGCAGGCAGAGGTAAGAGTCGAAGAGCACCCCCAGACTCCAAATCTGAGGGACCAAGAAGGGACAAACCCCATCAATGATGGGGGCCACCAACCCATTGGTCCCATCCGCCAACATCACTTCTGTCTTGTCAGGATTCAGCTTCAGACAGCTCACCCTCATCCAGTCCCTCACAGCCACCAAACACCGGCTAAGCACAGACACTGCTGGACTGAAAACAAGGTCAAGGTCGAGACACTTTTAAAATGAGGTCAAGACACTTTTAAAAAAAAGTTTTAAGTTTCTGGTTTCTTCACGTACCTCCAAGAGCTGGGGCTCTGAGCTCTGGTTTCTAGATTTAATGCTTTAGTCCAGTCTTGGTAGTACTAATAATGCCATGACCATGGATTACTGAAACTGTGGATTTATGAAGTTTGTATTGACTTGACAGGATACTAGTTATCAGATCTGGTTCTTCTGAGCCCATAGGGCAAAAACAGACATGTGGCTGGTAGGACCATTTCCTGGGCCGCCCCATGGCAGAAATTCCCAGGCAACACGGCCTAAGTCAGGACAGAGCACTGACCTGATTATGTGACCATGGCCAGGGAACCGTCCTGCAGGCCGCATGGCTCAAAAAATGTGCAAGCGGATGGACCCACCCACATTGTCTTCCCTTCGCAGCACAACAACCCCGACATGACAAGGAGCCATGGAGGCTAATGAAACACAGCCATGGCTACTGGTCATGTGCCACAGTCACGCAGACATGCTCACTGATTTTGGCCTGGTCAGTAGGGGTGTACACCAGGCCCCCATTTCATTTTTGTTTTACATTTTCGTTATTCAAAAATGTCGTTTTCATTATCATTATCGTTACCATTTCAAATGAAGATTTTATTTTTGGTATCAGTATCGATATCGATTCCCACACACCACTAATATTTATCTAAATCCAAGGGAGACAGCGGAAGGGAAAATGAAAACTAACCATTATCTAATCAATTATCTATACAAAACTATTCTAATCTAAACTAATCTAATCTAACCTGGATGTCTCAATGTCAACCCAAACTCAACATAGCTAAAACTGAACTTCTTATCTTCCTCCCTCATCCTTCCTCTCCCTCTTCCCTGTCAATCCTCATTGATGGGGTCACCATCCTTCCCTTCCCCCAAGCTCGTAGCTTAGGCTTCATCTTTGACTCACCCCTTTCTTTTAAACCCTACATTGACTGCTGACAAATCCTGTCGCTTCCCCCTCCATAACATTGCTAAGATTTGCCCTTTTCTCTCTGTCTCCTCTGTCAAAACACTTGTTCACACCATACTCACCTCTCGTCTCGATTACTGTAACCTCCTTCTCACTGGCCTCCCCTTTCTCCCCTTATCTCCATCAAAAACTCTGCTGCCAGGATCATCTACCTCGCCCATCGCTTCAACCACGTGCAGCCCCTCCTCTCTTCACTGACTCACTCTTCCTGAACGAATCCTGCAAAAGCTCCTAGTCTTCACCTATAAAGTTCTTCACAACCTTGCTCCCCCCTGCCTCTCTGGACTAATTTATTATTATTATAAGCATTTATACAGCACCAGCGATGTACCCAGTGCTTTACAAAGAATAAGATAGACATGATCCCTGCCTGAGGGCTAACAATCTAAAGACAGGGGGATGGGAGACAGGGAAGGGGGAACAGAGGGAGAGACAAGGGATGCAACATTCATGAGGATGCGAGAGCTCAGGTACCCATTCTTGGCTTTGTTACAGTAAGTTGGGAGTTTGCAGATAACAGGTGGGGGGTAAACCTGGGTGGGGATGCTTAGCAGGAGTTAGGAAGGGCAGAGTGGAAGAGGTGGGTTTTGAGGAGGGATTTGAAGGTACAAAGGGATGGGGCAAGGTGAATGTGGGCAGGGAGGGCATGCGGGGCAGCGAGGGACAAGGGAACTTCCCTCTGTACTCCAGTCCGTGAACTCCGCTCCTCCTCTGTCCCCTCTCTTGCCCTCCTATGCCTGCCCTGCTCCCCTAATCGCTTTTGTCTCTTCTCCCTAGCTGCCCCCCATGCCTGCAACTCCCTCCCTGCCCACATCCACCTCGCCCACTCCCTTTGTACCTTCAGATCCCTCCTCAAGACCCACCTCTTCTGCTCTGCCCTCCCCAACTCCTCGGTCCCCTCACCTAACTCCTGCTGATACCCTCCATCCAGTAACCCTCACAGCCACCAAACACCAGGTAAGCACAGACACTGCTGGACTGAAAACAAGGTCAAGGTCGAGACACTTTTAAAATGAGGTCAAGACACCTGAGGTCTGTGTACTCATATCCTCACCACATGGACCAACCAGCCATCTTTTGTTTATGTAACCAAACCAAGCGCGTGTACCTGGGACCTCACATCTTCATGAACGTCATGCTCGTCTCTCCCTCTGTTCCCCTTCCTTCGTGTCTCACACACACACCCGGTCTCTCAGATTGTAAGCCCTAGGGCAGGGACCATGTTTATTCAATTACTTTGTAAAGTGCCATGTACATTGTTGGCACTATATAAATGCTTGATAATAATAATAATTAATAATAATATATCTATATCTAATCTATGCTACACATCTCTATATAATGTACACGAAGAAGGGCAGAGAAAGGGAGAAGATAACGTGTAGGGTATGAGGAAGGAAAGGTATTGGTAATACAATGAGGGCTAGAGAGGATTTTTTGTGTGCAAGCACCACAGTTCTGTAAACACAACCTGATAAGCAGAGCTCTCACAGAATGGAGAGTAAAGACCTGGCCCTCCCATTATAAAGGGTTGCAGTGCCCTCCCCCAGAACCCTCCTGATTGGTTGTGGGAGTCATCAGGCATTGAGCAATCATCATCATCATCATCACATTTAATTTCTATCCCGCCTTTCTCCGAAGACTCGAGGTGGCGTACAACAATCATCAATACATTTTCTGGGGGTTCTCTCCCACACAGGGGACCCAGCATACCAATATCACATATAC
Source organism: Sphenodon punctatus (assembly GCA_003113815.1). NCBI lineage: Eukaryota > Metazoa > Chordata > Lepidosauria > Sphenodontia > Sphenodontidae > Sphenodon > Sphenodon punctatus. The sequence continues at coordinate 206,789 of QEPC01002839.1, read as the reverse complement.
ATATCAAAATCCATCCCCCCACCAACTAATACCACCTCTGACCATGCCTACACATCAGGCCACTGGTCCCATCACTCCAACTACCAATACCCTGCTGCCACCAGGGTATACAGCTGGCTCCATCCCTCTCTCACCGGGAGGAGTCAACCATCTCCACCTCCCCTCTAATACAATACCCCCCCCTTCATAATACAACCCCAACAAGGAAGCCCACCTTGGCCCCACAGTGGCCAGGGCAGACCTCCAAACAATATTAAATAGTCTCACATTAACAATTCCCCCTACCCTAGCCACTCCCTCCCACCTGGTCACAATGATCCAACCCCTCTACCCCCGACTGACCCTGAAGGGTCCCAAAGGGCCACACCCTTTGGCCGTGGCCGGCGGCACAGCCCCTCGGCACTTACGGTGGCCGGTGCGGGGGAGGGGGGGGACGAGGGGGGTGCAAAGGATAGTCAAATGTCCCCTACTCACTCCCCTTTCCTCCATAGGTACTCCATGGGACCCCCCGGCAGCAGGAGCAGCAGCGGCGAGGACACAAGCCTCAGATGGTAAGTTCAATTGCAGCCGCCGGTCCATTCCTTTTAACGCCCCTCAGCACTTCCGGTGGCCAATGCGGGGGAGGGGGGGGAAGAGGAGGGTGCAAAGGTAGTCAAATGTCCCCGACTCACTCCCCTTTCCTCCATAGGTACTCCGTGGGACCCCCCAGCAGCGGGAGCAGCAGCTGCGAGGACACAAGTCTCAGATGGTAAGTTCAATTGCAGCCGCCGGTCTGTTCCTTTTAATGCTCCTCGGCACTTCCACTGGCCGGTGCGGGGGAGGGGGGGAGGTGCAAAGATAGTCAAATGTCCCCTACTCACTCCCCTTTCCTCCATAGGTGCTCCATGGGACCCCCCCCCCCCCGCACAGAGTGCCATGAGACTGCTGGGGCCTGCTTGCACTGCTCATTGGCTTGCGATACATCCATCAGATACTGCTGTGCTGCTTGTCCCTCACAACACAGGCACAGTTCAAGAGTTTAACCCTGTTTAGGGCTCTGAGATGTCTGCTCCCTCCTCCTCTCTCCACATTTCTCTTCCAAAACCCAACTACCACAACCTTAATAATAACGAAAATGATAACAACATTGCCATTTTTGTTTTCATTTTCATTATCGGTATCATTTTTCTGGGTTGTTGTTTTTGTTATCATTACCATTGTGCTCAGTTGTCATTGTCGTTATTGCAGTAATGAAAATGAAAACAACAATTTTTGATATTGTTATTGTAACAACAAAAATGACATGCACACCCCTAGTTAGGCAGGCTATAATTTGGGCTGTGACCTCAAAGATTTCGGAGGTCATATCCCGGGCTAACTGCCAACATGGTCTTGGGCAGGAGCAGACCAAGATTTGACGGCCGCAAAACAGACGTGTGAGTGGCTCACAGGTCAAAGCGGGCCACCGTGGTTGAGGAGCACTGAGAGCTCAAAGGGTGTTAATTATGCCTGAAACGTCATTTTCCATACACAAACAGCTGAAACCATATTTAAGAAACTTGACAGCACAGCTGCACAGGAAGTCACAACAGAGCTGGCTCAATGTATGCTGATATATTAACGCTTCAGCACATGGTATGATGGAGTGCATTTTTCATAAGGTAAAATAAACAACATACTACAATTATATTACATTTTTTCATGTCCTTCTCCCCCAAACGAAATCTGAGCCGCACCCCATGGATTCTATTCCTAGTTCTTACACTGGTTCTGCCGCTGTCACCTCCTTGTCAATAGGGACAGGTGGTGCAGCAGCACTGTTCCCAGGCAAAGCTGTATCCCCTCCTATTGGGAGTGAAGAATTGGGGCGGGGGGGCATCCCATCTTCTGCACCAGGGCTTATTCCAACCTAGTCACGTCTCTGCTCCCTAAGTTTTCCTTCCAAACCAATGACTGTCTTGAATGTTTATACTGTAGGAAGCGGACTTTGTCCTGAATATATTAATTGTGAGTGTGTTGCAGTGATTAACACTGTATGGTTCCACTTCCAATCTCAGTTAAAGCATCTGGGTCTTACAGTAATGCAAACAGCGCACCCTCCCAGTTTCTAAATTATAACAGTTTAAAATAACATAGATCAGTTTTCTGGAGTGTTAGTTTTTTGTCTGACAAAGACTGGAGTTACAGCGCTGCTGACAATCGAAAGGAGCTGTGCTCTGGGAATATTTTAAAAGCTTCATTTCATAGAGTACATTTTGTACCTACTAAGCTTAAGTGAGTTCAAAATGTCCTCAATTACCTGTTCCTAAAGTCTCTCTAGTTAATATACCTGCATCTTTGCAGAAAATAAAATTCCTTCAGGCTGAAAAGTGATTAGGCATCCAAACGAGTGAAAGAGAAATGTTTCTATGGTTTTTTTGAGAGAAAAAAACAAGACGATCAAAGTGATGTTTTGTTCCTTTATAGGTGACAAATGATATCAAAATTCAAGGGGGATGAAAAATACCACTTATGAAAAGCAGGTGGCTCTTTTGTAGTATTTTTGTGTGAGAAATCGGCATTAACACTGAGGAGGCAATGCATTTTTATGTATAATTTTGCACATGCGGCAGACACTCACAGTTCCATCATCATTCACGGTAAGCATTAAAATCTATGCAGTGCATTAGCAGAATATATTGGAGACTGATTTCAACACAAGCAAGAAGACTATTTGGTACGCATGGCAGGGGGAATGGAAAAAAAATAATGATTAGACACTGCATGCTGGGCAATCATGAAAACGTACAATTGCTAGAGCATAAAAGGAACATTACGCTATTCCATATGCTACATTATTGTACCAGGACATTGTGCAACTCTGCAGGAGAATGATTTTTCTTTTCCAGGAATTATTCCCACCATGTTATTTCATAGTTCTTGTACAGCTTCTGCTTACCTGTCAGAATTCACTGGGGTTTTTTTGTTCTGTTTTATAAGATGTTCCCGGTCAGAAACTGACATCTTTATTTCTCCTTCGCACTCTTACCGACACCGATTACTGAACCTGGCCTGCTTCCTATTGCATCTAACACCAAATCTTCTTCATGCATAGGACTGGTTTGTACATGTCAGCTGTTTACAATGCATGAGAGAGCCTTAGACAGGTATGAAAATGGTGCAGGTTTTGGAGAAATAGAACAGAATCGCAGAGTTGGAAGGAACCCCTATGGTTATATAGTTCAGCCTGGTGCCATTAAACAGGCTCCACAATATCTACACCATCCCTTTCCCTGGAGGGTCATCCGAGCCCAAACCTGCTCATCTTCTGGAAGGTATGTAAGGTTTTTATTTGGTCAGACATTTGGCAAACATGAATGGGGGTTGGGGATTTTGTCATTTTAAGTGATGTTCTGGTCATTAGAATCTTTTAATAAACACATGTACAACCAATGGCAGTTCTCGCTGGCTGATTTTAGACAAGCGGCCAGGGAAGCGCGTCCTGCAATGCGCCGCTAGGAGAAGCCACGAGGTGTGTGTTTACACGCACCGGAAGTGGATGACCCCTATAGGAATTGGCGGTGCACACAGTCTCTCATGGCCTCTTTGAAGACACATTCCGGAAACCTTGATATCAGAGTTTTGTTCACCACCAATTCCTATGGTGGGCTGCCATTCCGGTGAGTGTAAACACACCCCGCGCGGCTCTTCCTACTAGTGCATTGAAGAACGCATTTCCCTGGCCGCTTGTCTAAAAGTGGCCTGAGTCTTTGTTTTGCAATGGTTCCATTCGTACCTTATGGACAGATCCCAGCAGGTGGTCTAGGGGATTATACATCTTCCCCAAGAGGTCTCCTGTGTGGAGTTCCTCAGAGTTCCATCTTGTCTGTTTCTCTTGTTCAACATGTATATGAAGCTGCTGGGGGAGGTTGTTCTCAGCTGGGAGGTCCAGTGTCATCAGTATGTGGACGACACCTAGCTGTATTTGTCTTTTTCATCAGACCCAGGCCCTGCTGTCTCCTTGCTGTCCCAGTGTCTGGCAGCTGTGGGAGACTGGATGAGGCAGAGCCGGTTGAAGCTCAATCCTGATAAGATGGAGGTGATGCTGATAGGTGGAGCCGGTGATCTAAAGTAGGGGGCTGCCCCTATTATTGGGGGCATCTGCCCTCCATTATTTGTATCTGTGCAGAGTCTGGGGGTGCTCCTGGATCCTTAGCTGTGCCTGGATTACCAGGTGTCAGCTGTGGCCAGGGGTGCCTTTTGCCAATTACATCTGGTGAGATGGCTCAACCCTTATGTCTTGGACTCCAATATTGCCACCATCATCCATGCATTTGTCACCTCAAGGCTAGACTACTGTAATGTACTCAACATGGGGCTGCCCCTGGTGACTGTTTGGAAACTGCAGCTAGTGCAGAATGTAGTGGCTAGTCTCTTTACTGGGACAGGCCGCAGGGAACACATAACACCTGTGCTCCGTGCACTGCACTGGCTGCTGATTATTTTCCGGGCCCAATTCAAGGTGGTGTTTTTGACCATAAGAGCCCTACACGGTCTAGGCCCTGCTTATCTGAAAGATAGCCTCATCCCTCTGGGTTCCAGGGCAACCCTTACCATCATCTGGGGATGCCCTCCTGGAGATCCCATGTTATCGGTGGGTCCGTACGGCTAGGAAAGCGTTTTCAGAGGCCGTATCATTACTTTGTAATGCTCTCCTTGTAGAGATCTGCCTCAGCCATGATCTCCTGGCCTTTTGACGTAATTGTAAGACATGGCTCTTCCACCAGGCATTCTGCATGGGAGGGGAGGGGGAGGGTTAGGGTGGGTTTTTATCGTAGACCTATATTGTTCTGATGTTTTGATATTTTTTAGTGTATTGTATTTTTATATCTAATTTATTGTATTTTATTGTGTTGTTGTAAGCTGTTCCAGGTTGCCAGAGGCAAGAGGGGTGGGATATTAAATTAAAATTAAAATTAATTAATGTGGTGGTTCTGAAACATTTTAGACCCCACACATACACCCTTCTTCTTGTCTGTAGTAACTGAGGTCCTCCACCACACATATTGATTGTTGTTGTTTTTGTGGTTTATATGGCACCCACAATGAATCTGGGCAGGTCCCTACCCCAAAGGGCCTACAGTTTAGGAGAACCAACATACAGGAGACAAGGAAGAGGGGAACGTAGGGGGACACAGGGCTAAGTTGCTGAAGTTGAGAAGTCACAGGCACACATGCCTAGCTTAGTTACAGAAGAAAAGAGGGTCCTGAATGAAAGGCAGTAGAGAGAACCTAAGTTACCAGTCTGTGGAGATGAGGAGCTGGGTATAACATGACAGAAGAGGTAGGTTTTCAGAAGGCATTGGAAGCCTTTGTTTGGTGGTGAGGAAGCAGAATGAATGTGTTCCTCGGGGAGAGTGTTCCAGGCATAGGGGGAAGCATGGGAGGGGGATGAAAACAGCTCAGGAGCAGGAGACTCATCAGCAGCTGAGGGTGGTGGCAGAGAGGAGCTGCTGGGAACCTAGCGTGAGAACCACAGAAAGATGGGGCGGGGAACAGAGGAGGGAGTGTTTATACATCACCTTCCCTCTTTCTCCTTCTAACCTTGCCTTTGCCATCCCACCTATTCTCCTCCCACACCCGTTTCCATATACCTCAGAGTGAAGCTGTATGCCTTCTAAAACCCCCTCATAATGCTCAAATCCCCTGGCAACAGGATGAGTTAGGCCAGGATTAGGGGTTGAACAAGAATGCATCTGAGAGAGAATGTATGAAATTCTTGTAGCCCCGGCGAGATCTTGTGTATTCTCAGCAAGGTTTCTTCTAAAAAAATCTCACACGATTCTCGAGAGCCTAAAAAAATGCACTGGGCATGCGCAAATGGCTGCCATGACCATTCTGCACATGCGCTGTCCGCAGCAGCCCTTTTTAAATGCACAATGCATTTCTGAGGTTTCTTGAAAATCTCATGAGATTCTCGAGACCCCAAAACATTCCGTATGTGCAAAAATGGTCACCGTGGCCATTCTGCACATGTGCAACCGCCAGGCAGTCATTTTCAAGAATCTTGCAAGAAGCCCGATTCTTGAGTCTGAAAATCTCTTCAAAAAGCCAATTCTCTATGAAATTTTTGATAATATTGAGGGTGAGTTTCAGCCTTAGTCAGCATTAGGATAATTAAGAATCAGATAAAGACCAAGAGTGGCAACCCAAGAGCAAAGTCTAAAATAGGGCTCATACTTGCTTCTCAGATTCTCACTTTTCTTGACAAAAAACAGGCTCTCAGATCATTCTTGTGAACCAGAATGAGCCAAGAATTGCCCTGATTTTTGCCAAGAAAAGTAAAACTGTCACCCTCCCCCCACACTTTAAAACACAACAGACAACAACAAAAAAAGTTTACTCACCTGGCTACCTCCAAGTCCGGGGCTGCTCCTGGACTCCTCTCCAATTCTCTACAGGGGGAGGCGAGGAGGTGAGTTTGATGAGGCGGCGGCTGCCTCACAGAAAACAACCCCCCACCCAAAAAACTGTGCAAGCGCAAAATGGCCATCAGGGGTGTTCTGCACAGGTGCAGCCCTTTCCCAAAATGGTGCTGGCAACATTGTCACCATTTTGGAAAAGGGAATCTGGTCTGCGCAGGCACGAATGGTGCTATGCGTGCACAGAATGGCTTCCCTTTTCCAAAATGTCACTGACCTTGCTGGCATCATTTTGGAAAATTCTCCACACTTGCCCAGAATGTATTTATTTATTTATTTATTGCATTTTTACCCCATCTTTCTCTATAGACTCAGGACAGCTTACAACATTAAAAATATAGAATGCAATAAAATATTAACATTTCTTAGAACCCCAACATCACTCCAAGCACCCACTCACCCCATCCTTTATCTCCACCTAGAATCCATCAATCCTCTTCCCCAAGGCCTCCCACCCAATCCTACCCAACCCTATTCCTGCCTTCCAAATGCCTGGCCAATCAGAAAGATCTTGCATCTCCTCTGGAAGATGAACAGGCTCAGGTTTAGGTGAACCTCCAAGGGGAGGGAGTTCCATAAATGTGGGGCAGCAACCAAGAATGCCCCCCTGCATGCTCTTGTTGTAACAACTTCATGGGCAGTTGGCACTCTCAAGAGGGCACCCTTGGCTGACCTCAGGGGCTGTAACAGGACATAGGGGAAGAGGTGGTCTTTTAGATACACAGGGCCTAAGCTATATAGAGCTTTCTAAGATTAAAACTAGCACCTTGAATTGTGCCCGGAAAACTATTGTCAACCAGTGCAGACACTGGAGCACCAGTGTAGTGTGCTCCCGGCAACCGGTCCCTGACAGAAGGCAGCCACTGTGTTCTGCACCAACTGCAGCTTCTGAACAGTCTTCAAGCAAGGACAGCCCCAGGTAGAGCACATTGCAGTAGTCTAGCCTTGAGGTTACAAAGGCATGGATGATGGTGGACAGATCCATATCCGATAGAAAAGGTCGCAGCCTTCTCATCAGATGAAGTTGGTAAAAAGCACTCCAAGCGCAGCAGCAGACCCAGGAGCACCCCAAGACTGAGAACCTGAAAGACCAAGGGTGGCTGGACCCTGTCAATGACAGGGGTTCCCACCCCCACCCAATCACAAGATTAGCCATCATCACTTCTATGGTGACATCACCACCTCCTTCACAACCATAGCCGCAGTGGCCATTTTGCGCATGTTCAGAGCGGTTTTTGAATTTTCTTGAGATTCCCACAAAACATTACCAAGGTCTTATTGAGATTTCGGTAACATTTCTCGATTCTTGTGAGATTCGTGAACGATTCTTGATTCAACCTAGTCTAGAATATTTATTTATTTTCACATTTTTACACCACCCTTCCCCGTAGGTCTTTGTCCTTGTAGCAGTCAACTACCCACCCCAATACATGGTGCGGGGAAACATTTAATGGCTGCCAGGCACATGATGCACTGCATTGTGTGGCAACGGTGACCACAAGTGGGGTAAGGCTGCCCAAATTGCAGTAGTTGTATCATGTGGCTGTACCCATTGAAAGCTTGTCTTTCTACAGTTAGTGGCAGCTTTGTATTTCATTTCATGATCTGAATTTCATTAAGCCCCCCACCATTTTTATTTTATTTTTTAATGCTGCATGATTTTGTTTGCTCTTGACTTGCACTACTCAACCATATCCCTTGGCTTAATTAAGTTTGTTTGTTCATGCTACAAGTGCTCACTGTTCTGCAGGAAGAATAGGTAAAATCAAGGGACATTCAATCAGCTGCAAAGCTGTCAGTCCATCATCACTCAAATATTGATTGGGGGGGATTGGTGACATTCCCTAGGTGTATATGTCAAGGATGTTGACAGAGCTCTAGACTTAATTGAACGGGATGTCAGTATGCGAAGCAATAAAGAATGTGGGTGATGTACATGCTAAGGCCCCCTTTTCCCCAGTATATGCAACAGAGTGTTATGAAATTTCCCATCACTCTGACAATGCTGCATTTACTTTCTTTATTCACTTCAGAAGTTACATTACAAGGCTTGGTCTGTCCCCACTAGCAGCAGATTTTCGCTGGTGTAACTCGGTGGCTGGTGAAATGACAAATGAAGGCCTGCATTTTAAAATGTGCCTAGAAATTACCCTCATTCTTCCAAAATGATTATACATGGAATAAAGATAAAACTAGTATCAGTCCAAACAGCCTTGGGCTGTTTTAATAAAGGCTTTGTGATTTTGACACTGTCCTTCCATACAATCCCTGTCAGAGCAATAATCTTGTGTCATTCTTATTCCACTGCAACGACGGCTATGTTAACTAGGAATAAAATGTAGCTATTAAACCACAGGTGGGATCATTCCAGTAAAAGAAAAATGCATTTTCCTCATATTACTAGACCATGGATAATCCTCTTATTTGCCATACCATTCCTTGTCTATTTAAAGTACAAGAGGGAAATGAGAAGTCAAGGGATTTGCTATCCTCTGTTATCATCACATTTGATCCTACAGAGAAACTCAGATAGGTCAGTTTATGGTTCTCTTGCCTGTCAGTTATCTGGATCCTACTTAACTGAGCTGCTGTGCTCAACTGTGAAAAGCAAACCAAAAGCTGCACACAATAAAGGTGCTGGTTTCATAACCAACCCCTCACGCAAAAATATTTTTAAAATGGCATATGATTGTCAGATTTTATTTTGATTTTCTGCTTACCGAACTGCAGTCTCTTCAAGAGTTGAAAGGATTCTTTAGTACTGGCATTAGACCTTTTTGTTGAATCAAATCCTGTTACCACTCATGAGAACCAGTTTACCCTAGTGGCTAAGGTGCTGGACTTGGACCTGGGAAATGAGGATTCAAATCTCATCTTAACCATGAACTCACTCCTTGGGTAAGTCACTCTCTCTCAGCGTTACAGTTCCCCAGCTGTAAAATGGAGGCAATAATGAGTTACCTCAAATGGTGGTTGTGAGGGTGAGCTAGACAAGGATTGTAAAACACTTTGAACGTGCTCCAGAAATGATTAATAACAATAAACTTCAGTGGGATTTACGTTGAAAAGCATTGGCACCAACTGGCTGCAGGATCACACCTGAAAAACTTAGATAAAATGTGCATCTTCCAACATGTATGCAGAGGACAAAATCTGTGTGACTTTAAATTCTGTTTACCTGAAATTGTGGAAGAAGATCCAATGAGTAGATGCAAGAGATCTGAGGAAAAGACTACAGATGACTGCATCCTTCTACCCAGAATGTATTTTCTTTATCATCAGCTACAATAGAGAGAGGAAATAAAGTAATGGCAGTGTAGCAGGGAGAAGTCCTGTGGGGCTGCTGCCCCTTTAAAAGGGGGGCTGAGCAGGCCAGTCAGAGGGCAAGGGCGTGGTGGAGCCAGCCCCATAGCAAGAGATCAGCCTGAATTAGAAACAAACAGAGTGAAAGGGACAGAATGTGAAGGATGATGGCCCTTTAAGGGCAGACAGACTGGTGAGTTGGCCACACCCACTCTGGCTACAAAAGAGGCTGGAAGACAGAGAGGAACCTCAGTCTCTGCCTGGGATTTGCCCACGGGAAATCTCAGGCAACATCTCCAGGGACCCTTCAGCAGTGGAGCTGACTGGTGCTGAAGCCCTGCTGGAAGAAGCCTGGAGAAGCCAAGGGACTTCAGCCTAGGAGATCCCTGTCACTATACGCTCCCCAGGGTCCTAAAGGCTAGAAAGGAAGCTGTCTGTGGACCCAGGTATTGGGGAAGGCTGTGCTCAGGAGGGAACTTGATGCCTGGGAAGCAAAGGACTGAGCCAAGGGCCTGCTGGCCTTGCTTGAGTTGACTTTGGAGGTTGCTACTGTGCAGGGCTGAAGCATATATATGTATTGGAGAGACTAAGCTGAGCCTGCAGGGTGTGAGGTGGATGAGCCAGTAGACCAGAGACAAAGGAATGTGTGTGTAACTAAAATCATTGAGCTAATTCCCAAACTGCATGTGTGAATTGCTGATTCCCTATGGAAGTGACAGCACAGGGGTCTGATCCTGCAGGGGCTTACCCCCTGGTAATAGCCTCCTGCTACAAACAGTATACAACTTAGTCCGAAAACAGCATTAGTAGGGATGGGCGAATGCGGTTCGGAAGTTCAGACCTAACTCGACCAGTTCGGTCGACCGAACTGAATTTCGGAACCAAATTCGATTTTCGAACCGAACTGAATTTCCGAACTCAGCTCTGTTCGCCCATCCCTAAAGGATAATATTCTATTTAGTTCAATGGGGTTTGAATTTCCGAACTTTGTTCAGAAGTTCGGACTGAACTCAAATAGTTCGATCGACCGAACCGAACATTTGAACCAAACCGAATTTCAGAACTAAACCGAACCGAATTTCCGAACTTGGTTCTGTTCTCCCATCCCTAAGCATTAGCAGGTCACAGGGGAGGAATGCATCAGGATTAAGATGAACTTGATGCTATGGTTGCATATTGGAATACATTTTAAATTGTATTTTATGTGTTTGTTATTTTTGTGCCTTTAAGCCACCCCAAGCTGCTCTGTGAGCAGGAGGGGGCGGGGTACAAAAATGGTGAAATAAATAAATAATAAATATATAAATATCCCCAGGAGATCTTTCTAATATTCAATTGTATAGCCAGGAAGGTAAGTATTAATTATTTTTTATTATTATTATTATTATTATTATAGCAACCCACCCACCCCAGCCTTACATAGCACTCGGAGTGCTACACAAAAAGGGAGAACCATATAAACACTATAAACAATATAAAACAATTTAGAACAAATTTAAAACAATCATTAATTTTTTTTAAATGGAACAGGCAAAAAGGGAGGACAAAGTACAATGAAGTGGATCCTAAAAACACCTAGAAAAAAATATGTTTTTAGGTGCTCTTTAAAGATCTGGAGGGAGGAACTGAGATGAACATCTGGAGGGAGCGAGTTCCACACCGAGAGTTCCACCACAGCAAAGTCCCAATTGCCTGCTGACTTCAGATGTGATGGCAGAACTCCCAAACAGTGAGTGATTCCTGAACCCAGATACTAGGGATGTGCGAACAGAACGGGGTTTGGGTGTTCAGCCGTTCAGCCAGAAAACTTAGTTGGGGTTCGTGGGTTCGTTCCCGTGGAGTTTGGACCTCCCCCGAATGTAGAGAAAATCTGGTCGCGGCATGGGCTTGGGGCACTCCAGGGGTGCCCGTGGGGGTATGCATGGCAGGCCAGTGGAGACACACAGCAGCAGCAGCAGAGACTGGGAAGGCTTGGGGTTTGGCAGCCCAGGTTGCCCGGGCAGGCAGGCTCGGTGCTTGGCCCCTGGGGGTGCCCCTGGGGGCATGGCTGGCCATCTGAGACACAGCGGCAGCATCAGTAGCAGACATTGGGTTGCCTGGGCCCAGAAATAATAATAATAATAAATAATAATAAAAATAATAAGCAAAAAACACCCCAACCCTCACCATCTCCCCACCCCTACCCACCCTCATCCCTCTCCCTCGCCAAATGGTTGATGGAACAACCAGGTTTTCCAGTTCCTTTCCTTCGAAAGGTTGGGAGGTCTGGGGCCAGATGGGGCCCCACCAGGAGGTAATTCCAAAGGTGCAGTGTGGCCACCGAGAATGCCCTATTCTGCGTGGCCCTCTGGGAAACCAGGGGGACCTCCAGCATGGCACCCCTGGATGACCTCTCTCTCCTCAACCCTTGACTCTCTTGCTCCCCTCACTTCCCACCCCGTCCGGTCCCAAAACCCCCGCCCCTGGCTCATCCGCTACCTCCGCTCCTGCACCTGGGCTGCCGAACGCCTCTGGCACAAATTCCGCTCCCTCCCTGACTTCCTCCACTACAAATTCTCTCTCTCCTCAGCTAGACAACACAATTCTCTCTCCCAAGCTAGACAACACTATTATGCCTCCAGGATCGAATCTTTCTTTCGCGACCCTCGCCACCTCGTCTCTACTTTCGACTCCCTTCTTAAACCCCCCTACCCTCCTCCGCCCTCTTCCCTTGCTGCTCAGGATCTTGCATCATTCTTCACCTCAAAGATTGACAAGATTAGTCAGGACATTGCCTCCCACCC
>QEPC01002839.1:172803-191002 GCA_003113815.1 Sphenodon punctatus | reverse complement strand
AAATCAATGGAATAAAAATATTCCTCCCCCCTCCCTCTCCCAGGCTGCGTGGGTGGAAGTGGGACACCCCCCCCCCACCCTGCCCAGCCTGGATTTAAACAAAAAAATTCCCCTGAGTGTCCCACTGCAGCTCTGGGCCACCGCCGGCAACCCAGAGCCAGCCCCAGCCCCAGCGGCTGTCCCAGCAGCAGCCGGTAAGTATACTGTATGATCCCTGGGGGGGGGGGTTTAACCCCCCCCCCCAGGGATCATCCTACTTCCAAGTTTCCGTCCAGGGATTTCGTACCTTCATTGAGCTCTGGCGGTCCGGAGGCTTCAGGGCCAGCTGTGGCTGCCGGCTTCAGATGCTGGTAGGCCTTCCGGGGAAACCTGGCTGGCAGGCCCAGGGATGGGCAGGTCAGCTGAGGAGGGGTGGAGAGACTTGGACTAGCAGCCAGCCTGCCCAACCACCATCCCTCTTTTCCTCAGACCACTGGCTTGGCAGTCTGCGATTGGTCACTGGCTAGGCTGCTCAGAGCCAATGGGGCTTCTGGTAAGGTGGGTGCAGCAAGTAACAAAAGTAATTGCCATTCCCCCTTTCTGAGCAAGCCACTGATCCTGTCAGCAAGTGTTTTCAGAACTCTCCCTCTCCCAGAAGTTCGTGTTCCTCCCAATCCATTGCCATCCTCCTCCTATTTCACCCATTTCCACACATTTACCTCCATAGTTTCATTTATTTAGATTAGATTAGATAGATTTTGGTGTTATACCCAGCATCAAGAAGCAGTCACTCAGACCCAGGTCCCACCCGAAGGGTTCTGGGGCCTACATTACAGGCAGAGAGGGCTGTCCATCCACATAATCCAGCCCCAGGACCCACCATCAGGGTTCTGGGGCTGTCATTCTGCTCACAAGGAGCAGTCATTCCATGGCATCAAGAAACAGCCAGCCACTCCAGACCCAGGTCCCACCCTCAGGGTTCTGGGGTCTACGTTACAGGCAGGGAGGGCTGTCCATCCGTGTCATCCAGACGCTGTCACTCCAGCCCCACGACTCACCATCAGGGTTCTGGGGCCTACGTTCCAGGCAGGGAGGGCTGTCATTCCACTTCACTGTCTGACAATGCTCCACTGATGCCAACCAGCCTACCTTCCAGGCAGGGAGGACTGTCGTTCCACTTCATCCAGAAGCTGCCACTCCAGTCCCAGGACCCACCATCAGGGTTCTGGGGCCTACGTTACAGACAGGAAGGTCTGTCATTCAACTTCACTGTCTGCCAATGCTCCACCAATGCCAGCTAGCCTGCAATGCCCAGTAAAATTGGGGTACCAGCCAATGAGTCCTGGCTGGGCCTCTGCCAATGGTCCACCGAGGCCAGCCAACCTGCAATGCCCAGCCAAGTAGGGGTGCCAGCTACAGTTACTGTGCCCTGGCAATCCAATGTCTGCTGATGCTGATGCTAATACTGCATGTCAGCCATTTTCTCCTCCCTCTTTGTAGATGGGCATAGCTCGGATGAGTGCGCTGGTGGGTGGGGGCTTGGTGTCCATGAGATTCACCACTGGACAACCTGGGGTGCCAAGTTCCAAGTCTTCCCAGTCTCTGCTGCTACTGCTGCTGTGTCTCTTATGGACTGCCATGCCCCCATGGATACCCCTGGAGCACCCCATGCCTCTGCCATGACTGAATTTTCCAAACGTTCAAGGGGGGTGAATTCCACAGGATCAAACCCACAAACCCAAACTAAGTTTTTAGTCCGAACTTCCAATAATCCCCAAACTCCAGTCTGTTCACACATCCCTACTATCCCCCCTCCTCTTCCCCATCTCCACGCCCCTTCCGTGACTTGCAGGTCATTAACCCCCAGAACTTTGCCTCCATTCTCTCTCCCCTTCTCCCCTCAGTCTCCTCCTCCTCCTCCCACCCTGACTCTGCCATTTCTGCTTTCGATGCCTCTCTTTCCTCTACCCTTGACTCCCTTGCCCCCTTCTCATCTCGCCCTACCCGCTCCCAACACCCCCGTCCTTCGCTCACCCCAGTATCTGCCACCTTTGCTCCTGCACCCATGCTGTTGAATGCCTCTGCACAAATCCCACTCTCATGCTGACTTCCTTCACTTCAAATTCTGTCTTTCCTCCCTTACTTCTACTATCTCCCTCGCTAGACAGCATTACTACGCCTCCCACATTGAGTTCTGTTCTCAGGACCCTCAAAGTCTGTTCTCCACCTTTGACTCCCTCCTCAAGGCCCCCTGTCCTCCTCCCTCTTCCCTTTCTGCTCAGGATCTTAGTTCCTTCTTCACCTCCAACATATACAAGATCCGCCTTGATATCACTTCCCACTTCTTTCCTCTTCCTACTCCCTCCCCTCCCCCCCTCCCACCTCCCTTGAGGAAATCTCCTCCCTGCTCTCCTCCTCCAACCCTTCCACTTGCCCCCTTAGTGGGCAGCGGCTGCCAAGGCCCACAGACTGCCATCCCCTGGTGGTGCCGTAAAGTGGGGACAGGGAAGACCATGAAGAACGTACCCCAACCCCTGTACATATCCTCCAAATAAAAATCATTAAGAGAACATATTGGTCTGTCCTGAAGTCTGTACAGATGAATGCTGTTGAAGTAAGGGAGCCAGCAACACACCACAGTTGTGGTCACTGCCAGGGAGGCGGGTGCAAACAGTTGCGGGGCAGGCAGGGCCAGCAGCTCACACTCATGCCCAATTGAACAGGTACAACCTGGAGGGCACGGCCACCGGCATGGACTGCCAGGCACTGGAAGGGATAAAGGGGAGGGATGGAATCACTCCCTGCAGAGACCCGGTAACCACCTTGAACAAGATGGAGAGGCAGAAGATAACAGGGATGATGGGTGACGAGGTGGGACATCACGCCATCAATGGGACATCCCCACCAATAGGTGGCGATCATGGCGAAGGATTCCCAAGGGACCAAGGTCTATCACCACCCTACCCACGACAGACAGCCATCACCACCAGGACAGGTCAGGGCGCACAAAAGGGTGCCAAACCATGCATTCACAGCGCTGTTAGAATGGTGTGCGAGAGCACACACACACCACNNTTCTGTGGCTCCATCCTCAACTGGTTCTCCTCCTACCTCTCTGACCGCTTCTTCAATGTGTCTCTTGTCCACTCCACCTCCTCCTCCCTTCCCCTCTTGGTTGGTGTTCCCCAAGGCTCAGTGCTTCCCAGCTGTCTCTCTGACATCTCTACCTGGATGTCTCAACGTCAACTCAAACTCAACATGGCTAAAACTGAAGTCCTTATCTTCCCCCCTCATCCTTTCTTTCCCTCTTCCTTGTTGATCCTTCCCATCCCCTAGCCCATAGCTTAAGCGTCATCTTTGGCTCACCCCTTTCTTTTAAACCCTACATCGACTCTGTTGCCAAATCCTGTCACTTCTCCCTCCATAACATTGCTAAGATTCACCCTTTTCTCTCTGTCTCCTCTGCCAAAACCCTTGTTCATGCTCTGGTCATCTCTCACCTCAATGACTGTAACCTCCTTCTCACTGTCCTCCCCCACTCTCACCTTTCTCCTCTTATCTCCATCCAAAACTCTGTTGCCAGGGTCATCCACCTCGCCCGTCACTTCGACTACGTTCAGCCCCATCTCTCCTCTCTTCACTGGCTCCCTCTTCCTGAACGAATCCTGCACAAGCTCCTAGTCTTCACCTATAAAGCTATTCACAACTTTCCTCCCCTCTACCTCTCTGCGCTAATTTCCCTCCGTACTCCAGTCCGTGAACTCTGCTCCTCCTCTGTCCCTCTCTCACCCTCCCATGCCTCCCCTGTTCCCCTAACTGCCTTCATCCCTTCTCCCTAGCTTCCCCCCATGCCTGGAACTCCCTCCCTGACCACATACACCTTGCCCCCTCCCTTCATAACTTCAAATCCCTCCTCAAGACTCACCTCTTCTGCTCTTCCCTCCCCGACTCCTCGCTCCCCTCACCTAACTCCCTTACCCTCTATCCAGTACAATCTGTTACCTGAGGTCTGTGTATTCATATCCTCACCACATGGACCAACGAGTCATCATTCTTGATGTAACCAAGCCAAGCACGTGCACCTGGGACCTTGCATCTTCGTGAATATTACGCTCCTTGTTTCTCCCTCTGTTCCCCTTCCTTCATCTCCCCCTCCCATCCCCGTATCTCAGATTGTAAGCCCTAGGGCAGGGACTGTGTCTATTCAATTAATTTGTAAAGCACCAGTTACATTGCTGTCACTATATAAATGCTTGCTAATAAATAAATAATTAATAATAATAATAATAATAAATAGAGAAATGTGTCAGTATATAATAATGCATAAGAATTCCACATAAAGGGAGAGATGCAACATAATCCATTCACATCTGATGCTCCGTCACTGTTAGAGTGACGTGAGGCACAGATGCAGCAGCGAAGAGGAGCCTAATGACAGCAGTAGAGCTGGAGCGAACAGCAATCTGCCATGGCTAGTCTTGCACATAACAGGACTGGATTTTGCACTGTCATGAGTGAGCAAAGCTGCAGCAGAGCCCCTTTCACACAGGTGCTACTGCCAGCATCGGGTTCCTCCCTGCTGCATTGTCTTTGCCTGCACGTCATTTTAACAGTGCCTGGCATCAGGTGTAAATGTGGTATTAGATCCAGAATAAACAGCTGAAGTGTAGATATGCATAAAGATTCCACATCATCGTATAGCTCTACCATTCTCCTTGTGAAATGAAAAATATTTTAACAAATACTAAGGAAAGCAAGAGATAAATATGGAGAATGAAATAACTACTTTCTGCTGAGGTGAACTTAAAAAAACCAAGAATTACTTTATCATCCTGAAAGACAAAATGAGCCTTTGGGACCAAGCTCTAATGGGAATACATCTGAAAGGCAAGACTGTTGGTTCCAAAAAATTCTGTGATGGAGGTTGTTCAAGTTCTCTGAAGTAAAAAAAAAAAAAAAGGTGGCAATGGGGGTGGGGGGAGGTAGTGATTGTACTGAATTTTCTCTTCAAGAGCCAAAGTTAGACTTTCAAAATCTTCCTGTTTCAAACAGTTTGACATTTTAAAAATAAAGTCCTTCACAATGTCACATATTTTCTGATGTGTTTTAAGTACTTTATGTGTTCTGTAAATGTCATAATGCTATTAATGCTCTTTCTAGAGACATGTAATTTTGTCCCATTACTAGAGAGTGCGCACCCAGCAAAGTGACAGTACTCTGAACGCAAGGACAGGAATGGATTTGTATGGAAGTCACAGGCTTTTTTCTCTTTCTTTTTTCTTTTAATGAAATATAGTCGACTTTGGGCATTTTTACACACACGCTAAAGTTCCCGATTTTTCAATCTTCTGGGTTTACAAGTCCAAAAGTAACTTCCAGATGCATTTTTCACACACACACTGCTCTGAGGCAGCCTAAAGTAGCCACAGCTCGAGATGTGACAGGCTGCCATGGAAACCAAGTGACCACAGCTGCCTGGAGCAAAGCAGTTTACCAGGAGAAGTTTTAACACACAAAAGTTCTGGGAGAAGTTCTACGCAGGAGTTCAAAGATCTGGATGTTTAAGATCTGGGTGAGTGATTTAGACACATAAAGTTCAGGATGTAACAGCAAACATCCAGGAGAAATGTGTGTGTAAAAACACCCAATGTAATTGGTGTACCAAGGAAGTATGCTTGGAGGAGGTAAAGTAGACACTTTCAGAGCATCCAATTTGCTTTTTAAAAAACAAAAACAAAACCTACCTAACCACTGTAAAAAGACCAATTCCTCACTGTTAGTACCTTGGAGAAATAAAGCTTGCTCAGTTTTAGCTATGGTAATAAATATATATACACATACCCTCCACACCTTTCCTCCCTCCACACTTTCAAGTCCCTCCTCAAAACCCACCTCTTCCACTCCACCCTTCCTAACTCCTGCTAACCATTCCCACCCAGGATTATCCCCCACCTGCTATCTGTAAACTCCCAACTTACTGCAATCAAGCCAAGAACGTGTACCTGAGCTCTAGCATTCCTCATGGATGGGCATTCCTTGTCTCTCACTCTGTTCCCCCTTCCCTGACTCCCCTCCCCCTGTCTTTACTAGATTGTAAGCTCTCGGGCAGGGACCGTGTCCATCTTATTCTTTGTAAAGTACCAGGTACATTGCTTGTGCTATATAAATGCTCATATTAATAAATAAATAAATAATAATTATATATATATATATATATATATATATATATATATGTGTGTGTGTGTGTGTGTAAAACCCTGTCTACTCTGACAGGGTTGGGGTTTAGAACTGGTGACCTCAGCTCCATCTGCATGAGCCTCATCCTCTAAACCAAAAGACCCAAGTCTCTCAGCTCTGAAAATAGCAGGGTCATGAACCTGTGGGTGGTTAGTCACCACTCACATCACTAGAGGGGGCCTCTGCACCAACCCTCTCTGGGGCTACACATTCCCCCCAGCAGAGGAAGTGCAACCCTGAGCTTCATAGGTTCACCCAGTTCAAGGCCCACGTTGGGCGCCAAATGTAACCCTGTCTAGTCTGCCAGGGTTGGGGTTTAGAACTGGTGACCTCAGCTCCATCTGCATGAGCCTTTATCCTCTAAGCCAAAAGACCCAAGTCTCTCCGGAAACTGCACCACTGGGTGACTGCCAGACATTTTGAGACATGGACTAGGTAATTCCTGATAGCTGAGGTCTTAACATCTCAAAAGAGACATTAATATCTTGTTTTACCCACTTACCACATCTGACTCCCTATCCTTTGACTCCGAATAGTCTTCCTCCCTGTTATTCCATCTTGCCTGCCATTTGTGGGATTGGACTTTGGGGGGGGGGGGTGTATTGTCATTCCCCACACACACTTCTGTTCCATATGACACATACAGACAAACAGTGTATTTCCCAGGACTTTTGAGTTCTCTGTGAGGGAAGTGGGGGCTAAAGGGTTAGAGGGGTGACTTGGATCCAGGATTCCTGGATTGTCTGTTACAAGGTTGAGAGCAGGAGAGAGAAGAACAGGCTCGGAATGAGGACTGTTGAGTTGCCTGTGAAGGGAGTGCAGCCTACTGGATTGGAGTGGGGTGGAGAGGCTGGAAGCCAGGAGCCCTGAGTTCTCTGTTACAGGGCTGGGACCAAGTGGAGAAGGAGTGGGAGCCAGAACTCCCAAGATCTTTCTTTCTTAAAGAGAAAACAGAGGGGTGTGGGGCCAGCTCATGCCTTCCTGTCTCCAGCTTCAGTGTTGCCCCTAACCTGCAAAGAGGAAAAGGATTGGGGCTGAAAGATGAAGGCAAAGTGTGGGTGCATGGAGCCTATGTTGTGAGTGAGTACGATATGTGAGACTGTACAATGCCTTATTGTCTTTACTGCTAACATGGCATGGAAATTAAGGGGGGACCCTTAACTTGCAATTTCCATGCTTTTTAGTGCATGACTGAATTTGCAAGAGCCTTAACTCTTCTTGTAAACTGGAGGATTTTTGACTGTGCCCCCCTGCCCTCATTCTCCTGCCCCCCAAAGCGCCCCCTGCCCTCGTTCCCTTGTCCCCCCACCCAAAGCACCCCCCTGCCCTCGCTCCCTTACCCTCACACCCACACCCAAAGCACCCCCCTGCCCTTGCTCCCTTGTACCCCACCCCAATAGTGTGGCATTCTGGGAAGTGTAGTCCCAGGATATCTTGGCGGCGCGGCAAGTAGGAGCAGCAGGAAGCAGATATAGTGGCACGACAGCAGCAGCATGGATGGGGGGAGGTTGTGCCTACAACCACCTGCTGCCAAGGGGGGGCTTGCACAGGCGACAGCAGCAGCAGCAGCAAGGGTGATGGAAGGGAGCAGACCCAGGCCTGGCCAGGTTCTCAGTCTGCAGATGGAGGTGGTGGCAGCAGTGGTGATCAGAGTACAAAGCAAATATCAGCAAGGAGCGGCGGCAAGGGGGAGGGGGGTAGGGTTGCCGGGGCAGTGGTCCTCCCTGGCATTTTGAACCCCCCAGGTGCAATTGCCCCGAGCCACACTCAGGGACGGAAAATACAGGAGAATAGGCAGCAAGCAGCACTCCTCTTCAAAGCAGTCCACTCCTCTCCATAGGCTAACATGAGGTTTTTCACAACCCCATATCTTTAAAACTACTAATCAAATTTACAAATGAAACCCTCAGGCACCCCCTCGCAGTCTCCTTTAATTTTCTAAAAGGCTAATTCCTCCTCCCCACCAACACTCTGCCCTGCCCATATTGAGATGGTCTGACTAAGTGAAAAATCAGGCTTCAAAGTGCAGTATTCAAACTGTGATATATCCGCTTTTATCCAATGGATTCAGATGACATTTTCACAGCATGAACCATTTACCCCTGTGATACTTCACAACAAATTTCACAATCCTAACTTTGATCATGCCAATTTTAGAACAAACAGAATGTTTGGGATTTATAATGTAGCGTGCAAGACACCTTAACTATTAGAGTGCTCCCACGCTCTAATAATTTCATAATCAAAAAACTTCTGCTTTACAAGAAGAGTTAAGGCTCTTGCAAATTAAATCATGCACTAAAAAGCATGGAAATTTCAAGTTAAGGCTCCTGCCTTAACTTCTGTACCATGTTAGCAGTAAAGACATTGTACAGTCTCACATATTGTGCTCACTTACAAGGTAGGCTGCTTTTAAACAAGCGGGTCTCCATTGTACGACCCACTTGCAGGATATTTCAAAATCCCGCAAGGCGGGATTAGATGAGACAGAAGGCCGGGATCATGCACATAGAAGGCGGTTGCGCATTGTTTGCAGACTGCAAATTCAATACTTCAATTGCGACTCACTCGTTTAAAAGTGCCGGCTCCATGCAGCCACACTTTGCCTTCATTTTTATCCCCAATCCTTTTCCTCTTTTGCAGGTTTGGGGGCAACACTGAAGCTGGGGACAGGAGGGCATGAGCTGGCCTCTCACCCCTTCCGTTTGCTTTTTAAGAAAGAGATAACTTAGGAGTCCTGGCTCCCACCCCTTTTCCCCATCTGATATACTTAGTCCCAACCCTTTAACAGAGAACTCGGGACTCCTGGCTTCCAGTCTCTCCATTCCACTCTAATCCAGTAGGCTGCACTCCCTTCACAAGCAACTCAATATTCCTGGTTCCTAGCTTGTTCTCCTCTCCCCTGCTCAGCTCTCAACCTTGTGACAGCCCAGTAGGCCTGAGTCCAAGTCGCCCCTCTAACCCCAACTCCCTGCACAGAGAACTCAAAAGCTCTGGGAGAAATACAGTGTTTATCTATATGTGTCATATGGAACAGAAGTAAAGGTGGAATGACAACAACAACAACAACAACAAAACCAACAGGAGAGGAAGTGGAATAACAGGGACTCAGAGGATGGGGTGTCAGCTATGGTAAATGGGTTAAATGATATGGCTGCTCCTGCTGGTATCCCATCAATCTTCTGAGTCAGTTATTTCACTCAGAACCTTGTTATTGTAACTATTTCTAATTCCTCCTGTCATTCCACTCACTTACTTGATCCTGCACACTCTTTGTATTTTTCCCTATCATTCCCAACCATTCCACTTACTGCATCTAGTGCCTTCCACATCATTTCACAACCTCTTGCCTTCCCCACGTGCTCCCAAAGATGCATCTGTGTTGTATAATTCCACAGTCACTTAATTGGATGTTGGAATGACAATAGTATTTATTTAGAAATTGGCATTGCTGTTGCCTTCATTCCTTCCAATGGCCATTCCATTTAATTAATTTCAATGCATACCCAACTTAAAGTTTAAATTAAACATTTGTATACAACTGTACCCATCTTCACTGTGCTCTGGGAGGGCAGTGGGGACTAGTGGGTAAGAGGGAGGGTTGTGAGACATTAGTCTCTCCCCAACCAACATGAAAGAATAGAGGGAATGGAGGTGCCAGATTGGCATGAAAAGGGTTTTAATCTGGCTTATGAAAGAAGCTGTATGGATATGTGTATCTTTTAATGTTAAGATTTTTTAATGTGTTTTTTTTTAGAAAAACAGGGTTTTTTTCTTCAGTCAGCTCAGCCTCATATTAAGTAACAGACGATTTTGAATTTGTATGCATTATATATGCTTTTTTCCCCAAAATTATATTCTGCATTGTCCTGCATTTTGAGAGTCACTGTACCTCATTTGAGTGTCTAGGAATGGAGAGGTTTGGGCGTGCAACTTGCATATGTGTAACCCCCTTGCGCAACTGGACAAATGAAGATTAAGTCCTTTGTATTGTTTTGTTTTTTTTAAATGTAAAAGTTTAAAACAAACACTGCTTTCAATATTATACTTAATAGCAGCTTTAGGGTATCTAAAATAATAAAGGGTTCTAAAAGAAAGTATGCTATGTAAGACCTTATTGTTCTGTATCGAAGTACTGATGTCTGGAAAAAAGATTTCCATCAATCCCAAAGTGATGTGCATTTCATTCTAACTCGCAAAATAACTTAATTTAGTCTCAGGTTGGATTTTATATTACACATTTATAAATTGTTTACCACACTTCTAAAAATTAATTTATTCTGTGGAATGAAGAAAGATGATGTCACAAGTCCTTTCTACTCTTTATTTCAGTGCTTCATCCACAGAAGAGCATTAAATTAGAGCCAGTACTACATTCATGGGGTCATCCTGCTTTTTTTCCTCCAAAACCCAAATTCCAGAGTTCAATACAACAATTTCATAGCAATGAAATCGGAGTGCTCCTTAAAAAAAACCATTCACAGTTCTATCTCAAAAATGACAGTGACTTATATAGCGTTCTAAATTAATCAGAATTGCAGAACCATGAAAAATTTCAGATTTTTAAATTGTTTCCATCACAAACGGTGCTCTATTTGAATGCTTAAAGAACAGAAGGCCATCCTTCCTCTTAAGGGAGGATCCTGCTCTTAAGCCTCCACCCATAGAGACCCCAGGAAGATAGTTATTTGGTCTTATCTTCCTGGGGTCTCTATGGGTGGGATGCCTAAGCTCAGGTTCCACCCTTAAACCTATGGCATTGATTCATTTTTGTGTTGAATTCAAGTTTCTCAGCACATAATCTAGAAGAACAATATCTCTTGAGATGTCCAGATAAATGAGTTTCTGCTGTAATAGCAATAGATTCTGGATGAGAGTTGCAGGAGTCATAGGGCATGGCGAGACTAAAGAGAAATCTGGATAAGAGAGGTACTATGTAGTGTGCTCCTAACCTAATAGGACCCCTATGGCCCATCCAGGCAATTGCCCTGGTTCAGTCACTGAAAAATGGTGACATCAGTTGCCAAAGGTCCCTCAGCAGGTCCTTGGCAGAATTTGGAATAGAATCCTTGTTTTCCAACTCCAAGCCTAGTGCCCTCCCTGTTGGAAAACACTGCTTTTAGCATGTCTAGTCCTGGAAGTTCAGCAAAAATGGGATTATCTGAAAGCACAGAGCTTGCTTAGATCCTCTGTCTAGTGGTGTAGGTGTCTGGTATTTGAATAAATATCAATTGGAATAAATAAATAATGGTCTAGAGGAAAGGGATAAAACTAAGACGTCCTCACTAGACTCATTCCTCCATGTGCTATTTTAAATCGTTGGGACTATTCACAGTTCTAAGGCATACAGATACAGCAGTTGTGAACATATGTGGTCTCAGGATCTAGCAGTTATAGGGAAGAACTTTATTCCCATCTTGGGTACAGTTTTATTTTATTTTATTTTATTTTAATTTATTTCAATTTGTATCCCACCCTTTCCCTTAGGCTCAGGGTGACTCACATTTCAACTTATTATCTTTAACGATTAACATTTAACCATTAACATTAAACTAATGAACTCAACTAGTAGTCCTCCTCACAACAATCCTGTGAGGTAGGTTAGGTTGAATGATCTGTGACAGGCCCAATGCCACCCAGTGGGTTCATGGCTAGAGTCTTGAACTAATAAATAATTTTAATTATTTTTATTTTAATTAATTAATTAATTAATTAAAATAAAAATAATTAATTAATATATTAGTTACACTATCCAAAGGTCTGACCACTAATTTAGAGTATGACAAGAAGGTTCTACAGTGCCAGACTGGGTTAGTTTGACTCCCGATGGATTGGTAAATCAATTTCTTGCATAAACAACTTCATCATTCAAATTCTCATTTATAAAAGTAGTTATCAAGAATTAATAATTATAGAATTCAAAATATAAATAGTGAATGTTAGTGTGTCTCAGCAATCAGTGTGAAATAATTGAAACTCTATGAATAAGTTATAATATTATTATGACTATGAGCTCTGAGAGTAGGGCTGCCATACCTCCCCTTTAATCCAGGGCGCTTATGAAAAACACATGGTGCGGGGCTGCATTGGTTTCAATGCAGCGCCGCACCATGTATTTTTCATAAGCGTCCTGGATTAAGGGGGAGGTATGGCAACCCTATCTGTGAGGTATGAATAATGGTGACCAATGGATGACAAGTCTGGTGATGGAATGCAAAAATGAGGCAGAAACTTCAAACTATACAAAGAATAGAAAAATGCATACTGGTCATAATCCTTAGGGTCCACAAAAATGGATGAAAGGAATAGGCCTCAAACCAAATTATATGATATCATCTTAAGAGTGAAGGAACTGAATTGGCAATGGACAGGCCATATAGCAAGAAGAATGGATCAACAATGGACTAAGAAAATCCTTGATTGAAAAAAGAAAGGACAGTTTTCAGATGGATGGATGAAATCAAGAAGTTCTCAGGTGCTCAACAACAAGGAAATGTTCAAAACAGAAAGTTGTGGGAACCTATGTCAGGAGCCTTCATCCAAAAGTGAAGTGGACTTGACAGAAGATAATGAAGATGATGAGAGGAATGAAAGTCCTCCATTTGATGCTAACTCTAAAGCCAACTGGCAGCATTGCTAGCTATTTGCTATTCAAACCCTGGAAGAAAGCATATGGGACAATGATATAAAAGAAATAGGAAGGGAGAAAAGAAGGGATTAAACATAATCAAAGCTACAGGTGAAGTAGATGAACGTGGCAGCAGACTGCTGAACAGAAGTAACGTATGTCCACTTACTCTTCTTCTAATCTCATCCTATGGGTATTTTCAGACGTGACGGTACCATGGATGGCCAGGCTTTGACTTGCGTGGCCACCCACAGTGCTGTCACATCTTATCTGGCCTCCCAGATGTTTCCCTGAGCCAGATCAGGGGTTTCCATGGGCCATGGCAGTTTTTAGTCCAGGCTGTGACTCAGGCCCATAGCCAAGTCACAGTCCGGGCTAAGTGCTGCTGCAGCCTGGGAAAGCCATCTCCAAACTGGAGATGGCCCAGTCTACCTGACCCCAGTCCGGGGCTGTTCTATCAGGACGGAGGGTGGGCTGTGCTCAGTAGCACAGGGGGCGGGGATGTGTGGACCCACATCCACATGCTTCCCCGCCCTTTCCCCAGCCAGGGCACCAATGCATCTGTTTGGCTGCCAGGCCAGATCCTGTCCATGGTAAAGGCCCTTACCCTGGACAGGATGTAAGCATGATGTTTGAAGATACCCCGAGTCATTATGCTAGTGGCCAGTTTTAAAAGGAGTTTAGTCCAGCATACTGAGTGCTTCAGACTGTGGCCACTGTTAGGTGTCTGTCAGGGAGCTACGCTCTGTTGACAATCTGGCCCTACTTATCCCTGGCATTTGGTTTGAGAGTCAATGGTCTGTTAGATTAGTTTTCGTTTTATATTAGATTTCAAGCTATTTGGAAATCCAACTCAAAAATATAAGGATAAAATTAGCGACAAGCAATAAAACACAACATTCTGTATCCAGAAACTGTAATGCTAGAATGCACACAATGCCTAAATATCCATAAACAATAAATGGAGTTTCTCACTTAATGGAGCTTTAAATTTACAATCCAGTGTTAATATGCTGAATTCCCTGCTCGGTCTGTGGGTTATCTGAAAGCAAGCTGATCGCTGCTGATCATCAAATGAACTAAATAAGAGTTAGGATTTTGGCATGCAATAAGGGATCCAGGTCTACAAAGAAAGAAAAAAAAAGAAATAGCATTAGCAAATAAGTCATAAGTAATGTTCATAAACCTTTTTGAAAAGTTCTGCTATGCAAAGAATAACTAGTATTAGAGACAGACCCCCTTATCTCTGGAAAACACATTTGTTAGGCTTATAAACAAGATATAAATTATGTATACCCTTGCTGCAGAGACAAAATACAACATTAAAAAAAACGTTTCATTAAATTTTAAATAAATTACAGTTTTAACTCATGAGGCGATAGCTTATTTTGAGAAAAAAATTCCCTGCCACTTTGTTTTGTACCTATGGCAAATGCCATAGGAAACGGCTTCTGGACAAAATGTGAACTGCAAATAAGAGAGTGGGACTTATTTATGAGTGGAAATTTAATAAATTTGACAGGCTACACCATTCTGGCTGAACTCAGGATGGACTTCCTGACCATTCAATGCATACTCATCTTGACCCTTTCACTTGTGTTCAACACTCCGCTCTCACAGCCATCCAGTTCTCCTGTAGCTTTGATCATGTTTAACCCCCTCCTTTTCTCCCTCCACCAGCTCCTTCTTCCCCTTTCACATTCAGCACAAGCTCGTTTTTATCATCAAAGCTCTTCCTCCCCACTATCTTTCTGCAATTGTTTCCCACTACGTTCCCATGAAAAAAGCTTTGCTCAATTTTTTCCACCACCTTCACCCACCCCAGAGTCCCCGGTTCTTGGAAATGTCTGGTACATTGCTGGGGCTAATTGATAAATAATAATAAATAATAAGTATGCTAGTGTCTATCAAGGGCAGCTTAAACTTGCACTCTGCTCGGACCACAAATCCTTGCAGGATGCAAACCACAGGAAACTCGTTTCTTCCTCCACTAAAAGTGCATGTATCCTATTATATACAATCACCACCACAGCCTGGTAAAATATGGGCATTTTGTCAAAACATGAAAAGATGATACGTTACAACTGCTTGCATGGGTGGCAAGTTAAGGCGGGTGCACATGCACGTAGTGGCACATCACATAGCACCCCATACAAAAGCAGAGACAGAAATACTTCATATATACTAGTGAGTTATGTGAGTGATTCATGTTTCTGGTGTGTAGTAAACCAGATCCTTTCATGGCAAGGGAGATAAGTGTGTGAGAGTTTACCCTAACTTCACTCCTTCATTCCTGCCTTAATTTTCAATTTCCATGCCTGTTGGTGGTTGATTGGAATGATTAGCGATGTATGTTTCAAGTGGGTTTTTAGGGGGGAGGATGCCAATTCACTTTCAGAATTATTCCTGAAAGGATTTGTGGGGTAGTTAGAAAAGGCTGGGTAAGGGTTTTTTTGGTAGGATAATTGTATTCCTTCCCAAAGGGTTGGTTGGAAAGGGTAGGATAGGGGTCTTTTCATTGGGAGAGAGAGAGAGAGAGAGAGAATTTATTTCTGGCTTAGCCACAGGCCATTGCCATAAAATTAAACAAAATGTTACAAAAATACATCAATAACATGGTATACCACAAATAATGAATACAATTTCTAACATCGTTTCCATGTAAAGTTTCCGTACATAAGGCAGAAAGGGTGTCCCATAGAATCATCCAACCAAAGTATACTTATGAAAACATACACAATAGCTCAGTCTTTGGTAAAGACTCGAATATAAAGTTAGTCCTATTATGAAAATGTTCTTAAAAATTACTTCTGTATGGCATCTTTGCATAACTTTATCATTCTCTCTTTCTGAAGTATCTTATTTCTAGATTTTAACATAGTATATAGTATACTGGCCACTTCCCATTTTGGGCCCCTGGATTCTACAAGGTCAGTGAGCCCCACACTGGATTCTGAAGGTTTTTGCCTCCCTCATACAGCCAGCTTGAGGGTTAGCCTGTTAGCACGGAGTTCTGATGAGGCTTCCAGCTTCATTCTCCTACCTAGGGAAACCTGAAGCAAGATCTCAGCCTCCTTCACTGGACAGTTAAGCTATTCTGAGTTTTAGGCTTAGCTTTATATGCAGTTGGCTATCCATTTCTTCCCTGCTTCCAGATGGATAATTAGCGGTTGATGTTGACTGAGGGGGCTTACCCATGTTACCTGAGCAGGGCAAATGTATGTTTTGTAAACTCATGGCAGGGAAACAATGAGTGTAGCATATCCACATAGCATATATGAGCATGAGCGTGAGCGTATTACAGAGGTGGTGTCAAACTTTTCTTTTTGGCAGAGGTTTAGGCAGGCAGGGACAGAGGTAGGGTGGGTGAGTTTCTGGGGTGAGGGTAGGGATATTTAGGGGATTTTAGTGCATTGTTTTATATTTTTACTATTTTTCTCTGTGTTTTTGTAAGCTGCCCTGAGTCATTGAGTAAGGGCATGGTATAATTTAAAATAAATAAATAATATAAAATAACTAAAACAAATCTGGTTTGGGTTGTCTGGATAGTCTTTCACTCAGATTGGCATTTTTATATTTGCTTCTTAGGGTGCTGTTCTCTTTCCAGTATAGAAACACTGTCTCAGAAAGTGGACTTAAGCATTTCTCCCAACAAATATCTCTTTCATTAGTGTTATATTACTGCTTATCAGTAGTGCTGAAACTCGGTCCTTGGTTTTCCTCAGGAATCACTGAGGACCAGTGCATTCAGCCTTGATTTTCTGAGTTCCGAAGTTCTGAGGGTGTCCGAACTTTGGAACTGGGCCAAACATCGGTCGAGTGCAGGGAAAGAGGCAAGAGGGCAGGGAAGCAGGGGCCAGAAGCCAGTGACATGGCCCCTGCTCCCCCTTCCGAGGTCCCCACTGGCCAGGGAGGGAATAAGCCAACAGGGGCCAGAGAAGGGGGCCTAGCAGGTGGATCAGGGGTAAGGTGCTTAGGAGAGGAGGGGGCCTAGCAGGGGGGACGGGGAGAGTTACTTACCTTACGGAGGGTGTTAGTAGCCCCCCCCAAAAGACAGCCCCCCGATACTTGGCAAGGCCATGTGAGGCATGGGTCGGTGGGCATTATGGAGCCAGAGCAGGGATAGGGCCAAGCCACCATGGAGCCTAAGGAAATAGAACCCTCTCATGTAGAAACTGGCCTGATCTGGAAGGAAGGTGATTAAAGGGAGAAAGCCCTCACTAAGTATGCGGCCATTAAGAAAGGGTGTTCTCCTTGTTTTGAGAAACCACCGGTGAATAGAACTCAGGTTAGCAACAGCCCCAAAGGCATGGAAGATAGAATCCCCCACGGAAGTAAACACCCCTCCCAGCACCATAAAGAAAATGCGAAGGGATGTTGGCAATTAACCTTAGATCCCTCCTCTCCTCCTAAATCACTAAAAATACCTTCCCCCATTCATGCCCAGGTGTGTCCTTTGTTCTCCCTTATGTTGTACCCCAACCCCAGCCAAAGTCCCTATTGTAACTATAGACACCCACCCAGAGTTGCCTCGATGGGCCATTTGCGTCCCTTGTCCTCCTGAATCTTCCTTTTGTCCTCCCTCTGTGATGCCCCCGAGTCTGTCTCAACCCTATAACTGCTCCTTGTTTCCCCGCTGTACTCTGAGAAAGCTTTGGATGCGGGCATGTGCAGGTTTCCCTGTGCATGTCTGTATCTTAAGAGATCTCCCAGACTTAGGTCTGCCCCTTCTTCTCAACCCCCATGAACTTCACTGGATCCACGGGCCACTTGTCCCCTTTTTCCACAGGAAAGGAAAGGTAACCTCAGGTCCAGACTTCCCCACTCACACACACTCTCTCTCTCTCTATCTCTTCCAGATCTTCCACCCCCCACACCCCACCTCACTTTCATTTTCCCCACTGCCACTTGTGTTTTTCCTTTGATCCCGCCGGCCAGACCGGGGCTGTGTTTCTCTGTTTATGTGTATAAATAAACCTTTTAGTTTTATTGAATCTTTGTCTCCCTCTTTTCCTTCACTTTTGGAGATGGTACATAAACTAGGGATGGGTGAACAGATCGCGGTTCGGGTTTGGCCGTTCGGTTCGGCTGCATTCGGTTTGTCCGTTCGCTTCAGCTGTGTTTGGTTCGGCTGCATTCGGTTCATCCATTCGGTTAGTTCGCCAGGTTCGGGTTCGGCTGTTCTGTTCAGCCGTTCAGGAAATGTTATGGGTGGTGGTGTTTTTTTATACGGTTTTTTGGTTTTTTATTGTGTTTTATATGGTTTTCTTTTGTTTTTAATTTGTTTTTATATGGGGTTTTTTAATTTATTTTTTTAATCTAATATTTATATATATATATATATATATATATATA
>QEPC01002839.1:140043-170932 GCA_003113815.1 Sphenodon punctatus | reverse complement strand
AGTTTCATTTCAGTACAAAACTGAAATGAAACTTAAAGCAGTCTAATAATCCTACTCAACGCCTGCTGTTCAGGAACAGTGACTAGCTCAGACGGTGTTGGGAAGGGGGGAGGCAGATAGTTTAATTTCTTGCAAGCATCTCCACCCCTGGTGCCTGGAGGTCTGCTCCTCAGTGAGTAGTACTACCCCTCCCTGTCACGTTTGACCTTACAGTGAACCTTTATTTGCCACCCGAACTCACCCAAACGCGATTCAAACTGACCAAACTGTTCGGTCATTTCGATGTTCGGATTGAGTTCAGTTCGGCCAGTTCGTGTTCGGAAGTTTGGTTCGGTTTGGTCGTCTGAACAGGCCGAGTTCGGGCTGAACTCCGAACTTCCCAACCGCGTTCGCCCATCCCTAACATAAACTGCTTGTAGTGCCTATCTGTCCTCAGACTGATCCTTAGGACATGCAGGAACCCCAGGTTTAACGAACTAAGCTAATTTCGCCTGAAGTTAAGGAACGGTGGATTTTGGGGTACCAACCCCACAATAGTCACGAGTGGGAGGGGGTTCTCCTTTTAGGACATGCAGGACCCCTGGGTTTAATGAATTAAGCTAATTCCCCCTGAAGTTAAGGAATGGTGGATATTGGGGTACCAACCCCCCAATAGTCACGAGTGGGAGGGAGTTCTCCTGTTAACAATGGGTTCCACATGATACGTGGCCTCTTCCTGACTTGTAAGTTCAAAAGTTAAAAAACCAAAACAACTGAGCATGCACAGAAAGGGCTACTCAAGTCCTTTCTGAACATGCTTGGCACTTTTTAAAGATGGTGCTGGCAGCATCAGCACACCAGTGCCATCTTGGGAAAGGGCCAAGCATGCTCAGTTGTTTTTTAAATTTCAAACTTACAATCTGGGAAGAGATCACACATCACATGGGACTCCTCAAGAAGGTACGTAACTCAGGGGAGAGTCTGACCCCCTGCTAGGCTCCCCACTCCCTCTTAAGCACCAAACCCCTGACACCCCCAGCCATCTCCCTGACCTCATAAACCCATCAAAAAATTCTCTGCGGGGTAGCCTGTGCGCTCAGAACAGCTCCTTGGACCCTTGGCGAATATTCACATTTTTTTTTCTACTTGGGACAACCCTACTTATCAGTATTATAATATTGCTTCCAGATCTCTCTTTCAACCTATGTTAACTATACACTTTTATAGCTAACTATGCACTATACCTCTGCTGCTCAGGTTATTATGAAATTGCAGCATTAAATGGTGTCAGTGCACCCTGACCTAGCAACAGTGGTAGGATACTTCAGATTCAAAACATGTTAAATCCATCTCTACTCACCACACACATACACTGTGTCATCTAGAGAGAATGCAATGTTTTCAGTTACCGATGTCAAGGCTTTGAAATAGATTGCATCTTTTGGATATGTCTTCTTGTCAACCAGATCTTGTCATGCAGGTAAGTATGCGGAGACCTTATAAACAAACAGGCAAACAGTTGGTTCCCCACTCCCCTCTGCCCCATCATAGGCCACATTCAGACATGCCCCCCCATGGGGCATATTCTGACTGTGGGGCGGAATGCACAACCAGGATATGCACAGGGATCAGTTGGTGTGAAACGCCCCCAGCTCAATTTCCTGCTCTGCATCCCTGTGTGTCTCTGCCAGCAAAGCCACATGCAGGGGGTGGGATGGCTTTCAGACCAGTCAATCCCCGTGCATATCCTGGGTGCACATTCCTCCCCCCCTCCCCCCCGCAGTCAGAATATGCATGGGGGGGAATGTCTGAAAGTGGCCTTATTTCCACTGACAAAATATCCAGACATATAGTAGATTCAAACTGGATTCTGTTCCTATGCAATTTTAACCAAGATGCAGGTTTTTATTTTTTTGTTTCTATTTATTCAGACAAAAAATAATACGACTTGGGAGGGGGAAAAAACCCTTTGAATTTCTGTTCAAAGCAACAATATGAATTGTAGTATAAATCGTACAATGAACTGAATGTTACTGCAAGGTATTGTGCACAAAGTCCAATACAATCAGGCTCACATGAAGTGGAAATAGAATGACAAAGAACAGAGTACACTTGCCTGTCTGAAATGTATTTATCTGAAATGTTAAAATTAAATAAATAAATAAATAATCTTGCTTATTTAAATGGTATTTCTAGACTAAGGGAACCAAAATAGACTGCAGCTTTGCAGTGTTGGCTAAGATTTCACTCTACCATGTCAGAAAGCCGGTCGTTAGACCTTACTGTCAGGAGCAGCTGGTGGGTTTGTTGGCTGGTGGGGCAGTGGGTGTGTTTAACCTGCTGCCGGAAGCAATGCCACTGGCAGACCAGCGGGCATAGGGACGGAGCCTAGTCTAGGGGCGAAGCCAGGGAAATGGCAGGCAGAGCGAGGGCAACAGTAGGTGGAGCCAGGGCAACGGTAGGCCAGTGGCATGGCATAACCCAGCAACAAGGAGTTCCCAAGGTTAACATTGGATGGACGTTACATTACTTAATGCTGGATATGCTGTTGTGTGAAGCACTGCCACCGGGGGATAGAGAACCCTCTTACTGGGGTCCCATACACTCTCTTTCCCATCAGGTCCAAATTAACCATAGTAGGTTAAAAAAATAGATCACGTTGCCATCACCTACCTTAATCCTGAACCCTCAAATCCTTGATTTTCATGGCATGTTTGGTCACCTGTGGTCTTCAGAAGGTGTTGGGTTTGGGACAAGCCTTCCTTATGGCTTGGAGAACCGAGAGGACTGAGTTAGCTTCCTGTTCTGTGACAAGTCGAATCAGAATAGAATGAATGGGAAGAGAAGGATAGGACAGAGGAGAAGTAGGAGGGAAAGGGTTTGGTTTTGGAGCACGAGAAGAGGAAGGGGGAAGTGATGGGTTCAGTGGGGAACAGGGGAAAAGGGTTTCCTTGTTGTCTATAGCCTTCTCTTCTGCCGTGCTCCTACCTACTTTCTCCTACATTCACAAGGAGAGCAGTTGCAGGTCCGTATTGCAGGAAAACCAGGCGCCTCCAGACCAGCATCCCTAGTAGCTACACCACCAAATGCCTGTCCAAGCACACAGGCCCTTTTTAAAAAACATTTGGCCTGTTTTGGGACTGCATTGCCTCCAGAGCAGGCCCCTCCAGACCAGCATTCCTAGTAGCTACACCAATAAAATGCCTGTCCAAGCACACAGGCCTTTTCATTTAAAGTTTGGCCCCTTTTGGGGCTGCATTGCCTCCAGAGCAGGCCCCTCCAGAGTCCAGACCAGCATCGCTAGTAGCTACACCACCAAAACGCCTGTCCAAGCACACAGGCACTTTTTAATAAACATTTGGCCCATTTCAGGGCTGCATTGCCACCAAACCAGACCCCTCCAGACCAGGGAGGAATGGCATCGGCATTTTCAATGTCTGCGCATGCACAGACATCAACCCGGAAATTCAGAGCACCAAAGCAGCTTGACACAGCCGCGCCAGGGCTCTGAACTTCACTGCACACTGCTGGAACCCGGGATTACTGAAGAACTTCATTTCAGATAAATGTTCTTTACTTTTTTTTAAACTTGGGGGTGCGGAGGCCAGTAGGGGCAGTGTCCCTGGCGCCCTGGGACTGGCACCGTGCCTGTTCACTGTGATCCCTTGCAACCTCTATGTCAGCTCATTTGTAGAACAGAACAGTATAGTAAGTAAATTTATTTGTTGCAACCATATGATTATACAAAGGAAATACCAAATAACATACAACAATATATGGCATATAAACATAAAAATACAATCTAACACTCAGGAAACCCCAATACATTGCCAGACAATCCCCAGAAATGTGGTCTAAGGCTGCTTTTAAACGAGGGCGCGCTGAAGCGCCTCCCAAACGCCGCATTAAAGCAAAGCCGCTGGAGTGGCTTTCTCCCCGTTGCCGGCGGCGGCGGCAGCTGGAGACACGGGGCTTTGGAGCGGCGCGTTCTTAAGCCTAATAATTGAAGTCTTAAGAACGCGCCGCTGCAAAGCCCCATGTCTCCAGCCGCCGCCGGCAACGGGGAGAACGTCACTTCTGGCGGCTTTGCTTTAATGCGGCGTTTGGGAGGCGCTTCAGCGCGCCCTCGTTTAAAAGCAGTGTCAGACATTTCCCCCAAAGTCTTACAAACCTGAAGGGCATGCATCATGTTTGCAGCTTTTTTTAATTAAAGATTCCTGTGTGTTTGCCAAGAGATAACTGACCTTATATTCTTGATCCCAATGTTCTTTGTCTGTCAATAATGGTTCAAGAAATTTGGATCGCACCTCAAAGGAGCGAAAACATCTAAATAAATAATGCAAGAAGTCTTCAGGCTCACCGCTCCCACAAGGACAAAGTTTCATATGAATTGGGATTTGATCGTATCTTCCCTCCAAAATGCGCGCTGGTATTTGTTGAAATCGAGCCAACGTTAGGGCCCTATGTATAGTGAACTTAGAAATTATTCTAAGATAGGTCTCAAAACTGTGGGACAACTTAAATTTAGGATAACAAGGGGCAATCTTTACTCTGGCTAAATTTCCCAGATCAGTTTGTTTTACCATTGGGTGTTTTTACACACACATTTCTCCTGCATGTTTGCTGTTACATCCTGAAGTTTCTGTGTATCTAAATCACTCACCCAGATCTTAAACATCTGGCTCTTTGAAGTTCTGCATAGAACTTCTCCCAGAACTTTTGTGTGAAAAAGGTTCTCCTGGTAAACTGCTTTGCTCCAGGCAGCTGTTGTAATTTGGTTTCCTTGGCAGTCCCTCATGCCTACAGCTGCGGCTACTTTAGACTGTCTGTGAAGGATGCATCCAGGAACTGCCTCAGGGCAGCGCGTGTGTGAAGAATGCATCCGGAACTTACTTGTGGACTTGTAGACCCAGAATATTGAAAGGCTAGCACTTTAAGGTGTATGTAAAAATGCTCAATGTCGCTTAGCCAAGATTTAATATAAAATTTCACTTCATTATTAGAACTGTTTGCAAAAAAACTCAGGTGAATAACCAGCATATTGCAACATTTGATGAAATTTCTTATTCCAAGAATAAGCTTGTGGTCTGAACAATTGTTGAAAATAGCAACGTTTGGAGAGCCTGGCATCTGGCATAGTTTTTAACTTAGCCAGTAGGAACCGATCTGAACATATATTTTCGAGTGTGAAGATAAAATCTCAGCACCCATGCAGGTATACCGCATTGCACTCCTAAGATAGCGTGCAAGTACTTGTTCTGTTTGGGTTCTAGCCCTGCCAGATCCACCCGACCCCATAATTCAGCTCCATACAGAATCTGAGAGCAAGCTTTGTGTTCTAATAACTTAAGTGCTACTTCTACCAGCTTGCCCTTTCAGATCGCCAACATTTTAAAATTTCACCAAGAGATCGAGACAACTGAAGTTTGACAAATTCTAAGTCTTTCAACCAATAATCTGTATAACAAAAAATAAGTCCCAAATATTTATATCTGTCTACTTGTTCCAATAATCTATCATCACGATGCCAGGTATGTTTGTAAAGATGCTTCGCAAAAACAATCATCTTTGTTTTGTCATAGTTTATGGATAGATCCTTGTTTTTGCAGAATAAACCTAATGAAAAAAGAAGGCGCCTCATCCTGATAACTGAATTCAAAAGGAGAACCGTATCGTTCGTCTGCATAAAGCAGAATCGATATGGCCATACCATGAGTCACAAAAGGGAAATATTTATCACCGGAGAGCTCTTGGACAATATCATTAATGAAAAAATTGAAAAGGAAAGGGGCCAGCACACAACCCTGCTTGATCCTGTTTGTAACAGCCATTGGCTCTGATAAATGACCTATTCTAGTAACTCTGATTTTAAGTTTAGTATCAAGATAAAAACTTTTCACTAAGAAAGCCAGCCTCTGGTCAATGTTTGTTTTTGCAAGTTTGTCCCATAGCAGCTTTCTATCAATAAGGTCAAATGCAGACTTCAAGTCCACAAAAGCAGCGAAACACTTTCCCTTTCTGATGTTCACATGTTTGTCAATCAAATGTGAAAACACGAAATAATGGTCAATTGTGGAGCACCGGGCAT
Organism: Sphenodon punctatus; assembly: GCA_003113815.1. Lineage (NCBI taxonomy): Eukaryota > Metazoa > Chordata > Lepidosauria > Sphenodontia > Sphenodontidae > Sphenodon > Sphenodon punctatus. Next base: position 164,865 of record QEPC01002839.1, on the reverse strand, counting down.
GAAAGCCAGCTTGCTCATCAGGAAACAGCTTATTTACTTCTGTCCATATTTCTAGCTTTCCAAATAAAAACGTACATTGGAGTTTTGTAATAATATCAATCAAGCTGACTGGATGGTAATTGGAAGGCATATTCCTGCCCCCCTTCTTATAGATCAGGATGACAATGCTTATATTCCACTCTGCTGGCATTATCCCATAGTTGTTTGTTGAATCAAATAATCTGCAGACAATTGGAAACCACCAATCAATATAAAAAAAACCTCAGAGAATCCCATCCTCTCCAGGAGCTTTCCCTTAGGGATCCTTTCAATCAAAGACCTTGTTTCTCTTTTATTGATGGGGGGCCAAAAATCTGCTCCTGCCAGATTGGCAGAAATAGATAGAGCTAAATTGATATTGGGAATAAAATGATCATAAAATGATCCCATAAAATAATCTCACCATGCCAAGGCAGGGATATTTGGATATAAAGAACCTCTGCATGTCCAATATTAATAAGCTTCCAAAACTTACAATGCTCATTACACCTGATAGATTCATTCAGGCTGAGCCAGGGTGAATAAGATGACTGCTTGTGCTTTAATAGAGCCCTATACTGTCTCCTTGTCTCTAAAAGCTGTTGGAGGGAGGCTAGAGATGTATCATTTTTAATAAGTCTTGTACACTTATTGACAAGAGTTTTTAACCTTTGGCATTCAAAATCAAACCAAGGGGCAAGGGAAGGCTCACTCCTCTTCCCCTTAAAATTTGCCACTATCCCTTCCCTGATTTTAGACATCAGCTGTACAAATAGATTTGGAACCTTGTCCACCGCAAGCTCAGTCTCAGAAGAAAGCAGATTATCCTTGCAAATAATAATCTCAGTACTTTCTAGTAGAGATTTACAACTACTTGCTACTTGTAAGTTCCATCATGGAAATCTAACATTGTTGATGCCAAATAATTCTGGAGCCTGGTCACTGACCTTAACTAGACCTGACCATATGGACAATGAAGTTACTATTGGTAAATGACCACTCGTGCACATAGGCATAACTGCAAAGTCCCCACAGGACTCCATCAGCTCATTAGAAACACAAATATAGTCTACAGTACTTGTCCCTGTTCTTGCCACATAGGTTAGGTCACCCCTAGGGTCAGATTTGCTACAGCCATTAAGAATCTTCAGCTCATGTTTAAACAGAAAGTTAAGAAGCTGGAGCATTCAAAACTGGATCACTAGATACCTTAGGGGGGTCAAAAATTGTCCTTCTTGTCCAAATCCATCATATAGGCAGCTTTGCTGATATCATTCCCTGTATGGGCATTAAAATCACCAAGTAATAAGACCAGGGCAGAATGGAAGGTAATCTCAGCTAATTCTAAGAACTTCTCCAATCAGTTCCAAAACTCCAAGTGATCCAGCACGCCCAGTGAGGGGGGAAGTTAATAACTGATGATAATTAAGCTTGATTTAGAGCCCCATGTTACATGGATTGCTAATGAATTGAGAGGAGCATTGGGAATCAATTGAAAGGTGATCTCTAATGATAACCAAGCAAAAATTGCTAGGCCTCCAACAGGCCTCTCCTTGGTCCCTTGTTGTCTAGCTGGATCATCCCATAGCCTAAAACCCGGCAATACCAATTTTCCAGAATCAAGCTGCCATGTTTCCTGGAAACATAATATATCATATTGGCCAAGGTCGGGAGGTTAGATCTCCTGAGAGGAGCAAGTTGACCAACCCACAATGTTCCATGAAAGGATTGATAGCCTATTTCACATTTTCCAGATTATTTCTGGCTACCAGTCAGTCAGTCTCTGCTTGGATCTCCCTCTTGGAGCAGATCCATGCCAGAACATGGCAATAAATTTAATTCTAAATTGTCCAGACACACTGCCCCATTGGGTATCTGGCAACATTGTCCTAACACGGGGCCTGAAGACAGGGGAGCCGGGGTTACTCTCTCCACCTGCACATCCCTTGCCAGCTCACACCTGTGCCTAAATTATGGGCACAGCCCCCGATCTCTACCCACATGAGGTCCTCAGAATTAGTCTTCAATTCCATGGTGTTAATACCTAACTCCTCAGAGTTCAGAAATCTTACAGCTGTTAAAGCTTCAAGGCTTTGCCCCAAGCATAAATCAGGGCAGACCTGGATAGGAAGTGAAACTTGGTACTCCAGAGTGTTCCTACTAAGTTGCTTATGTATAAAATTCAGCCTTTGAATAATTCTGTCCTGATCAATAACTGGCAAAGCCTCAAAAGCTTTTAATTTATCTTGGACCTCGAATTCAGAAGGATCTTCAGCTACACACAATGTCATCAAGTCAGACTAGACTTGATAGTCTAAGGGGGCTGTAACATCTTCTCTAGAGTTCCTTGCAGTATATGCAGCAGTAACCATCTCTGAGATAGCCCCTGGCCCAAGCTGGGGAGCAGATGCCCCCACTAGATTATATTTGCCTGCTGCATGAATACTATCCTTCTGAGTGAAATAAAAATCAGTAGCATGGCTGGCTAAATGAGGTTTGAAGAGTCTATCAATAAATAAATAAATAAAGCATTTCAAATGCTTCCTTGCCAAAAACATCTTCCGCAATATTTCCCAATTGAAAAAGTAAATAATCAATCTATATGCATTTCCACAAAACAGCAGCCGATCCACCCTGATTATATCAAAAGTTTCAAGTGTAATTCCAGCAAGTTGGACAAGATGCTGCCTAATATACAAATTGCTACTCCAATCGGGGCAACAGCCATTAGAAAGGGGTTGAATCTTGAATGACACTAAGGATTGGGGGTGTTTTCCCTTTAATAAATCATTTCTAGTAAAAAAAGATGGTTGGCACTTTCGCTACCCCAACCTTGTTGTCATTAAAATTAGGATACTTGGTGTGAGTAGCTCCATCAACAAAAGATTCCCTATTGACCTTTTCCCTTTTGAGAACATTCAACTTGCTGGTAATCACCCTCAGTTGTGAAGTGACCCCAATCAGAATGTTTCCCATATCAGAAATGGTATCAAATAACAAGGAAACAGTCTGACCTATCAATACACACTGGGCTTGTAAAATGTCACCCGCATCAGGAGACTGGGTGCCACCTCCCCTTCACTGGGGAGCCTTTTTGCACAGGCAAATCACCCAGCGGGGGCATATTGACTGGGGACTACCCCTTACTCTCTCTTCTGGGCAGAGACAAACCCTCAATTAAATTAACAGGATCAGAGGTGCTCTCCATAGCAGTCAGACAAGAAAATTTATTAGAGAGAGGGACAGAGTAAATAGGTGATGCTAGTGATTCATCCACATAGTCCAAAATCTTGGCCTGTTTCAAATGAGGCAAACCCACATTGCCTGAAGGTGAGATAGCCTGTCAGCTTTGTTTTTTCCCAGTCATTCCAGTGGCCAGTCAAACTCTAATGTACCCACCTTACTTGGTAGGACCACAGGAAGCAGTGCCAGACCAGCTAAAGTCCTCCAAATTTCACTCCTCTTCAGTCAGGCACCACTTCTCCTTGGCATAAGTCCAGCTCCTAACACCACGCGTACAAGGGTGTGCCCTTGCTTGCACAGCCCTTAGGTGTGCCGTCTCTGGCGCGAGCCTGCAGCATGGCCACAGTTGTGATTTAAAGATCCCAGGTGGCAGTAGGGCAGCATGACACACCGGCTTCTCCAGGAAGCACCCAATCAGCGATGGGGATCAATCAGCCCCCGCAGGTCCAGTCAGCAATCCAGGAAACAGATAGAGCAAATAAAATAAAAACGAAACAAGGTCCGCTGGGCAGCGTCCCAGAAAACTCCTGGTGCCCAAAACAGCTCCCCCATGCAAACAGCAAGCCCCTTCACCCCTGAACGGTATAGGCCCTGGCTATACTTGAAACCATCCAAGATGGTTATCTGTGCTCAGAAACCACCTGCTGTTTGGGGATCCCACGATTGTGCCTTAAGATGGCAGACAATTAGACCTTTGCGGTGGCAGACCCCATCTCTGTTCCTCTCACTGCACCTTTAAAGCATACTTGAAGACTTATTTATTCTCCAGGTCCCTTTAGGATTCACTGTTGGTTCCCCTTAATGTGCTACTGTTTTCTCCTCCCTCTTTACCTTCCCTTATAAATTGTTCTTAAATGTTTTTTCTATTTTAAATTGATTTTATATTGTTTTATCATGTTATATTGCGAAGTGCTCCAAGCACCAGGTGATGGTGGTGGTATAGAAATAAAAAAAGAATCAATTATTAAATATTATTTAACCAGGGCCATGTACTGCCAGGAGGAGGTTTTGCCACTGCACAGCATCCCAAATGCATGGGGTGACTGAATAAACATGAAATAAAAACGTGAGTGTGAAAAGCACTTGGGTAAAATACAGGCCCACAGTCTCAAATGCAGGAGATCCAGACCTTTGGAGGACTGGGCCCATAAAAAAACTAGAAGTAATAGATGTGCAATATATGGGCCTACAGGGGGTGTTATGTTTAACTAAGCATCAACAATGAATCAATAGCACATTTGCTTTATTAATGACTATCAATGATTTTTATGTTTGGTGGGAAGCCATACCACCATTTTGCACTGGGTCCCAAATTCCCTGGAGCCAGCACCGGTAGCAACTATGTGTACATTACTTTCTGAGTAGAGAAATATGACATTGGTCAAAATCAAAAATCTCAAGGTGCATGGGAATACAGTCAGCAGAAATGTGTTTCAAAGTCCTGAACTCTTGTTGCCCACCTAACCAGGGCCAGTTTACCCAGTTTTCTAGTTTGGTGGCCTTTTTGTTGAAGGACAATGTGGCAAAGTGGTGCCACAATAAGGTGCTATACCTTTAGAAGACTAGCAAGATGGTGCCTAAAAGAGAGAGCACCTAAAATCATCGTTGCCAAGAAGTGGAAGTTGGTGGGTGTGGCTATTAGTATAAAGTGTGAGGAGGAACAGGAAGAAGGACAGTCTGCACCTGACTGCTGAAGATGACACAGCTCCTAGAGAGGCTCGCTGACCTGGATCCTGAAGGAAGGAGAAACCTGGGCCTGAAGAGAGAGTATCCGTGAGAGTTAAAGAGTTAGCCATGGACTGTGGCTGGGCTAGGCTCTTATATTGTAAACTGACAAGAGGCTTGGTGCCTGGCGCATGGACTGTTTACGGAATAAACTCTGTTTATGTGGAGCCCCTAGAGTGACATTCCACTTTAGGCCTGATCCTGAGCACACTTACCCACGGTAAAAGTGGGGACCTGGTACAGACAAGTACTGTGGCTATGTGCCACAGCATTCTCCAGTTGCTCCTGAGCTGAAAAAATGCTACTCTCCCTCCTATAGAAGTTGTGTTTCTATTTTATTTTTAGTTTTATTTTATTGAAATTCAGAGCATACAGTCACTTGGAATAATGTTTACAAGAATGCACACATTGGCAACACAGCAAACACTGTACAAAAAAATATATATATTCAATAGTATTGTTTGGCTGACTCTATAATTCAACAAAATATTAAATGACCATATGCATGCCTAGATCCCCAACAGTGATTTCTAGAGCCATGGACACACACAAAAAAGAAAACAAAAGAAAGAAAAATACTGACAAAATATCAACCACCAAGAAACATAACCAGCAGATAACAATCTAGATCTTTTTAACTTAGTAACCTTTTCTGTTCTACTCCCATCTTCACATAGGGAACTACCTGAGCATGGAAATTCTTGAATTTAACCTCTAGGGTCTTTTTCACTCTATAATTCAGAAAGACAAAAGGTGCAATTGAGCAGTGTTGGTGTTTTTGGAGCTGATGATTATATTCTAAATTGGGTTCCATAATGAATAGAAAAGTTCAAGTTTGTCTTGAAGCTCAGCCACAATCCGCACCTTTGAAATTGTATATCATAGTCTAGCCAACCAGGTTTCCGCAGAAGGGCCATTCTCTGACTTCCAGGAGACTGCAAGTGTGTAATGCCACCAGGCATAGCTGTTGACAGGCTGCCACATGATGTTCAACCTCCCCACAGTCAGGAAATATGCCCCAAAGGACAATAACTGGCTGGAATGGTAGTATAAGATCTAAGACTTCATTCATATAGGACCACTAAAACCTGCCACCATACCTGAGGACTGGAGGGTGGCACTGGAGGGTAGAAAATGTAACCCCAATATTTAAAAAGGGATCAAGAGGTGATCCTGGAAACTACAGAGCAGTAAGCTTGACATCTGTGCCAGGCAAAATGGTGGAAACCATCATTAAGGACAGAATTACAGGGCGTGTTGATAAACATGGCTTAATGGGGAAGAGTCAACATGGATTTAGTAAAGGTAAGTCATGCCTCAGTAACCTGCTGGAATTCTTTGAGGATGTAAATAAGCATGTGGACAAGGGAGACCCAGTAGATATAGTGTACCTGGATTTCCAGAAAGCATTTGATAAGGTTCCTCATAAGAGACTCTTGAGAAAATTAAAAAGTCATGGGATAGGAGGTAGTGTCTTACTATGGATCAGAAACTGGATAAAAGATAGAAAGCAAAGGGTTGGACTAAATGGTCAATGGGCAGATGTAAATGGATGTATATGGTCAATAGAGAGATGTAAAAAGTGGTGTGCCTCAGGGATCTGTATTGGGACTGGTGGTGTTTAAAATATTCATTAATTATTTGGAAAGGGGTGTTAAGAGTGAGGTGATCAAATTTTCAGATGACACCAAGCTATTCAAGGCAGTTAAACGATGAGCAGACAGTGAGGAACTGCAACAGGATCTTACGACACTGGGTGCCTGGGCTTCTAAATGGCAAATGAGATTTCATGTGGACAAGTGCAAAGTGATGCATGTAGGGAAAAATAATCCAAACTATGCGTACATAATGCTGGGTACTAAGCTAGGTGTTACCACTCAGGAAAAGGATCTGGGAGTGGTTGTGGACAATACAATGAAATCCAAAGCTCAGTGCGTAGCACCAGTCAAAAAAGCAAACAATGTTAGGAATTATTCGGAAGGGGATAAAGATTAAAACCGAGGAGGTCATAATGACTCTATATAAATCAATGGTGCAACTCCACCTCAAATATTGTGTGCCGTTCTGATCACCCCATCTCAAAAAAGACATAGCTGAACTAGAAAAGGTACAGAGAAGGGCAACAAAAATGATCAAGGGCATGGAAGGGCTCCTGTATGAAGAGAGACTTGGTAGGTTGGGGGTCTTCAGTTTGGAGAAGAGACAACTGAGAGGAGAAATGATAGGGGTCTATAAAATCATGAGTGGGGTGGAACTAATAAACAAGGAGCAGTTATTTACCCTCTCAGCTAGTATTAGAACTTGGGGACACTGCATTAAATTTATGGGTGGCAAGTTTAAAACAAATAAAAGAAAATATTTTTTCACTCAGCGTATAATTGGGTTGTGGAATCTACTGCCAGAGGTTGTGGTAAGGGCCAGTACTATAGCTGAGTTTAAAAGAGATTTGTTTTGGACACATTTCTGGATGATAGGTCCATTAGCAGCTATTAGTTAGACAGGATCAGGGAACATGATGGGAGCTGGGGAAATACAACAGGGAATGGATCCCCCATTGTGACCTGTTGGGTGCTTCTCCCAAGCCACCATGATTGGCCACTGTCAGAGACAGGATGCTGGGCTAGATGACCATTAGTCTGACCCAATATGGCACTTCTTATGTTCTTATGAACAGACCTTTTACCAAAATATAGCCACTTTAGGGCGAGTCCACCAGCAATGAATAAATGAATCGACACCTCCACACGGACACCAACACTTATTTGAATTGTTTTTGCTGATGTGGCTCAAAAGCACTGGAGTGCGGTAAAGTTAAGTTAAGTTAACTTAAGTTGTGGTTCACCAACAGCCAATGATGTAGAACCTTTTTGCATTTTGCATCCACATCTTAAAAGTCTCCTTTTGGGACTATACCTTCTTTAAAATGACTGCAATGTGCTCTACGTGGGGTTACCCTTAGTGACAGTCCAGAGGCTGCAGCTGGTGCAGAATGCGGTGTCCCACCTCTTTATGGGGATGGGCCATCATTTATTTTATTTATTTATTTATTTATTTAACTAATTCCCCGCCCCTCCTGCCATCGGGCAGCCCGGGGCAGCTTACAATATAAAAACAAAAATAAAATTCAATATAAAACATTTTTTTAAACTGCAAAAAGGAGGGCAACATTTACTACTCCCACCCCACCCCATGCCCCCTCCACACTTTCACCCATTGGCACATTACACCAGTGCTCTGGTCTCTGCACTGGCTGCCTACAGTTTTCTGGGCCCAATTCAAGGTGTTGGTTTTATTTATTTATTTTATTTATTTAAAAAAGATTTTTATCCTGCCCCTCCTGCCCACAGGGCAGCTCGGGGCAGCGAACAACAAACTAAAAACAATAAAAACAATATAAAAGTTTAAAATCCCATATGCAGGGAGAAAAACAACACCCCCAACCCACCCCCCTCGGCAAAAGCCTGGGTTGGGGGTATTATGTGGAGAGCGTGAGGTGATGGAGGCCCCGTCTGGTCCAATTTTGTGGGGGGAGTTTCAGGAAGTGACACCAGCCGATGCAGTGGATGTCTTGGGGTCTGAGAGTGCCACCAGTTGTGAACTTGATCCGTGCCCATCCTGGTTGGTGAAAGCCTCCAGGGAGACATTGGGGACGGTGCTGGCGAGGGTGGTCAATGTGTCCCTGCAGCAGGGGAGGCTATCACCTAGCCTCAAGGAGACTGTGGTGCACCCCCTGCTGAAGAAACCACCGTTGGATGTGGATGCACTCGCCAGCTACCGACCTGTCTCTAACCTTCCCTTTTTAGGGAAGGTTATTGAGTGGTCAGTGGCGATCCAGCTCCAGGCGCATCTAGATAGCATTGATTTCCTGGACCCTTTTCAATCTGGATTCCGCCCCGGCTATGGCACCGAGACAGTGTTGGTGGCCTTGGTCGACGATCTCCACTGGGAGATGGATGCAGGATGTTCAACATTTCTTATCCTGCTAGATCTCTCAGCCACTTTTGACACCGTGAACCGTGGGCTGCTGTTGAGATGGCTGCATAACCTGGGGGGTCTGGACAGGACTGTTCTTGAATGGTTCCGGTCATTCCTCTTGGGGAGGAGCCAGTGGGTAGTGTTGGGAGCTGAAACATCTTGCCCCCGCGCTTTATCCTGCGGCGTTCCACAGGGTTCCATTCTGTCTCCATTATTATTTAATGTTTATATGCAGCCCTTGGGGGAGGTTGTGAGAGGGTTCAGGGTGCGATGTCACCAATATGCTGATGATACTCAGCTGTACCTCTCTTTTTCAGCTGACCCAGACCCTGCTGTCTCGTTGCTATCCCAGTGTCTGGAGGCCATGACGGAATGGATGCGGCAGAGCAGACTGAAGCTCAACCCCGATAAGACAGAGGTGATGGTGGTGGGGAGAGCGAGGGAGGTGTCATCCGCCCTGATTGGGGGGGTTTGCCCTCCTATAGCTCAGCAGGTTCGGAGTCTGGGGGTGATATTGGACACAGATGTCCAGCTGGATCAACAGGTGGAGGTGGTGGTGAAGGCTGCCTTCTGCCAGTTATATCTGGTGCGGAGGCTGTGCCCATATGTCTCTGGCCTAGACCTGGCCTCCCTCATCCATGCCTTCATCACCTCATGGCTGGACTACTGCAATGAGCTCTACATGGGGCTGCCCTTGTCCCTGGTTTGGAGGCGGGAGCTAGTGCAGAATGTGGTGGCCCGGCTCCTGTCAGGGATGGGTCACTGGGATCACATAACACCTGTGCTCCGGACTCTGCACCAGTTGCCAATAGCGTGCCAAGCCAGGTTCAAGGTATTGGTATTGATCTATAAGGCCCTTCACGGTCTGGGCCCCTCGTACCTCAGGAACCGCTGCACCCTTCACATCCCAGAGCGGCTCCTTTGGGCTGCCGGGGGTGCCTTCTTGGAGGTCCCCCGTGTTAAGCGGAGGGCCACAATGGAGAGGCCATTCTCGGTGGCTGGGCCACGCCTTTGGAATTCCCTCCCGGAGGAAGCTCGTCTGGCCCCAAGCCTTTTAACATTCTGGAGAGTTTGTAAAACCTGGCTGTTCGCCCAGGCCTTTGGGGGAGGGGGGGTTAGGGGTTTTTAGTCTCCTCCTACCCTTATTTATTGTTTTATTGTGTGCCTAACCCTGTTTTAATATTATTATGATTGTTTTAAATTTTATACAATTGTATTTTTATGTTTTTAAATTGTGAGCCATCCCGAGCTGTTTTCAGGAGGGGTGGGATATAAATAAATAAAATAAATAAAAATAAAATAAAATCAAAGCCTGGCGGAACAGCTAGGTCTTACAGAAACGTAAAATGACAGGAGAGTGGGAGCCAACCGAGCCTTCTCCGGGAGCGAGTTCCACAGCACAGGGGCAGCCACCAAAAAAGATCTAATATCGGTGGCCACCCGCCTCGCCCAGGGAACCTCCAAAAAGACTTCCACAGACGATCTCAGGGGTCACACGGGCACATGGGGAGTGAGGCGGTTCCGCAGATAAGCAGGGACCTATAAAGTTTTGACCTAGTTTTGACCTATAAAGCCCTATACGGCCTGGACCCGACCTATCTGAGGGACTGCCTCATCTCCCAGGTTCTGGATTGGCCCCTGCAGTCATCCGAGGATGCTCTGCTTGGGTTCCACCGAGTATCTCAGGTGGGGACAATGAGAAGGGCATTCTTGGTGGCCACACCGAGACTGTGGAACTCCCTCCCGATGGACACCTGCTTAGCCCCAGACTTTCCCTCTTTTTGCAGACAATGTAAGACCTGGCTGTTCTGCCAGGCCTGTGGCGAGGGAGATGGGTGATGGGAGGGGTTGGGGATGGGGGGGGAAAGGGTAGATTTTTGTGTTTGTAACTCTGCCATTATGTTTTTATTTCAGTTTTATATATTTATTCATATTTTTTATTGATGACTGTTTATGTTTTTAGTATGTTGTGAGCTGCAGTAGCAGGAGGGGGTGGCCTAGAAATCTAATAAACTAAACAAATATAAATAAATTGTCATTCCATACAGAGAAAATGCTACTCTCCCTCCTATAGAAGTTGTGACAGGCTGCTGCTGCAATGGTTCTAGCCCCTAGCTCTTTCAGTCCTACCAGGTCTCATGATTTCTACTTAATGGAGGGCAAAAGCTTTTTTTTACCTTGCCTATTTTTCGGATCTGTAACATTACGGCCATTTTTTAAATGGCCACAATCTGCAATGTTAAAAAACATATATACGGATACCGATAAATCCAATATCGGATTAATCTGTTACCAATAAAACCAGTACCGATAATTTGCCGGGAGCCCCACCCCTACAAGATACAATACAATAAGATACATACAAACAGCGCTGCCTAGTCTGGACTGGTGATTACAGGGTTAAACTAAGCGGTGTGGAGAGGAAACTCCAGGTCATAGAGAACAGAAAGTAGGCTAGTCTGCCCAAGGTCAGAGACAAGAGGGAGTCAGAGTGAGACTGGTTAGGTGGGCAGCAAAGAGGTCTTCAAGGGAGGGGAGGGTGAAATTCCAAGCCTGAGTCCAAAGCGGGGAGGAGGGGGATGCGAGGAAGGTAGAGAATGGGTTACAGCTCCTTTGCCTATTGTGAAGAGGGCAGGTGAGCCCCAGTGATCCTACAATGAGTTGGGAGTGGAAGGGGGGACAGACCTAGGCAAGGGAACCCTTGGAGCAGATTCGCAAAAGAGACGCATGCATGTCCACATCCAAAAGCAACTCAACTCTACAATGGGAAGCTCGGGTTAGTTGTAGGGACCAGGGGACAAAGCCACACAGAAACTCTGAACTCACAATGGGTACTTGGGATACTAGAAAGAAGCTTCCTGGGTGGGTGCTTGGGAGCCTAGAATTAGACAAAGGCTCACAATGGGTGTTGAATGGGGTCTTTCCAGACAGGGAGAAGGCTGTTTTGTGGTCATTGCAATTCTGAAGGGAACAGTTATGCAAACTTCAGGCTGAATGAGGGGCAGGAAGATCAGGTACATTGGTATCCCCTTATCTTGAGGGGTTTTTCACTGAGAGGGTCACAGGCAGACCGGGGTACAGTGCTAGGTGGGAGGATACTATCTCTGGATGTTACACACAAGGGGGAGTTGCCTGGTATCTCAATTGCTCCATATCTTTTAAGTAATGGCTCCTCCTGTTTTCTATGGGGAATTTCTATGAGGCCAGCTTGACCTCTATTTGCTCTCCTTCCGCCTTTCCAACCACTTCTTTCTCTGTGTTCCTTCCGAGCGAGGGGTGTTTGTGGTTTTTTTAGTCATGTGTAGCATCTGTATCTGCTCCAAACAGGCTTTGGGGTATCAAGAAGCCGGAGGATCTCAGGTCATATGACACCCACATGCTGATACAACCTAAGCCACAACCACCCTATTGACCATCCAATGGGGCTACAACCCAACAGGACAGCAGCACCAAACACTCCCATGAGACCCCACAAGAAGCAGTGGTGGCACACCCAGACTTAGGACTGGAGATCTTTGGATAGATTTCCTTGTCAACTCTTGGGGGTAAGGGTCAGTTCTATACCAAAGGGAACAAAGGCAATAAGACTGTTGACATTCTTTCTCTGCCACATTCAACCAGTTTTAGTTTTCAAGTATGATCCAGCACCCAAAAACAAACCACCACCGAACATGAACATTCCTCTAAAATTTCATTAGAAGAATGCTTGTAAGGGCCATAAATTTGTATTTGGCTGCTGGTGTCATGGGGATGGGGGCAGTTAAGGGGGGGGAAATGGGGAATCAAGGACCACGAAGGCCTATTCCCGTGCCCACCCACCAACCAGTCATGCACCCAAGCCCTTGCTTGGGAGGACTCTATCGAGGTATAAATGCCTGTCAGGAGAGTATGTGGATCACAAGGCCTCACTGAGGCAAGATCCCTATCATCATAGGGTGCCAAGCTTTTGTAGGGAGCCTCAAGCCAATTCCCACACACACTCCTTTGATAACCCACATTAGCCAATGGGGACGGAAAGATAGCGTGCTGCTTGTGGGGGGAAACCAGGGGGGAGACCCAGGCACAAGGGGGAAGGGAGGGGATACGCACACAGGAAGGGGGGAAGGAGAACCGGGAGGACTCACTCACACTCCTTTACACTCTCCGCACACACTCCAAGGGTAGCAGGGACGGGTCCAACACTCGCAGTCTAACTCAATAGACAGGGATCCAAACACGTATCAAGGCACAACAGTCAGTATTGCTATCAAGCACTTAACTTTCTCTCAGGCCGGTCTCTCTGCTTCTGAACCACAGCGTTGTTTTTTGTCCCTGAGGCCCCGCCACCCGCATGCGCCTGGAGGCACGCTGAGCAGCGTCTGGGGGGCGTGGCCTCCTTTGCTGTGTCAGACAGCCCCGGCCCAACGTCCGGCGCGTCAGGCGGGGCCACCAGCATCCGCTGTGCCGGGGGCGGGGCCCCAGGTGCTGGGGACAAGCCCGCAGCTGGCGGTGCCATAATTGGCTGCGCATTGAGGCACTGACAGTTGGGTAGTATCACCTACAGTCTCCACGCAGTACAATGAAGGGGATGAGAACCTAACCCTACCCCAGCCATAGGGCCCTATAATGAAAGGATGACTTGGTCTCTGCTGGAAGATTCTCCAGATAGGCTTCCCTAAAGCTCTGAAGTCTCTTCCCCTCTGTAAACTGGGTACACTGAAATCTCTTCTTTTGCATGGTTGGGGTTACTCTCAATAAAAACCTTTCTACAAAAAAAGTCTCCTCGGCCTGTGGCAAGGGTTTCTCAGAGCAAAACAGCCTCTTCCCCCTGGAGAAAGGCATTATCTTTACACTGTCTTCGGGGGTTTTCTTCCTGTCTTCACCCTTTCCCTGCTCTGTTTCTGCCTCCCTTTTTATATATTCTTGGTCAGGTAGGTATAAGGCTTTTCTTAGCTGGATTTGCTCTCCTCTAACACCCATCATGAGCTGTCATGAACTGACCACACGTTCACAGTTCTTTGATACTTCTCTCAAACTCTATAATCAGACCCGTACATTCTCCCTGCTGTTATCTTCCTTTCTTTTCCTTTCTTTCTGTTATTGAGTTTAGACAAATCTTATTTTTTCTTAAGAACATAAGTAATGCCAGACTGGGTCAGACCAATGCTCCATATAGTTTAAAGTCCTACCTCCAACAATGGCACCTTCAGCCAAATCAGAAAAGGACACAACAGGCCATAATGGAGTGATCCCAGATCCTGATAGTCAGAAATTATGTCATTTAATCAAGCAAGCTAATAGCCATGTATGGACCTGTCTTCAAAGAATTTATATCTATCTATCGATCGATCGATCATAAACCCAGATACACTATTGGCCTTAACAATGCTCTTATCTCTTTAGTCTTCCTTCACTGCTGTATATGATGGATCTGGAATTGAATATAATGCAGGTGCCTCCTCAGAGGACAAACACTGAACTTTATTAAACAGAAGGAATTTCTATATACAAAAATATTATTGTAAATTCTAGTTTAAACACCTTTCAAAAGTCAAAGCTGACAAAAACCAATTATGGGATTTCAATGGACCATAAAATGACTCCCCCCCCCCCTCCCCCCAATAATTTAACAAGAAATAGATATGCTACATATTGGTTACATTTTTTAAGTTACAGGTTCTAGTGGTATTTCCCATTGATAAGGAAATGGTAAGGAAAACTTCTTAGATTTACATTTATTCTCTAACACAGCATATGGAAGCCTGTTTGAACAGCTTAGGAGAGAAATACAATTCTGCTTTTGGATGTGTGCCCCCACCATGGAACGATATCTCCACCCAAAAGCAAGGACCACTACAGCAAATTATTTTTTGCTGTCATGGGGAACTGCAAAACGTCTGGGGGGTGCACTCCCCACTCTAATCCCTGCTTCCTCATAGTTAAATTGAACCCTATAATTACACTATACTTTACTTATTGTATATACTAGTACTAGTAGTAGTAGTAGTAATAATAATAATAATAAATAATAATCTTTATTTTTATATAGCGTCCCCCTACCATTGTACTCTGAGCTCTTTACATATAACACTAGTATGTGTTTTGGATGAAAAGCACTGGAGAGAGATAATAGAAGAAGGCAGCAATAAAACAACAAAAAAGAATCCACAGTACAAGTCAGTCAACTGTACGTGGCTCTTAGTGAGACAAAATATCACTCCTGAAAAAGAGACATCAGCAATACATTAGACAAAGCATTTAAAAAAAGAGGATATAATGGGATTTTCAAGAACAAAGAGACATATACATGAATAAATAGCCAAGTGGCATCTAAGGAAAGAGAGAGGACGTTTCGGAAGAAGAAGAGAAAAGCCTGACATGAAAAGAGGGCAAGGGAAGAATGTTAAGAAGATGCAAACAGAGGTAGGGAGTAGTAAGAGAATTAAGGCATCATGCCCAACTGGAGAACACAATAGTAATAATTCCTCCTATCCGTCTTGCCTCCGACCCACACAAAAAAGTTAAACCTGTGTGTTTATTACAAGAGTTCATAATCATAAGAGGAGCAGGGAGCCTCTGGCACAAGAACCAAATCCAGCTCGATTATTACTTTTATTTGACCCTTTTCCCTCCTGGATCTGAACAGTAGGATCCAGGACAGTCTACCCCCAAGTATTGAGTGTGAGATCAGGGGAAGGGAGCAGAGATGAGGGCATGCACTCAAGGACAGGATGGTGGATCAATGGCACTGAGTCATGATCTGGACCCTCCAAGTCTACCCGTCATCCTATTCACCCCTTAAGCACGCCTGCTCCCAACATCTGTCCAGCCCACTGAGCTTGTACTCATTTTCAGAGTGGCCCATGGAAAGGAAAAGATTACCCATCCCTGCATAAACACCATACAAGTTACAGTAAAGAGAGATTATAAATTATTTGACTACTTGAAAAATTACACTTGCTTTTGACTGGTCTCGAAGCCAAGAGAAAGGAGCTGGTTTTTCATTATTAAGTCCTAATTTGTTTGACTCTTGAACCATGCCCTCTTCTTAGATGCACCTATTTGGGTAAAAACAGATGTGACAGCGGCCCGCTGTGGCCCACTTTGTCACATTTTGGCTTGGACCACATCTGCACATCCGAGATGTTGTCCCGGGCTGCGATAGCTGCTAGCCCGGGCTCTGACCTCGGGAAACCTCCAAATCACAGCCCAAGCTAAGACGTGCCTGACTGGGCCAAAGCAGACCACAGCAGCCTATCATGCCTTTTCATGCTGGCAGACATGGGGTGCAGGGCACTGAGCACAGGGGGATGAGGTACAGCTGATTGGCCTTATGTTGGTGGTTCTTCCTGCCGTCATCAGGCCATGGCTGTGGGCATGTCCATTCTTCGGCCTGACCTAGCCCAGCTCATGTCTGTCACAGCGTCGCAGGTCAGGTTGCTGCCATGCAGCCATCACTTCTGTTTTTACCCTTTGTGATCAGCAATGATGCTAGAGTTAACAAAACCATTCTGGCCAGCCACCCATCTCTATTGTCCTTCAGAGACCATGGGAGTCCATTTGACAGGATATAAGACTAATTAAAAGTGGGACAGAGAAAAAGGGACACTTGACAATCCTAGGTATCATCATAAGGCAGACAGCTGGCCAGAACTGTTACCAACACCCCAATTTATAATAAGAGACCATTAGTGTGTTTGAATGGCCCCACTGGCAAAATTGGTGGCAGAGAGTAGTGACATAACAAGAACTCTGTGTTCTCACCAGAATCTGTGAGATTCTTGCAAAACCCAGTGAGGTCTTGCGTTTTCTCACTGAGGCTTTTCAGAATCTTGCAAGATTCTCAAAAATCACCCCAAAGCTTCTTGCATGTGCAAAATGGCCACTGTGGCCATTCTGCTATTTTGCGCATGTGCAAAGCATTTTTTGAGGTTTCTCAAAAAATCTCGCAAGATTCTCAAAAAAACCAAAATGCTCTGCACACATTCAAAATGTCCCCTGAGACCATTCTGTGCATATGCAGTTCCTGGCAGCCATTTTTCACATACACAGATGGTTCGGGAGCATTTGAGGTCTTCAGGAATCTCATTGAGAATAGCAGCAAGAATGTTGATTCTCATAAGATTCTCAACCTTGAGAATCTCAACAAGAAGGCCACTCTTGTTGAGATTCTTGACCAGAGCGCAAAGCACCGGCTGAATATGTTTTCTACGGCCAGTACCAGTAAGCAGCCAAGCCACCGCATTCGACACCAGTTGCAGCTTCTGAACCGTCACCACAGGTACCATGAGCACATTGCAATAGTCTAACTTCGAGGTGACAAACACATGGATGATGGTGGCGAGATTGGAGTCTGAGACATATGGGCGGAGCCGTCTCACCAGATGTAATTGGCAAAAGGGTCCCTGGCCACAGCTGACACCTGGAGATCCAGGCATAGCTGTGGATCCAAGAGCACCCCCACACTCCACACAGATGGAACCAAAGAACTTGGGGGTGATGCCCTCACCCCCATCACCAGCCCTGCCAACCACAATCACCTCTGTATTATCGGGATTGAGCTTCAACCAGCTCAGTCTCATCCAGTCCCCCACAGCTGCCAAACACTGGGACACCAAGGAGAAATCAGGGCCTGGGTCTGATGAAAAAGACAAATACAACTGGGTATCATTTGCATACAGATGACAGTGGATCACCCAACTGCGGACCACCTCCCGAAGCAGCTTCATATAATATTGAACAAGAGAGGCAACAAAATGGAACCCTGCAGCACCCCACATGGGAGGTCTCCCGGGGAGAATGTAAAAGCCCCAAGCACCACCCGCTGGAATATATCCGTAAGGTAAGAATAGAACCATTGTAAAATGGTCCCATCCACCCCAGCCAAATCCTGCAGGCATGTCACCAACATCTCATGGTTCATGGTATCAAAAGCCACTGATAGATCTAATAGAACTAGCAAGGTCATACGACCATTGTCTACTTCCAAAATGAGATTGTCAACCAAAGCCACAAGCACTGTCTCTGTGCCATAACCCGGATGAAAGCCAGACTGTGTGGGATCAAGAAAACTGGTGTGGTCCAGATGTGCCTGCAGTCTGACAGGCCTCTCTACCCATTCAATAACCTTCCCTAAAAAGGGAAGGTTAGACACAGGCCAATAACTCGCTGCGGCATCAATGTCAAGAACTAGTCTATTGAGGAGAGGCCAAAACACAGCCTCATTAAGGTACCCCAGCACTCTCCCCTCCTAAAGGGAGGCATTGACTACCTCCACCAGCACCAGCACCAGCACCAATGTCTCCCTGGAAGCTCAATCCAGCCAGGACGGGCAGGGATCAAATGTACACGTTGTGGCCCTAATAGACCCAAGCACATTCGCTGCCTAGGCAGGCATCACCAATTGAAACGCCTCCCACAAAACCTCACCAGACAGGATATTCCCCCTCTTTGGTTCTGTCACTGCATCCAAAGTGATGGAATCAAAGTCATGCTCAATACGAGCAATTCTAAATATCTGCAAAATATGCCAAAACCATGTCACAGCAGGCTGTGGACAAGTCCATATCCACGTGGAGAGAAGCTGGACTGACCAGACCTTTCACCACCCGGAACAGCTCACTAGACATGACTGCATGGATGCTATGAAGGAAGTCCAAAAAAACCTTCTTTGTTGCCCACGCAGCCACAGTATAGGCTTTTAACCACACTTGATACTGCAACTGGTTGGCATGATCGTGAGTAAGATGCCATTGGTGCTCCAACCGCCAACCCTCATGCTTCAGCCTCCGCAGTTCCTTTGTGAACCACGGGGTCCTGCGGTGCTGAAGCGCTAGAAGTGGATGCCTAGGAGTCTGCCAGACAGCTGTTCCAAAAGGCCACAATGTCTTTGAGCATCTTTTAGTTTCTTTTGAAAAAATAGTATTTTTTTTTCAAAAGAAAGTGAGATAAAGTAGTTCAGACATTATCTTATTTCTGAATGACACTGTCCATTTCTTACATTTCTAACCAGTCTAGAAGCTAGACTCCTAGAAAACAAAGTAAGAACATAAGTGGTAACATACCATGTCAGACCAGTGGTCCATCTAGCCCAGCATCCTATCTCCAACAGTAGCCTGCTCTGGTAGCTCCGAGAAGTACACATACAGGTCATGGAGTTGTGACCCATCTCCTGCTAACCACTCTCAGCTACCAGTAACCACCAGGGGTTTAAGTCCCAGCTAGTAGTCTTTTATGGCTCTGTTCTCTAAGAATTTATCAAATTTTTATTTATTTATTTAATCTTAAAATTTATATGCCACTCCCTCCTACCTCAGGCATCTCAGGGATGCTCACAATATCTTATAAACATTTAAAAACATTAAAATAAACAATAATGATTTTATATATATATATATATAATTTGTATATGTATATATAAAACCCCAAATGACCCATCCCTAACCCAACCCATCCAGCACATCTCCTTTGGGAAAGGCCTGGCAGAACAGCCAGGTCTTACATTGCCTGTGGAAAGAGGGGAGGTTGGCAGC
Source organism: Sphenodon punctatus (assembly GCA_003113815.1). Taxonomy (NCBI): domain Eukaryota; kingdom Metazoa; phylum Chordata; class Lepidosauria; order Sphenodontia; family Sphenodontidae; genus Sphenodon; species Sphenodon punctatus. Next base: position 145,393 of record QEPC01002839.1, on the reverse strand, counting down.
CAAGTGGATCTCCGATGGGAGGGAGTTCCACAGCCGCAGTGCAGCCATGGAGAATGCCCTCCTTAGAGTGGACACACGGAAAACCCGAGGAACCCAGTCGACTGCAGGGGTCACTCCAGGACCCGGAGGGTGAGGCAGTCCTGCAGATAGGCGAGGCCCAAGCCATTTAAGGCTTTAAAAGGTGAACACCAACACCTTGAATTGGGCCTGGAAACCTACTGGCACCCAGTACAGAGAGCGAAGCACTGATGTAATATGCTCGTGTCGGCCCATCCTCGTCAAGAGACGGGCCGCCGCATTCTGCACCAGGAGCAGAGACAGCGCACACAACCCCTAGCAGCCACAACCCTCAGGGGCCAGCCTTGATATAGCTACCTGCGGAGGCAGGAGGGTCCAGGTGTTAGTCCTGCCAAAAAAAATCTGTTTTGAAGCTCATTATGCTGCTGACTTTCACAACCTCATCTGGCAATGAGTTCCACAACTGTACTGTCCGCTGCATGAAAAGTATTTCCTTTCGTTCATTTTAAATCTGCTACCATTTAACTTCAGAGAGTGTCCCGTTATCCTCATATTGTGAGAAAGGGCAAACAGTTCCCTGTTTACTTTCTCCATGCCACTCATGATTTTATAAACTTCTATCATATCCCCCTTAATCGCCTCTTCTCCAAGCTAAACAGCCCCAACCTGTTGAGCCTCTTCTCATATGGAATTTGAGCCATCCTTCTATAACCTTTGTTGTCCCTTCTCTACACCTTTTCCAATTCTATTATTTTTTCTGAAATGGGGCAACCAGAACTGCACAAAATAGTCAAACCTGGGATGTACAAAAGATCTATACAGCATCGTTATGATACTTTCCATTTTATTTTCTATTTCTTTTGTAATAATGCTAAACATTTAGTTTACCTCTTTGACAGCTGCTGCACACTGAGCTTATGTCTTCAAGGAACTATCCACAATGACTCCAAGATGCTTGTCCCAAGTGGTTACACCCAGATTTGAACCTAACGTTGTTTATGTATAGTAAGGATTATTTTTCCCTGTGTTCATCACCTTGCACATTGAATTTCATTTGCCATTTACGTGTCCATTCACCCAGTCATGCAAGATCCCTCTGTAGTTCCTCAGTCTGTCCAGGTCTTAACTATCTTGAATAATTTGGCATTATCTGCTAATTTAGCCACCTCACTTGTTACCCCTTTTTCCAGACCATTATTGATTATGTTAAACAGCAATCGTCCCTTGACATTAACCAAGGTAAATGGAAAATAAAAAGGATATTAGGAGAGATCCCATTTGGAAAATTCAGTAAAAAACCCCACCCTTGACAACTTGTCCTCTCAGCCTTCTCCCGAGTTATGGTGTTAAAGTGACCCAGCAAATAGAAAAATCACTTCTGACTGAAAATGTTCAGTATTGTTACCAGTAGTACTGAGGACTGAACTGGTTGAAAAATGTGTTCCTTTAAGTCTTCCAGTTAAATTCTGAGGATAGAAGGAGCTGCCTAACTAAGTCAAACCAATGGTCTTAACTCAGCATTAGCTCAACATGACAATATGGCAACAGGGTTTCAAATCTGGCGGTCCAGGGTCTCCGGCTAAGGTCACACCCAGGCGTGCTACTTAAGACTCTCCAGGTTCCCAGGCAGAGGCCTGACCCAGATGTGCTACCAGAGATCCTGAATAAAAGCATTTAGCAGTACTCTGTGTTTACTCCATTTAATTATTTCTTTTATAGTCACTTTTCCTTGTAACTTTGTATGGGTATTTCACACCAACTGGAAAAACAAACATTTTTATATAGGAAAAATGTGACTAAATAAAAATAACTATAAAGAATGTCACATCAGCTGAAATAGCGGTGTTCTAAGTCTGGTTATTCATTTTAATCTTAGACTAAACATAAGATAGTAAATCTATCTTATATCTGAAAAAGGCTACAGCTAACCCAGTTATGACGCGTGTGCGTGTGTGTGTGTGTGTGTGTCTATCAGGAAGTTAATGGAAAGAAAGTAACTTTCCATTTTGATGTACCTTCTGTCAGATCAGATACTTTCTCTGTAGGAATCTTCCAGCAGTCAAGAAATCACCTACAATTTACAAAGGAAACATTTTACTGCCAAAGAAACAGTAGCCAGCATAAGGATAATAGCTCAACAGTGACACCCAGTGGACAACCAATCTGTCACAGAAACACAATTTTCTATTGCTACATTTAGTCACACTCACTCTGCCTGAAAGGAACAACAGTTAAGCAAGCCCAGTTTAATAATCTGTAACCACATACCAGCTTTTTCCCCATTAATGTTCTGTAATACTGTGCGCGCAATCCACATTGCATGCTACAGAATGTTGACTTTCAAACAGCTCTGAAACTGTCAATGCAGACTTCCTTTCAGTGGCCATGCTGGGAGCTGAGTCCTGGTCCCCCTTGGCCTCTAACTGCTTATGCTTACACACTGCTGGTGCACCCCCGTGTTCCAGAAACAACTTGGCTGGCAACACTATAAGCTCCGGTTGGGCTTTGCCTGCCAATAGCAACCCAAGCAGCAATTCTGACATCCATTACCCAACAGATAGAAAGTAGTAAAGGGATATCTTTTATTGGACTTCCGGTTGGTGGAAGTATGCAAGCTTTTAGATCTCACAGGTTCCTTCCTCAGACAGGTCTGACGAACCCCAGACCTGCCTGACGAAGGGCCCTGTGTGGTCCAAAAGCATACCTCCACCAACTGCAGTTGGTCCAATAAAAGATATCACTTTACTACTTTGTCTCTGTTGCCTATATGTGGGACCAAACCCTACTTTCTCTGCACATCCATTACCCAGTCTCTCTTCCGACTTCCATGCCTTCTTTTTTTAAAAAAAAAAGAAAAAGGATTTTTCATCAGGAAAATTTCAATTGAAAATTTCCATTTCATAATTGAATGATTATGTGTAATTCCATTTCCCCCATCACACAGGAAAATTGTAAATCTGAAAGTGGTTTTTAAAAAAAAAAAAAAAAAAAAAAAACCATTTACCCATCACTATTCCTGAAGCCATGAAACATCTTCTAAAATGGTATTTGTCTTGTATTCATATCCTTTTGTTGGTATAGATTTATCCTGTGCATTGTCTGAGTCATCTATTACATGTCAAATAACCAGTGGCGACCCCTCCCTCAGGACATTGGGTCAGACGCCCCCCGCCCCAAGCCCCTCAGGGGTCCCCCCCCCATGCTTGCTGGGGAGCCAGAAGCCCCTCCTCAACTGATCCAGTGGCAGCGCTGTCAGTTTCCCTGCTTTGTTTTCATTTTAACTCGCCTCCTAGAGAGCAATGAGTCATATGTGAACAAACCTTGAAGGGAAAGAACTCTGCAAGGGGAGGAGGGGAAGGGGACAAACATCCTCCTCCTGCTGCTGCTCCCCCCCCCTCTAGCTTTCCACTCACTGGGAGGCTAAAGGGAGGCGGGGACTGAGAGGATGTCCCCCAAGCCCTCAGAAAGTATGCACTGGGTGTTCGCCCAGAAAAGCACTGCTTTCTGGAGGAGTGGGGGAGGTGCCATGTGCTCCTTGGCTGGGTTCCTATGGAGAAACCCAGCCAATCAGCAAGGCGTAGGGGGCGTGTCTGGGTGCCTTTTCAAAACTCTCTGGCCACCCCATAGCTCTTTTTTCTCCCCCTGGCCCCTCCTCTACCAAAGTGGGTGGAGGGAAGGAAAGAGCTCACTCTTCCTTGCGCCTTCCTATAGGTTCACTGGAGGGGAGGGGGGGGAGAGAGAGAGCTCACCCCCTCTTTTTTTTACAAGAGGGGAAATTCCGGGGACTTGTTTGGAGTCCTTGGCCTCCTTGCTTGGAGGGAAGAACAACAGAAGGTGGTTATCAGAGTCAGACTAGAGTAATCAGGAGGTCCCATCCTTTCAGAAACCTGTTAAGTTTTGAAAAAAACAAATCCACTGCCCTGATCTCCTGTGTATTGTTTGTTTGCTTGTGCTTTAAATCTTTTCTCCTCTTCAATCACTCCCCACCCCCATGCATTACAAGGCAGGGGTAATTACTAATTTTTTTAACTTCGCTGGAAGAGCTGTGTTGCCTCGATTCCTATGCTTTAACATATTGTCTTGGCTCTTGCTGTCTTAGTTTTTCACCTTGTGTGAGACCCTGTCACCCTAATTGTCTGCTTTCTGTTTGTTTTGGGCTGGGGTGGGGTTGGAGGGGGATGGATGTGGATGGATGTGGATGGAAGGGTTTCTAATCTTTGCTGGAATGTCACTTCATTTAAAATGGCCCCTTTTTCAGTACCAGTTTCAAGGTTTTTCTGCTGCAAGAAGGCCACCAGGCCACATATTGGTTCACTGACTAGTCTTTGCATGAATGTTTCTGGTAAGCTTAGTTTGCAACAGAATTGCATAGCATGTTCTGGGGGAAAAGTGGCACTTCATGCTTCTGCTTTTGTGGTGTGCTAAACACTTAACATAATATTGTTGGTGGCTTGAGATGGCTTGCTTTGCTTGCTCTGTGTCTGCATGTGTACAAGGACTGTGCTGCCTCCTCCTAGTCTTTAAAATATTTTCTTGGCCATTGCTGTTTTTCACCCTGTGTGAGACCCTGTCACCCTAATTGTCGACTTTCTGTTTGGTTTTTTTGAGGGGGGGGTTGGAGGGAGATGGATGGGAAGGTTTTCTAATCTTTGCTGGAATGTTTGCTGCACTTAAAATGTGCAGGTGCAGTGTGAGACCACTTTTAAACGAGGGGTGCTGAAGCGCCTCCTGAACGCTGTGTTAAAGCAAAGCCACCAGAAGTGACATTCTCCCCATTGCCGGCGGCGGCTGGAGACACGGGGCATTGGAGCGGCGCGTTCTGAAAGCTTGAAAATTGAAGTCTTAAGAACACGCTGCTCCAAAGCCCCGTGTCTCCAGCCGCCGCCGGCAACGGGAAGAACGTCACTTCTGGCGGCTTTGCTTTAACGCGGCGTTCGGGAGGCGCTTCAGCGCCCCTCGTTTAAAAGCGGTGTCAGTTTCAAGGCTTTTCTGCTGCAAGAAGATGGTTCACTAATGCCTGGTCTTTGCATGAATGTTCCTTTTTTGGTTGTAGCAGATGCCTTTTACATTGCAAAAAACCTGTGTAGTATGTTTTGGGGACAAGTGGAACTCCATGTTGATGCTTTTGTGGTGTGCTAAAGACTTCACATTAGGGATGTGTGAACGTGGTTCAGCTGTTGGTGTTTGGCCCGAACTCGGTCCAATCAGATGACCGAACTGAATGGCCGAACTGAATGCCTGAAGCCCCGAACGCTTTGGATGCGTTCAGATGAGTTCAGGCACGTTCGGTTGGGAAAAACAGGGCTGGAAAGCCCAGGGAAGGGGGGGGGGG